>VZTZ01021875.1:2074-12957 GCA_013400955.1 Drymodes brunneopygia | reverse complement strand
GTCCCATCCCGGTCCCACCCCGGTCCGGTAGCCTATTCAGACACTGAAAGTTGCTATTTTCCATTAAAAGGCAGCACATTTCCTGTGTGATATACTGGAGATGCCTCCTGAAATGTTTCCTAAATCGTGGCAGTGAGCACAGACATTCCAAAGGGACTTTATTCTGTCAGTCCCTGGCTGAGAGTTTTAACTGCTTTAGGCTGTGTCTGCTTCCTCCCGTAGTTAATCTTAGATTTTTTTTTTTTAATTCCCTTATTTAAAGACTTTTCTCCTTGCGCTGCTCTTCTTTTCATGTCAGATTTAAATTTTCCTTTGATTTGACCTTCACTTATGGACAATCATCTCCATCGGGTTGGCGGGCAGGTACTCCTCATCCTTCTGCCGGTCTCTTTTGTGTCAATTAGAATATGGATTTGCAGAGAGTGAAGTATGAAAAGTCAATATCCCTTAAAGTGGAGTAAAGTGGCAACGTTCTAAGGCTGGGCAAGCTCAGACTGTACCTGCACAATGAGGTGGGGATGGCTGGGCAGGTGAGATAAAGACCCGTCCTGGCAGGGTTTTGTTCACCTGTGTTCGTGGCAGAACACGTTTTAAAAAGTGCTTGGAATGCAAGAAGGTGCTCGGGTTTATTAAGACACTTGCAGTTTGTTTTTTTAGTAGTAAAACAGTAGAATGTAAGTGTTCAGGAGCAAGCTGACATGGCATAGCAGTGTCTGCTCTGAAGTGCTCAGGGGATTGTGGAAAGATCGGATGTAATAATTTTTTTATTGGGTTTTGGGGTTTTTTTTTGTCAGTATGAGATGCCTGCCACATGGAGGTGATGGCTGCAGCTCACCCACCTGCCTCAGCAACCTGCCACTGAAAATGGAGAACTCAAACACATATTTTTGTATTTCCCCCTTTTGACCCGTTCTCAGAGCAGTCTGCACTTATTTTATCATGTTCTCCTTGTGCTTCAGAGCCATCCACCAACACCTGACTGACCACAGGCGCAATTCCTCTCTGATTAAGATGCAATCAACACATTAACACTCGCTGCTAATTGCTTGGCTGGGACACAGTGGTTTGTCCGTTTAGAGCTCAATTCCTTTGTGCTCTCCGGGCTGGGCAGCCCCTGGCAGTGACCTCTGCCTGGCTTTGGGGTGTGTGGCTTATTTTATCATCTTCTCCTTGTGCTTCAGAGCCATCCACCAACACCTGACTGACCACAGGCGCAATTCCTCTCTGATTAAGATGTAATAAACACATTAACACTCGCTGCTAATTGCTTGAGACGCTGTGGTTTGTCCGTTTTGAGCTCAATCCCTTTGTGCTCTCCGGGCTGGGCAGCCCCTGGGAGTGACCTCTGCCTGGCTTTGGGGTGTGTGGCTTATTTTACCATGTTCTCCTTGTGCTCCAGAGCCATCCACCAACACCTGACTGATCACAGGTGCAAATCCTCGCTGATTAAGACGCAATAAACACATTAACACTCGCTGCTAATTGCTTGAGACGCTGTGGTTTGTCCGTTTTGAGCTCAATCCCTTTGTGCTCTCCGGGCTGGGCAGCCCCTGGGAGTGACCTCTGCCTGGCTTTGGGGTGTGAGGCCGCTTGACCAGCGCTGCCCACTCGCTGCCAGGCTGGCTCCTGCTCCGGGAGGGTCACTGCTCATCCCTGGTGAGGCTCATTCCTCAGCCCAAGCTCCTGCTGGGCGCTAACGAGCTGCCCAAATCTTGCACAAAGAAACGCACGCCGCGATGAGAGCTCTGCTAATGATGTTTGTAAATCCCGGGAAGGAGAAGTTGAAGATCAGTTTATTTAAGCGTGCCTTAGCTGTGCAGAGAGGGCTGACCTTGGGAAAACGCTGTGTTTGAGTAAAGCAGTTTATCAAAATATCTCCAAGTGCTTTCGCGGAGAGAGACGAACTTTGTTTCCTCTCTTGTACAGATAAGAAAACTGACGCAGGGACGCATGAAAGAAGTTAAGCAGTGCTTGAGCTCTTGGTTATCACGGGGCTCTGCATTTCATCCCTCCCCGTGTGCTGCTCTTGCAGCATCGATTGGGTAATAGGAACCATAAATCTCTCTGCCAATACAGGGGCACTCACAAAGTCTTGACTTTGAGATGAGTAAAGAAGTTTTGTAACTCAACATTTTGTCACATCCTTGGATGTGAGCAAAAGGAACTAGAGCATTTGGAACAATTCAGCTCTCACCGTGCAAATTGCTTCCTGATTCATAGAAACGTATTTTTGGGAAAATTAGTATTGGGATGTATTTCAAGTCATTAAATTCACACCTATTTTGGCCTGGCAGCAGCAGGTGAGCCACTTGCAAAGATGGACCACCCATCTCCTGGCTAAAACCGTGCTGATGTTCTGCAGGGAGTCTTTCCTGAATGTATTATTCCATTTTTGTGAATAGAGAAAGCCACAGAGCAGCACTCCAGTTAAACAGATTCCTGTGGAACAGCATTTCTTCAAAAGAGCCTCATTACCAAGTGAGACGCAGAACTGCCTCCCAGACTGGACAAATTTCCTCCCTTTGAAGTGCACATCAAATTCCTTCTGTGCTCCCCATCTGCCTCGTATGAACAAACTCCGTTTGACATCGGTGACCTCTGGCATTTCCCTCCGGATGAGGGGAATGTATTTGCACACCATTCCAGTCTTTTATGGCCTGCATGTGTAATGGGCAGTTCCAGGGGGCTGGAGGCAGGGTTTGAGTGGATGTGTCAGGGCTGCAGCAGGCTCAGCAAACTCCTGCTGCAGGCTGGGGCTGGTGGTTTCACCTGATGTGCTGCTGCTGCTGCTTCCCAGCTGCTTTGCCAGAGGCAGAACTGCACCTTCTGCCTGAGGAACTGGAGCTGAGAGAGGATCCCCATGGCTTTGCTGTCCTGCCTGTCCCCAGAATGTGTTGTGCAGGGGGTCTGGGTCGTGGTTAGTGTGACACGGTGGCTTTTGCATTTTTACAAGGCTGTGTGTTGCACTGCTGGCAACAGAAGAAACACTCAGCCTTCAGAGCAGCAGTTGAATCTCCAGGCAGCATCACCAAAAAGGACCCTGCCCTTCTTTATTCTCTCATTTATATCTGTTTCTAAAGATGATCATGGATTGGACAAAGAGGTTAACACCTCTCTACGTTCACAGGATAAAGCCATGGTCAATCATCTTTCTCCACCCCAGGGGAAAGGAATGAAAAACAATCTAAAAGTTCAAAACAATTTTGGCCAGTTAGGAAAACAAGGACTGTGTTTATAGAAAATGCATGGGAACTTCTACTGCAAAATGACAAACATGGAGCACTGCAAAAAGCAGGGTGACAGCTGTGCTTCCAGTGTCCTCAGCCCCACAGCTGACTGAGCTCTGCTGTCACCCAGGGAGGGCTCTCCTTGGCACACAGGTGGCTGTGACAAGGCCCAGGGTGACCCCTGTGCACTGAGGGACACTCAGTCCCCTGTTAGAGCTGCAGTGATGTTGTTCTGGTTTTGCAGGGTTCCATGATTTGTAACATTGTAGCTGTAGTTTTTCATGGTTTTTTTGTAAACATGGTCCTTGTTTTTTTTACCCAGCCGGGATTGTTTTGCACTTGTGAAATTGTTTTTCATTCCTTTCCCTGGGGTGGAGAAAGATGATTGACCATGTCTTTGTCCTGTAAACCTTCAGAGGTGTTAACCCTTCTCACCAATCCTTGACTGTCTTTGGTTACATATAAAAACAGGAAAATAAAGAAGGGCTGGGCCTTTTTGATCAGTGCTGCCTGGAAATTCAACTGCTGCTCTGAAACCCACATATTTCTTCTGTTACCAGCTGTACAACACAGTGACACAGTGACAGTGCCACCCTGGGCTAGCACAGAGGTGGCTGTGGATGTGCCCAGGGCAGCAAAGCTGAGTGTCCATGCCAGGGTGGGAATGCTGCTGCTCCCAGCCTCAGTGCCAGCTCTCAGAGCTGGGTTAGGGGCTATTAATGTTCATTTTGGGGCTTTCCTTGGCCTTTGCACTGCTCATTCCCAGAGGATTGTGCTGCAGGAGAGGTTTGCAGTGCCAGGGTCTGCAGCTCTGTTTGGTTTTGTGAAGGTTTTGTGATTTTTCAGTGGATTCCCAGAGCCCACCTTGTGCTCCTTTGAGACACCACTCTGCCATCCCTGCTGAGGATGATTGGGTCCCAGAAAAGGCCAGGTGTGTACATGCAGGTACCTCTGTGCACCCTTGGGCTGTGGATTTACACATTTCACAGTATTTTCACCTCAATTTGCCCCAAAGGACTGCACTGATTGAAGTTGTCTTCTCAGACACCCTAAATGCTTCCTATTTTTCCCAGCTCTCATCTCTGTACCTCATAAAATAGGGTGCAATGAAAATTTCTTATGTGGTTTTTTTAAGCTTCCTTTTTAAAATAAATAATTTAGTTTCCTCCTCTTGTTTTCTCATCACTGGTGTGGCCTAGTGCCTGTCAATTCTCTTGTTGGAGAGGTTCTTTTTGGTGGTTTACTGTCAGTTCTGAGTGTTTCATCTTGCTGGTTAATGTCTCTCAAGTAGTACTGGAATGCAAGTCCCCTGAAAATGCACAGGAGCAAAAGCTGATGGAAAATTGTAGTGCTTTGTGAATAAATGGAGGGTCGAGTCAGGAATAATCACTTTTACCTTGAGTGACTGTTGGATCATGGAAAAAATCCTCCTAATTCTCATCACATGCAGCATCTTGGTCTGAGCCTTTCCTTTATTCAATGATTTAACAGCAATAAAAATGGGTTAGGGGTTGGTTTTTTCCCCCACAAGCAACATTTGCTAAGTATATTACAGATTTTTCACTGTGATGATTCTGTACTGTTTATGCTTTCAAAAAGATTTCCTGTTGCATTTTTTTTTCCATTTGCATTGTTGAGAAAGATACGTTCTGAGAATAAAATTGTCCCTTATCTTGTCTTGCTGCTCCATAGCTGTGCTTTGGTTTAAATGAAATCCATAATTTTTCCTTGTTGGTAGGACAACAGAAAACATGAAGGTGAAATTAGAATAGGAATATAGATTAATGCTAACTGTGTGTGCTGTGGTGAAATAAATCACTTGATGATTACAGAATAATAATTCAGTGTGGCCTGCAGTCAGACAGGATGCTTTTAAGGGGGGGAGGAGCAGGATAAAGAATGAATTATGTGTGTTTAATGTAGTATTTCACCGTGATAGTAAATCAATTCCCCTCATCAAATTACCCAAACAAATTTATGAGTGTGTGTGTACCCAGGGCAATTAATAAAGCATCTTGTACAGGACTGAGAGATGGAGTTTTGCACTGTAACCTTTAAATACAATTTATCTCAAAGGCACAATGCTTAAATGTTAAATGTTCCTTCTCAAAGAAAATTCAGGAAGGAAAAAAAAAGAAATAAAAAACTTAGCTTGTGTAGGACTTCAGCTTCTTCAAAATTAATTACCCTTCAAAGCTATTAATTTGGATGTAATGCCTCAATTTTTATCTTAATGTTCTATGCAATGCTGTTTTTGTGTGGTTTTTAACTGACAGAGGGGAGGTTTAGAATTGATATTAGCATGGAATTCTTGCTGGAGAGGCCCTGGAATGGATTTCCCAGAGCAGCTGTGGCTGCCCCTGGATCCCTGGAAGTGTCCAAAGCCAGGCTGGATGAGGCTTGGAAAAACATGGGATAGTGGAAGGAGTCCCTGCCCATGGCAGGGGTGGGAGTGGATGGAACATTCTGGGATTTTGTGAAAACCTTTTAGTCTGGGGAATGCTCTCAGTGCAGTGCAGGAAACTGGGAACCAGCAGGAACGGGCTCAGTCTGTGCCCCCAGGCTGTGCAGGGCTCAGTCTGTGCCTCCAGGCTGTGCAGGGCTCATTCTGGGCTCACTCTGTGCCCCCAGGCTGTGCAGGGCTCAGTCTGTGCCTCCAGGCTGTGCAGGGCTCAGTCTGTGCCCCCAGGCTGTGCAGGGCTCAGTCTGTGCTCAGTCTGTGCCCCCAGGCTGTGCAGGGCTCACTCTGTGCCAGCACTCACAGCAGCCGATCCCAAACGTACAAATCAAACCTGAAAACCACCACTGGGAGGGTCCCAGGGAGATTTCTGGGCACTCTCCATGCGGGAAGCTGACTTTTTTAGGAATCTATCCCTGAGCTCCTTAGTCCTGCTCTGGCTCTGAGCTCCAGGAGCTGTTCCCTGCAGACAGCCCCCATCCCAAAGTGCTGAGCAGGCAGATCCCAGGGAGGGAGAGCTGCTCCTGTTTGGGAAACAGCTGGAATGCTGTGGAGAGAACCTGCTCTGATTCCAGCTGGGTTTAAAGATGGAGCATGGCAAGGTCTCCAGTCCCTGTCCCTGTTACCAGAGTGAAATTAGTGCTGTAAGTGTTGTACAGTTGGCAACAGCAGAAACACACGGGTCTCAGAGCAGCAGTTGAATTTCCAGGCAGCACCGACTAAAAGAGCCGCCCTTCTTTATTATCCTATTTTTATATGTTTCTAAAGACAATCAAGGATTGGTGAGAGGGGTTAACACTTCTGTAAGTTTACAGGACAAAGACATGGTCAATCATCTTTCTCCACCCCAGGGAAAGGGATGAAAAACAATTTCACAAGTGTAAAACAACCCTGTCTGGTTAAGAAAAACAAGGACCATGTTTACAGAAAAAGCACGGGAAATTACAGTTACAGTGTGACAAATCATGGAACCCTGTAAAACCAGGGCGACACTAGAACTCCTGCAATACAGATCAGCAACAGAATCCTTTGTGCCAGCAGTGTTATTTGTTATTCTGCTGTGATTTTGGTGTGTCCAGGGAGGTGATGAGCCCTGCAGGGAGGGCTGAGCTGCTTCCTTGGCCCGCTGTGCTTCTGCTGTTGTGGGCTCCTCAGCTCTGAGCACATTACATGAAACGTGGATGAAGTGAGAAGCAATCTTGCTTTCAAAGGATTGTTGGTGACCTTTAAATTAGGCCTGGGAGTCTCATCATAAACTGCCAGGGCAGGAGACGGGACTTACTCCCCTTTCCCTTGGAGCTGAAAGGTTATTTTCCCTGAAATCACCACTTTTTACAGAAAGGTCAAATCCATACAGCTGCATCTCGAGGAGGCAGCCAGTGACCTTGTTTATCTCCCAGGGGTTGCAACTTCATAATTCTGGGTGGTTTTTTACAGATCTTGCTGTTGTCTGTCTTCTCTAACATTGCAAAGAGCCACGTTTGATGGGCTGGATGTTGAACTGCTGCAAATTATTTCTGTTCACTGAGATGGAATAATGGTGAATGACCCTGGTGCAGGGGCTGTTGTTTAACTGTTCTGGCTGCCTAAAATCCAGTGCCTGGAGACTCTGTTTTAAGGCTGATAACTCATTTGGCCCTGCCAAGGCTTTCTGTTGTGTATTTTCATTGATAACTCTCACATAGTTACAGAAATCATGAATAACATTTGTAAGAATCCCTCAAGTTTCTCGGAATTTCACCAGGACTAAATCCCCAAATTTTTTTAGGGATTTCCTCTTAGACTAGATTTTACAGCTCCGGGCTGGATAAAGAATCTCTTTTCCAAAGGTTTGACAAAGGCTTTTAGAAAATAAAGAAACTCAATTCCCTGCTCTCTAGGATATGTTATTTGTCACTTTATATACTTGAAAGAACCAAGAACTTGAAGCTGTATTTTTGCCCACAAGTCTGATGTTAATTTGAAACTCTTTCAACCAAGGGGGTGAAATCTTGAATTCGGAATAGTGGTTGTGTGCTGCCCGTAAAAATTAGTTATTCTTTAGTACAAACATTAAAAAAGCAGGGGGTGGAGTGGGCTAGACCATATTTATACTTTCAGTTGTTTGTTTTTTAAAGTGTGTCTAACATTAAGTACAAGTATTGAGAGGAAAGTAAAACAGATACAGACAGATCCTCTGTTTTTGTTTGGCTTGTAAGGGAAACATCTCTCGGTGTTGATATCTTCTAACGTTTAGTTAATGTGAATTTCCTGGTGTGTAGGGATTTCCATTGTTATCTGAACATCTGCCAAGAGATGGCGGTGCAAGGCTGCTCCAAGAGCCGGGTGAGCCCCGGGGAAGGTCGAAAATCTGGGAAAATCTGAATCTTCTTCCCGAGGCTTCTCCTAGAACAGACCAACATTTATCAGCTCACGTCGTACAAGCTGTGGGATGAAAAAATGAGCAAAATGGAAAGGAATTTCTGCTTTGCAGTGCTCTGTCAGCTCTGGGAAGTTTCTCTTCCATCCTGCACGCAGAGTGCTTTTCTTACCGTGTGCTTTGGCTGGGGTAGGGTTAATTTGGGTTTTAGTAGCTGGTTCTGTGCTTTGGCTGGGGTAGGGTTAATTTGGGTTTTAGTAGCTGGTTCTGTGCTTTGGCTGGGATAGGGTTAATTTGGGTTTTAGTAATTGGTTCTGTGCTTTGGCTGGGATAGGGTTAATTTGAGTTTCAGTAGCTGGTTCTGTGCTTTGGCTGGGATAGGGTTAATTTGGGTTTTAGTAATTGGTTCTGTGCTTTGGCTGGGGTAGGGTTAATTTGGGTTTTAGTAGCTGGTTCTGTGCTTTGGCTGGGGTAGGGTTAATTTGGGTTTTAGGAGCTGGTTCTGTGCTGCCTTTCACTCAAGAGGAATCCAAAGAACACCTCTCAGGCTGGCAGCTTTTCCATCCCCTGGCTGGAATGGTGCAACACTGATTTGTTAGCCAGGGAATATTGAAAAGGTTAATCCTTACCCCCCCAAAAATGAATCCCCTTGTATTCCTGCCAGGGGCTGTGTGGATTCGGGTGAGGCAGGGCTGTAGGGCCAGGTAATCCCTCTCATTTGTCAGAGTTAGGAGGCTCCTGCTGTGAAAGCCCTTCTGTTGTTCAGCCCCACGTTCCAGGAGCACCAGAACACAGAGCTGTTAATGCTGACAAACCTCCTTTTTGTCTGCTGAATGCCAAAGTGCTCCTGGAGAAGGTGGGAGGGAGATCACAGGGATCCAGGGCAGAGTTTCCCTGTTCATCCAGGATGGCCTGGATGCGTGCAGGAGGCTTTGATCTGTTCTGCTCGGGGGCTGTGCCTGTGTTTGGCAGCTGTGAGTGAAGAGTTTGGCAGGGCTGGTTCCTCCCTGCACCTCCCGGTGTCATTTGGCCCCTGCTGCCAGGCAGAGGCAGCCTGGGGGTTGTGGCTGTTGGGTGAGGGGCTGCTTGAGGGAAAGGAGCCCCCCAGGAATGAGAATCAAATCCCTGCCCTGCCCTGAGCTCAGCCTCCCTCTGCCAGGGTCCTGCAGGATTCTCCTGGGCAGTGCCAGGGACAGGGGACACGGGACATGGAACAGGGGACATGGGACATGGGACATGGGGCAGGGGACATTGGACATGGGACACGGGGCATGGGACATGGAACATGGGACATGGGACATGGGACAGGGGACACGGGACACGGGACATGGGACAGGGGACACGGGACACGGGACATGGGACAGGGGACACGGGACACGGGACATGGGACAGGGGACACGGGACACGGGACATGGGACAGGGGACACGGGACACGGGACATGGGACAGGGGACACGGGACACGGGACATGGGACAGGGGACACGGGACACGGGACATGGGACAGGGGACACGGGACACGGGACATGGGACAGGGGACACGGGACACGGGACATGGGACAGGGGACACGGGACAGGGGACATGTGACACTGCTGCTGTGCTGCTCTGCCATTGCTGCCACTGATTGGGAAAGGATTCCCTTCAGGCTGGAAATGTGTTCTGGGAGAATGCCCCTGTTCCAACAAGTATTTGTAGAGAAAACTCGTCATTTATTGCTCAAATCTGAGGCTGCTCCCGTGACACTGGCACTGGGCTGTGCTCCCTCCATCCACATGGGGTGTTTATCAGAGCAATTTTGTAATATTCAATCTCAATTTTCTATGTCTTACTGCAACCCAATACTAATGCCTCAATTACTGAAATAAATACTTTCTACTCACATTCCAATCTTATAGCTTTTTATAATTTTATTTCAGAGTGAAGGTGAAGTTTCCTACCTGTGCACTTCTTGTCTATTCTTCCATTTACTCTTGAATTTAATTGGTGTAAAAGTCTCAATGTACACTCCAGTCATTCTAAAGACATCCTTCACTTGAGGAAAAGGAAGGAATAACCTGTTTAATAAGTGAGGATGCACAGGCTCAACTCCTCCTGGCCTAGAGTGCCAGAAGGACACTAGAAAATGAGCCAGTTTAGGAAGTTTTGATGAGCAGTTGCACCAGGGATATAAAGCATGTAAGACCTGAGATATTTGGGCAGATAGCCTTGAAAAGAAATTCACACAGGCCAATTTGGAAAAGGCTTTTCAGTCAATGAAATGGACTCTGCTTCACAGGACAGGTGTTCTCACTAGGGGAGCACTCACCTTTCTGAGGAGTGGTCTTGGCACGAGCAAGGGACAGCATGAGGGGAATTATAACAATTTGGAAACCAAACCTAAACTCGTGTGTCCTTCCTGTTGTCTGCTCCAAAGCCATGGCTGGATCAGGCTCTCAGTGGGTTTGTGTCTCTGCTCAGCTCCAGTGCAGATGGCTGGCAGGAGACCAAACCCTGGTTCTTGGCCAACAGCACATGAAAGTGGGGAAGCTGAGCTCAGAACAGGAGTGCAGAGAGGCCTGGGCCTTGATCTGTGTCAGCAGAGGCTGGAGCAGCTCCCCTGTGCTCTGCTTTTCACTTTTATACCCACACCAGGAGGATTTGGGAAAGGAGATGAGTGAAGGACGGGAGGGGAGCGGGCCAGAGGACGAATGACTCATCAAAGGTCCCCCAGCAGGATGTGGCAGAGGATCCAGGTCCTGTGAGAGCCTCCTCATCTCCCTGCCAGAGGGGCAGGGCTGGAGCAGAGCACCCGTCCCTGCTGCTGTCCTGGCTGTCCCCTGCCTGTCCCCACCCCTCCTGCTG
>VZTZ01021851.1:0-12630 GCA_013400955.1 Drymodes brunneopygia | reverse complement strand
GCGTGCGGTGCGGGCTGGCGGGGCTGGGGGCTGGGGCTGCGGCCTCCAGGTGGTCTTAGATCGCACCTGGCCGGCCGGGAGTGGCCGAAGCTGTCGGGAGTGGTGGCGGTGGCAAGGTCAGGGGTCAGGTCACCCTTCTTGGGGCTCAGATCCCCCTCTCAGGGCTCAGAGGGCACTCCCGAGGGTCTGGTCACCCTCTGGGGGTCCCGTGTCCGAGGGTCACATCACCCCCCTCGGGGTCTGGTCCCTTTCCCGAGGGTACGGTCCCCCTCTCGAGGTTCTTGTCCCACTCCTGGGGGTCAGGTCAGTCCCAGAGGTCGGGTCCCTTCCGGGCGTCAGGTCCCCATCCTGGGGGTCAGATCACCCTTCTGAGGGTCCCCCTTTCTGGGGGTCTGGTTCCCCTCCTGTGGGTCAAGTTCCTCTCGGCTGTCTGGTCCCTTTCTGGAGGGTCAGATCCCCCTCCCAGAGGTCTGCTCCCCTTCCCAAGGGTCAGATACCCTTCCCGGGGGTCTGGCCCATCCTCCGGGGTTCTGGTCCCGTTCCCGGGGGTCAGGTCCTTCCCGGGGAGGAGAGGAGGGGGATCAGTGGTCAGGGTCGCTCTCCCGAGGCTCTGGTCCCTTCCCGGGGTCAGGTCACCCTTCCAGGGGTCAGGTCCTTCCCGGGGATCACAGGAGGGGGACCAGCCTCCCACGGGTGTCACCCTCCTGGGGACCTGCCCACCTCAGGGTTCAGAATTTGGCCATAAATGTCACCGTGCTGGTTTTATTAACGACCAGAAACCAGGGTGGGAGTGGAGGCCCCGCTGGAATCACCACAAGATTGATCTGACAGGAAAGCAGCTTCTGGCAGAGGCTGGGAGGGCCCTGCTGAATTTGAGGGCCTTGTTTTGCACCAGCTAAAAAAAAAAACCAAACTAGGAAGTGAAAAAGAGAAACTCTGTGAATTCGGAGGGGCCTGAGAGGTTTTTCCTTGCTTGATCCCCCACTTGGAAATTCATGTTTTAAAAACTTGAAGGTTCTTTTCATCATTTATTTTGTGTCTCAGAAAGGAGAAGGTGGTGATTCCAGCCCTGCCCAGCCTCACAGGTTTGAACCAAGCTCTTAAGAGCAGATTTGGGTTATAAAGCTCTGTTTAAAGCCTGATGAGAGAAGAAACATTTATGTTTTCTCTTATTACTCTGACACTTAAAAGCGAACATGCTGCCAAAATACTTCAGTGGTAAAAAAAACCCCTTGGTGGATGGTAGTATAGGGATTTCCATGGCAACCAATGGTGATCTCATGGGAAGCAAAGTTAAATTTTGGGCTGTCAGTGGGAGCAGATCATGTCCTGGCTGGCCTGGGTGACATTTGCTCGGCAGAAGGTGTGGAGGGCTGGGTAGGAGCAAACTGGTGTGAAACCAAGGCTAGTTCTCTATGTGTACACTGATATTCCTGGTGATTTTTGTACTTCCTTTGGATTGACGTTGGAATCCAGGGATGTGGGGCAGCATCCTGGCTGGCAGTGGGGAGAGATGGGTGGTGCTGCAGCAGATGCCTGTGGGGCAGGTGGTGCAGGAAAGGTTTCTGCAGAACCTCACGCTGGGGGAAGGTTTGTTGTGGGATGCAGGAGCTGTGGAGCATCTCCTGCTCCGCCTGGTGTTCCTGGAGCTCTGTGTGTGCTGTGGGAGGGACAGGGTGGATTTCTGACTTCACAAATTGGAAACTGTCAAAAATAATATTGACGAGGCAGCGCTGTGTGAGAGCTGCTGCTCGGGGGTTTGTTACCAGGAGAAGAGCGCTCTGTGGGCTCACAGGATTTTTGGGAAGCTCCAGGCTGCTGCTGGCAGAGCTTCCCTGGGGAACAGGGGGCTGGGGGGCCCAGCCGTGTTCCGGGGTGGGAACTTTCCTGATTGAATTGGGAGGCAGCGGGAGGGAATCCCATCCCTGCTGTCCCCACACAGGGAGATCCTGATCCAGAAAGTGGGGTTGGTTTGTTAATGCTTCCTCTCCTCTTTGGCAGGGGATATCCCAGTGTTTTCCCATGGTGGTTTTCCATGCTCTGTGCAGGGAATGCTTCATTCGAGGTCTCCCCTGAGTTTCCTGGTGGCAAAGGGAGGGACCCAAAACCTTTCTTCCCTGAGCCCAGTAGTGGTATAGGGGAATTCCAACATCACAGAACCATGGAGTCTCCTGAGTGGGAAGGGACCCACAGGGATCAAGCATCCAGCTCCTGGCCCTGCACAGACAATCCCAACACAATCCTGTGCATCCCTGGAAACGATGTCCAAACGCTCCTGGAGCTCTGGGGCCATGCCCATTCCCTGGGAGCCGGGGCAGTGCCCAGCACCCTCTGGGGAAAGAACCTTTCCCTGATCTCCAGCCTGACCCTGCCCTGGCACAGCTCCAGCTGTTCCCTTGGGTCCTGGCCCTGCTCACCAGAGTTTGGAGAGAGCTCAGGGCTGGGAGCAGAGGAGTGAGCTCCCCTGCTCTCCTTGCTGACAGCCAGGTGTGCGGGTGCAGGTAGAACAGCCGTGGGTTCTGTGCTTGGGATAGTCACTCCATGGATGTCATCCAGCAGGATGGTTTAACAGGGGCTGCGAGTCAGAGTGCCTGAAGGGCTGGAGCTGCAGCTCAGCCATAAAAACGGGCAAACTGGAATGCCAGGAAATAGGAGAGTCTCTTGCTGGAGTAAATCTTGGGTTTGTAACAGGAGTAGAACAAGAATAACTGGGAAATTTGGATGCAAATGGTGCAGGAGAAAAGGGTGAGGTCAGTGAGCTGAGAGCACAGGAGGAGCTGGGTGCTTCAGTCATAGGATCAAGGAATATCCCAAGTTGGAAGGGACCCACAGGGATCATTGAGTCCAGCTCCTGTGGGCCCCCCCAAATCCCACCCTGTGCATGCTTGGGAGTGCTGTCCAAACTCTCCTGGAGCTCTGGCAGCCTCGGGGCCGGGACCATGCCCTGGGGAGCCTGTGCTGGGTTGACAGAACTTCAGAGAACCTTACACGAAGGAAGGTTTGTGGGAGGTCTTGTTTTGCTGGATGCAGAATTCCTGAAGAACTAATTGAGAAGTTAATAGAGTGAGTTAATGAGTGATGGCAGTGCTTGGGCCGGGCTGTCGGTCACAGAGCCTCGGCTGGGAGCAGCAGTCCCTCACTCCTGGCCCTATTTATAGGGAACACAGCCCTGCTCCCAATTACATTTATGGGCTGCAGTGGTTTTGCCTCCTTTTTGCAGAAAATCCGCACATGTTGGGGGTTTATGGAAGGCTCAGGGAAGGAATGTGGCCTCTGTGTGACCAGGAGTAGCAACAAAGGCTCTTAAGTGTCTCCTTTGATTCAATATTATTGGAAGCAGGAGTGTGTTGTCTTTCCTGGCTGCTGCTGTGTTTCTCTACTTGAGCTTTTCTCTTTCCCTCTCTGCTCCCTGTTCCTCCCACCATCCTCCCCTCGCTCCTGATGGACTTCCCTGCTCCTTGTTTTGATCCTCCCCAGCTGCCAGCACTGCAATAACCAATATTGACATTATTATCACTGCCTGGACTGCTTTTACCTGCACCTTAACTCTGGTTTGGAGGGAAACTTGAGCAAATAAATACCAGTTATCTCAGGAAATGAAGCTTTCACAGCCAAGCTTGAAAATCTCGGGCAAAAAAGGCTCGGATTTAGGTGGAATTTGAGTGCCACACGTATTGGTGTTGGATGAGGTGTAGAAGTGGGAAGTTCCGTCTTTGTGTTTCTCAGTGCCTGTTAGTCCCAGATGAAGCAGAGGCACCTCGAGAGTGACAGTAATAATCGTCTGCAGGGCCTGAAGCCTGACCAAAATTGTCATTTTTGTCAGAGGCCCCTTAAAACCAGTCCCCACGTGGCACTGAGCCGTGACTGGGAGCTGTCACCACAGCGAGGGTGAGGTGATGTCAGGAGGAAGTGCAGCTCCTCAGCCTGAGCTGGAGCTCTGCAGCTGCTGCACTGGGACTGCTCCTCGCTGTCCCTCAGTCTGTCCCGTGTCCTCCTGTTACCTGAGAGCTGGGAGCACTCAGGAGTGGCTGTCCCCAGTGTCCCAGCAACCACACACCCCATTCCTTCCCCTGCAGTCGGCCTGGGGTGCCTGAGGACACAGGGCTGATCTGGGCAGGAGGGGAAGCTGGAAGGCATGAGAAAAAAACCTTCTGCTGAAATGGCAAAGGGCAGGGAGTCACTGAGGGCAGGCAGAGCTCAGAGCTCTTCCCTGGCTGGGGCAGAGTGAAAAACTTCACTGGCACAGCTTTCCACAGAATATCCTGAGCTGGGAGGGACCCACAGGGATCATGGATTCAGCTTCTGGCCCTGCACAGACACCCCAACAGTCCCAGCCTGGGCATCTCTGGGAGCTCCTGGAGCTCTGGCAACCTCGGGGCTGTGCCCATTCCCTGGGGAGCCTGGGCAGTGCCGGCTCCCTCTGGGGAAGAACCTTTCCTGCCATCCAACCTGACCCTTCCCTGGCACAGCTCCAGCTGTTCCCTGGGCCCTGTCCCTGTCACAGGGAGCAGAGACCAGAGCTGCCCCTCGGGAATAAGCTGCCGCCCCTGGGGAGGTCTGAGCTCAGTCTCCTCCAGCTGAACATTCCAAGTGCCCTCAGCCTCTCCTCGTGTGGCCCCTTCAGACCCTTCCCCATCCCCATGTCCCTCCTTTGGATGCTCTCCAACAGCTTTAGTTGTTTTTTATATTGAGGTGCCCAATCCCAGGATTGGAGGTGCAGAGCAGAGCAGCAGAATTCCCTCCATGCTGTCCCTGATGCCTCCAGGACAGGGATGCCCGTCCTGGCTCCAGGTCACAGCTGGCTCAGATCCCCCTTGCCATCCACGAGGACCAGGCCCCTTCCCAGAGCTGCTCTCCAGCTCTCCATCCCAGCCTGTGGGTGCACCCAGGGCTGCCCCGGCCCAGGTGCAGAGTCTGGCACCTGCCTTTGTTAAACCTCTCACAGTTGGTGATTCCCAACCCTTGGATTTGTCCAGGTCTCTCTGCAAGGTCTCTCTGCCTTTGGGGAGTCAGCAGCTCCTCCCAGTTTTGTACCATCTGCAGACTTCCCTGGTGTCTCTTTGAGCCACATCCAGCTCGTCTGTGAAGGTGCTGAAGGGAGCTGGGCCTGAGCTGGAGCCCTGTGGAACTTTGGCTTTGCAGGGAAACTTTCCGAATATCTGGATTGCTCAGTGCAGGGTTTGTGTGGGGCTGCAGTGCCCCTGCTGCACTTGCAGGGTGCCTGTGCTGGGAGCCTGGGGTTGCAGTGGGGTTTCAGTCCTGCAGTTTGCTGCTGCTCAGAGCTCTGTGGCCTGGAGTGACACTGATGACTCTGGAGTCACTTTGATTCTGATTTCCCTGGGCAGCTTTTGGAGCAGCGGCAGCAGAGCAGAGCCTGGCACTGGGAGAGACACAAATCTGCAGGAGTGGGGATGGTCTGGCTGCTGCAGCCACAGGAAGGAAGAAGGAAATAGAGCACAAGAAACTGCTTCAGTTTCGGTTTTGCCTTTGATTCCTTGCAAGGACCGAGTTCTGTCACACCTCAGAGAAGGCACCAGTGGCTCTGCTGTGACATTTGGAGTTCTCTTCCATGTGGCAGTTTCTTCCTTTCCTTCCATTCCTCGTAGCCTTGCACAGCCTGCAGCTTGTTCCAGCTCCTTGCTTGGCTGTGCAGCAGGGTGGATGAGAAGGTTGTGTTTCCTTAGCTGTTTATTTGTGTTTTCTTCCCTCAGCAGATCCCCCGGGATGCTGTTTAATTGAAATCTTTTATGTTAAGATGGATTTCTTTGAGAAGGATAATTGAGCCTGTGAGCTCACAGGTTGAAAACGGTCCCCGTGTCCCCGAGGCAGAGGACGAAGGGCACAGTTGCAGCGCGCCAGGAGCGGGCGCAAGGCCAGGCTGCCCTGTGCTGGCACCGCGTCCGTGCGGGATGGCAGCGGCAGAGCCGCAGGCGCGGGGCCAGTGCTGGGATCTCCGCAGCTGGAGCGGCTTGGCAGCGCTGGCACCAGGGACCACACGGGGACAGGGGACCCAGGAAGAAGCAGAGTGACAGGGCCAGGGCTGTCCTGGGGATTTAACCAGGGCGTGGTTGGATGGCACTGACAGCGTTGTGGTGCAACATGTTCCTGGTGTGGCTGTGCCCCTGCTGGGCTCACAGGGAGCAGGGCTCAGACACCTCCCCTTCCTGGGAACTTCTGCTGCTTCCTCTGAGCGGCTGCAGCTCTGGCAGCAGAGGGACAGGGAGCTGCTGGAGTGAACCAGAGGGACCAGGGAGGTGCTGGAGCCCCTGGCAGGGCCTGAAGGGGCTCCAGGAGAGCTGCAGAGGGACTGGGGACAAGGCATGGAGGGACAGGACACAGGGAATGGCTTCCCAGTGCCAGAGGGCAGGGCTGGATGGGAGATTGGGAATGAGGAATTCCTGGCTGGGCTGGAATTGCCAGAGCAGCTGTGGCTGCCCCTGGATCCCTGGCAGTGTCCAAGGCCAGGCTGGACATTGGGGCTTGGAGCAGCCTGGGACAGTGGGAGGTGTCCCTGCCATGGCAGGGGTGGCACTGGAAGGGCTCTGAGGTCCCTCCCACTCAAACTGTTCCATGGCTCTGCACTTCTGTTTCACTGAACATGAGTCCCACTGCTGGAAGTTCTGCCAGGCAGTTGGAATATGGGGCTGGAATGTGACGGGGTTGCCGCAGTGGAGCTGCAGTGGTGCTGACAACAGCCGTGATTCCATGTTAGGTTAAACCAAGCTCAGCCCAGGGAATGTCATATCCAGGTCATCCTGGGAGCCCTGAGCCCCTGAGCCAGGACACTCCATTCCTGCTGAGCAGGTGCTCAGTCTGCACCATTTAGCAAATTAGAAAACACCAAAGGATGTTTTTTCAGCTTAGCTCTGTGGCTTGTTTCCTTTTTATTTTTCAGTTGGAAGATTGTTTTTCTTTGTGTTCAGTTTTTTACTGTTTCTGCATTCTCCTAATCCTTGTTCCCTGCCATGGTTGGAATGAGATGGTCTTTAAAGTCCCTTCCCACCCGAACCGTCTCACAATTCCCTGATTTACTGTATCTCTCTTTAACATTGCACTGTCCATGGTATATCCTAAATTTTCTTCCCTTACTTTCTAAGTATTTCCCCTCCCCCCAACAATGTATTTCAGACTCTGCCTTGGCTTTCCAGGGGCCGGAACCTCTCCCAAAGTTCACACCTCTGTGATGTAAATCCCTCCGTCTGAGGTAACTGTTCAGGGTTCCTTTTTCAGTCAGTGCAGGAGCCTGATGCTCACTCCCTTGCAGGGATCTGAAATAAAGCTGAGTTGTGCTGGAGAAGCGCTCACTTCTCTCCTGCTCAGGGAATCGGGGTGACTGATTGGGATCAGCCATCCTCAGTATAGATTCCTGCAGCTTGGGTGAGACCCAGCCTGGGCAGGGGACACCTGTGGGGCTGGGACTGGGACAGGGACCTCCTCACCTGAGTCAGGTGGCCTGGGAGCTGCTGGACACAAGAGACTGGACTGGGTGCTCCCCGAGGGCTTTTCCAACCTGAATGATTCCGTGATGGTGAGATATGGGATACTTTGCTGTGCCCAAACCCTGAGCTCTGCCGGGGAAACCTTTCCCTCTCCCACAGCGGATGGACGAGTTTGCTGCTGGAAGCAGGAAGGGATTCAGAACCATGGAGATCTCTCTAAGGCCAAAGCACTGAACCAAACTGAAGTTGTTGTTGTGCACATGCCCAGCACAGTTGAATTTCAGTTCTGAGAGGAGCATGGGGCACAGCTCTGCTGCTCCTGGCATCAGCAGGACGTGAAGCTGCTGGAGAGAGTCCAGAGGAGCCCAGCATGTTCACACACAGACTGGAGCACCTCCAGAGACAGCCTGGGAGAGTTGAGAATGTTCAGCCTGGGGAAGGGAAGGTTGTGTGGAGACCTCACAGCTCCTTCAGGATCTGAAGGCATCCAGGAGAGCCAGAGAGGAACCCTGAACCAGGCACTGGAGGGCCAGAACACAGGAATGGCTTCCCAGTGGCAGAGGGCAGGGATGGATGGGAGATTGGGAATGAGGAATTCCTGGCTGGGCTGGAATTGCCAGAGCAGCTGTGGCTGCCCCTGGATCCCTGGCAGTGGCCAAGGATGTCCAGGCTGGACATTGGGGCTGGGAGCAGCCTGGGACAGTGGGAGGTGTCCCTGCCATGGCAGGGGTGCCACTGGAGGGGCTCTGAGGTCCTTAAGGCAGAGGACAGGGTTTCCCCACCTCCTTCAGTGCCTGGCATGGGGAGGACCAGAAGCTCAGAAGTTTATCAATATTTTACTGAGCTTTTTCCTTCTGCTTTAGAGAAAGTTCATTTAATTACAGTTGGTCCCAGAGTGCTGCATGTGACTGAGGGCTCTGAAGACTCAAGGATGAAGCAGCAGAGGAGTTTCCAAAACCTAGGAAGGGGCTTTAGGATGCCAGCTGTCAATGTGGTGCCAGCAGTGACTGCACACCCGATTTCATGGCTGTTACACCGTAACTTCCTCTTGCAAAAGAGGCAATTTCAGGCCTTCTGTTTTTCCTTCCCTTCTGTAATCTTTGTTCTGACACATGAAATAATTGGTACAGGGCAGTGATGTTGATGTGGGGAATACTTCCAGTGTGTCCATGGCCTCCCTGCTCCTGCTTTTCCCTCTGTTTCCAACAGCAGCTCTGCTGAGGAATGTTGAATCTTGCAGGGAAAGAATGGCCACTTCAGCTTCATTTTTCTCAGGGGGATTTTGGGCATCAGCAGGAATTTCCTCCTGGAAAAAGGGTCGTCAGGCCTTGGCAGGGGCTGCCCGGGGACGTTTGGAGTCCCCATCCCTGGAGGTGTCCAAGANCCATCCCTGGAGGTGTCCAAGGAACTCCTGGAGGTGGCAGTCAGAGCTCTGGGCTGGGGACAAGGTCAGGGTCAGGCACAGCTGGGACTGGATGGGCTGGGAGGGCTTTTCCAGCCTCAGGGATCCTGGGATTCTTTGAGTTTCTCTTTGCTGCTTTCTCAAATACCTGGAAGCCAAGTCTGGAATGAAGCAGTGCAGTTCCCAAGAATAAAACTGTTGAGTTATTTTTAGTTTCAGAAGATAAAAGCAAGGAAAAGTATTGGGTGCATCCTTGGGGTTTGGATCCGTGCTGGAGTTTTCCGAGGAGCAGTGAAGTGGAACGGGATCACCTGATGGGCATGGGAGACTTTGGCCATGTGTGGACAATCCTGTTGTGTAATCGCAGTTTGTTTGGAGCTGTGGACTGTGCCTAGGGCAGGAATGTGTTATTTTGGGAAAAGCAGGTGGGATCCCCAGCAGCCAACCAGCAGGGCCAGTGCTGGGAGAGAAGCAGGAGGACCTGCAGGGCCCTGGCTGGAAGGAGCAGTGCCCTGCTGGGTTTAGGTTTTAGTGCTTGAGAGGCAATTCCTGTGAGGAAATCACTGCAATTCCTGTGGATTGGCCCTTTCAGACTCCTTCGGGAATCATGGAATCCCAGGATGGTTTGGGGCCTTAGAGCCCCTCTCATTCCAAGCCCCGGAAAGGTAGGGGCACCTTCGCTATCCCAGGGGACTCCAAGCCCCACCCAAACCGTTCTAGGGTTCTGTGATCAAGAGAACGATTGATGATCCTTTGTGCAGGGTGGATTTTCAGTTACTTTTCCAGTGCTGATCCAATCCCTGGGATTCTTGATTAAGCTTGAAAACAGAAATGTCTCCTTTTCAGTCCTTTGAACTGTTCACCTTACTGATTCCATGGGTTTTATGAGTGGTTTTGGTTATGATTAAGGGAATTCAGTCACAGTGTGAGTGACTCCTTGGAGTTAGTGCTCAAAGCCAGAATTGGATGGGCATTTCAGCTGGAACGCTGTCCCCTTCCTGTTGCTCCATCCCTCCCCACTTCCCTCCCTGCTCAGACATTCCTGCAGCAATGCTGGAAGCCATTCTGGGGGAATGATCCAGCTGATTATTTTTTTTCCTGCTAATACTGCATGGCAAAAGACACCCCTTTTTCTCCAGCAGTGCAGGTTTAATACCCAGTGAGCTGTGGCCTCAGATCAGGAGTGTGTCCTGCTGGTTTGGCATTCCCAGAGAAGGTTGAACTTTGATGGTTTTTGTCCAGGTAAAACCCATGGAACTCCTCAGGGTGGGTCTGAGAGTTCCCAAGGATTGTTGTCCTTTCATGATGGATGAAGCCTGGCCCATAAATGGAGTTTAGGTGGTGCCATGCAGGGAGAACAGGCTGGTGGTGCCTTGTCCTGGGAAAGGTGTTTTACATAGTTTTGAGGAATTGGGTAAAGAAGGATGAATTCCCTCATGGAAAGGGGGGCCAGACCTTGGCAGGGGCTGCCCAGGGAGCTTTGGGGTCCCCATCCCAGCAGGTGTCCAAGGAAGGCCTGGAGGTGGCACTCAGAGCTCTGGGCTGGGGACAAGGTGGGCATAAGGCACAGCTTGGACTTGATGCTCTTTTCCAACTTCAGCCATTCTGAGCTCCTTCTGAAGTGTCTTTATTTCTTTTAAGTGCAAAACTACTTAAACTTTGCATGGACTGTGTCTGTAATACCCTGAAAGCTTGAGGGAATGAAAATGCATTTATTTAATGTCCTGTTTAAGGGCTCTGCTTTGCTGGGGCCATGGTTCTGGGTCCATTGGGTGGAGGAACTTTGGAATATTCTGGTAGGAACTGCAGCGTGTGACAGTCTGGGTTGTTCAGTGCAGGTACAGCCACAAACTCACCTTGGGAGCTTTGAACTGGGATGAAGGAGCAGCAAAGGAGCACAGCAGTTGTTTTTCTGGCTGACTTGAGGCTGTGTGCTGATCAAATAGGTGTCTGTGGAACGGGCAGCTCTTGATCTCCCCGTGAGGTGCAGCAGGAAATCTCAGTTTGCAAATGCTGGCCCTCAGTCTGAGCACAAAGAGGTGTCTTTTGTAACAGTGCCTTATTCTTTGTGGGCAGCAAAGATGGAAATAGACAAGGTTCACGGAAGGACTCGGACAAAGTCGGATTTCTGTGAAACGCTGCCTGTGCACCCCAGTAAAAACCAGCACCCTGCTCTGAGATCCCAGCTGGGACATCGACAGGGATTTCTGCGGGGCTCAGCTGTGGTGACCCCGCAAAAAATGTCACTTGTTGCTTAGAGCAGACAGAGTAACCAGCCCTGAGCAGCATCAAAGTGATCCAGGCAGGCTGAGAGGGAGGAGCCTGGAGTCCTGCAAGGAATGGAAATCAGCACTTCAAGTACCCTAGGACTTTGTTTTGCTGGTTTAATATTCAAATGCAGTTGCAAATCTCACACTCAAAGGTTAATGTTTAATGGGAAGCCCAGAATCCCCCCGGGGTTCCTTGGGGCTGGTGTTGCTTCCGTGGGGCGCAGAGGAGCAGCTGGAAATACCAATCCTGCTGAATTATTGCTGAAATTCAGGTCACAAACTGGGAGAGTCCTCTGCCCTCGGAGCTGACGTGAGCCAGCAGCCCATGGAGGTGAATTTTAGGGATGTGTTGAGCTCCATGTGCTCTGACTGAGCTGTTAAAAAAGGCCTTTTTTGTGCTGTGCCGTTCCCAGGGCATTTGGGATCCTTTTCTGCAGCTTTTTCCTGCAGCTTTTGAAGTGCTGCGGTTTCTTGGTGTCTGGGTGTGGAGCAGTTAATTTAAAAAGTAACATTTAAATCAAGAAGCTGTGCAAATTCTGTCCTTAGCATGGGGTAGGGCAGCAATTAGGAGGCTGCTTAACGAGATACTGGGTGAGGATAAGGTTGATGATCAAAACAAAGTACTCCTGATATCATCTCTTTCTTTGGGAGCTTCAGAGGCTGGGAAGGATTAGAAGGAGCTCTTCATTTCGGGTGCACATTTGTCCAACACAGAGGCCTTCAAGGGTTTATTGCCAGGGGCAGTTTTTTATTAAAGAAAAAACCCAGCACAGCCCCTTTCCATGCAGAGCAGCATCCCACAGTGCCTGTGGTTTCCTGCTGGTGCCCAGGATGGTGCTGAGCTGGGTGGGATGTGGGAGCTCTGCAGAGGGATGGGGACAGGATGGATCCATGGGATGGGGCCAGTGGGGTGAGGGACAGCCAGGCCAAGGGCCAGGTGCNTTTGGAGTCCCCATTCCTGGAGGTGTCCGAGGAATTCCTGGAGGTGGCACTCAGGGCTCTGGGCTGGGGACAAGGTGGGCATCGGGCACGGCTTGAACTGGATGGGCTGGGAGGGCTTTTCCAGCCTCAGTGATGCCAGGATTTTGTAATGCAAATGTTGAGATCTCTTTATTTTGTCAGCTGTTAAGGAATAATGAAGAAATTCTTCTTCATAGCTCACAAGGGGAAAACAAAGGAGATTCTTGACAAACTGGTGAAATATTTTGGTTGAGAATAAATTCTGTCTCTGAATTTTAAGTGTATTCAAGTGGTTTTCAGTCAGCAGCTTGGGCCAGGGTATGTCTCAGGGAGCTGAAACGCCTCTTTGGGGGTGTGTGACAATGATGAACCCCCAGTGAGTTGGGATCACCACTCCCAGTGTGCCCTGTTTTGCCTTTAAGTCAGGGGTTCCAAAAAAGAACTGAGCAAGTGAGGGAGGGAGGGAGCAAAGGGAAAGGTGCTGAATGAGAGTGGAGTTATGTAAAACCCTGACATTAGAGGAGTTGCTTTATTCTTGTGCTGCCACTTGGGAGGGTGT
>VZTZ01021841.1:0-18752 GCA_013400955.1 Drymodes brunneopygia | reverse complement strand
TATCAATTACAGTGCCCAAAATTAAGCAAAGAGTTTATATTACTTCAACACGCACACATACTCTTACATTTATGAATGATTAGGCCAGAGTTTATCTATTCATCTACAATGAAATTCATTGCAGTGGGATAGCATTAAGTATGACTGCTACAGAAGTGTCTAGGCATATCTCAAGATTTTACTCCTTTGTTCTTTTCACACCACAGAGTTATACATAAAAAAGAGGTGGGTGATGTCAACATCAAGTCTTTAAGAGTCAGCATGGTTCTATTCCTAATACATGAACAAAACATACTGATTCTTGAAATAATTCGTTTTGAGCCTTATTTTGAGAATACACTCTTCACCAACAATTGAATGTCATGAGGCCTATGAAGGTGTGAGCTGGGATTGACAGGAGGACTGAATGACTACCTACCCCTCATATTTTGAATGCAAGACCATTCTGCCAGCTGCTCATGTCCTTAAGGTGACATTGCACCTCTGAAACAAGCTGGTTTATACTATGGTACCCTACTGCTTGGCCCCCTCTCTTACATTTGCTGAATCAATACTATCACAAAACAGCAAAGTCTGTCTGACATAGCAATGTTTTAACACATGATGATTCTTCATGACAGGACACTGAAAGCCCTGTGGCATGTGTAGAAAAGCTTTAAATAGTACGTAGTTGTTAACTTATTTTAATTAAAAAGGCAAATGCACGAGAGAGATGAGAACAATCTTTCTGTATCACATCATTTTTATTTGCTCCACTTACCAGCAAAGAATTGTTTTGGTTCCATTAAGAAATTCTATTTTAAAAGAATGCTTCTTCCCTACTTTCATATTTTCTTTTCTTTTCTGCATAGCATATCTAAAGGCATACAGCTCCTGGCTGCAAATACTACAGAGGATCACTAAATATAGGACAGCATGAAAATATGTTGAATACATTTGTCAGCACTGTATTAAAACAGAGCTGCACAGCAGAAAGATTCCCTCATTGTTAATATATACTGGCTTTATCACCTTTCCAAGGTGAGAGCACCCACACAGGTATAATAATCAGTGACATTTTTGCAAAGTGCTTCAGGATACTTTATTTATTTATTTTCCTCCTCAAAATGTATGCTGGAAATGTGCTAATGAAGGTTACACTACGTTTTAATTTTATATCATTAGCAGAAATTCAGTATTTCATTTCAAACTACAGAGGTCTGAATCTCCCTTGTTTGAAGTGCTGCCAGCACAGCTGCAGAGTGCATCTCAGATTAATGGAAGCCACGACAAACAGAATGAGTTAACCCAGTGCAAACTTTCCATCAAATATGCACAGCAGGTAAACAATTGCAAACTTTCATATTTTCTCTGCACTGTGAAGTCATTGCAGATGACATTAAGTTGTTATGTAGCCGGGGACATCAAAGCAGTATGTCACATCAGCAGAAAACCCAGAAATAGCACAAGAAATATCTCCACAAACTATTTTCAGCCTTTCTCAGGAAAACTACTGTGAAGCTGCATGGTAGAGCTAAAAAAATGACAACAGTTTGCAGAAATAGACCTATGTTTCTTAATGAACAACCTTTCAGCTTCATAGCAGCTCTGCAGAACAGAAGTGCTGTAGAATTCTCTATTAAAAAAAAGAAGAAAAAGAAAAAAAATTTTTGCTAATGATACAACCCCTTAATTGATGTTTTATCTTTGAACACAACTGTGAGATCCACAGTTGTGGAAATCTGAAAATCTCGCATTAAGAGCAAAAGTGCCAGAAACCATCCCTTCACCAGACTTTAAAATAAACTACTTACTTTTTCCTTACAGGTAACAGAAGCTCCACTGTGCATGCCAAGTTGTGATGACGCATGTTGTAGCACCAGGACTGCAAGGGAAGGCAACTCTTGGAACACACAATTAATCTGCTCTGTGCTACCAATTGCTGTTTCTTTAAAATCTGTTCCAGAGATTGGCAGAGATCACTGTCTGCCTACGACGTGCTCTACAGCTCTTGAACAACTAAGAAGCAGTGTAGGGAAATCCTCTTACTGGTATTTTTGAAATCACTGTGAAGAAGTTTGTACATCACCAGTGTCAAAAAGCTCAACTATGCTCAAAAATGACAATTTTTCATGATGATTTTGGTAAAAGTACTTTTACCATTGGAAATACATAATAAAAGACAACTCGGTGCAGATTATGGTAGAATAGTTTATGTCTGAACATGTCGACAATAATCAAATACAGGTATATTAATTTGCTTTCTTAACATTGGCTACTTGTTGAAGACATATATTTAGCAGTTGTAATAATCATAGAAACAAAACAAACAAACAAAAAATCCAAATTCTCTTTCCCTTCATGGCTGCATATTTGTATTGACTCTCTCCTGTTCCCAGAAAATTACTTGGTTCAAGTACAAGATACTCTTAATAGCATTTGCTATCATGCAGACTTCTGTCAAACAGCGATATCTTACATTTCCACTGGCATTTCTTATCATCAAATGTCCATGTAAGTCTCCTGGATTTAGCAGATATCTTGCCTACTGTTCTTTTCTTCTCATACTTAAATCAAAAATCCTCCAATCAAATTAGTCATACTTAAAAAGCTTACACCTGTCTCCTAATTCAAAATACTAAATGACAGATGAAATGCAACTTTATAGGAAATATCTTACACAAAAGACAGTTTGTTCCCTACACCCATGGTATAAAGGCCACAAAGTAATGAGATTAAATTGCAGAAAAAAAGATTCAGGTTAGAAACAGGAAAAACATCCAAAGAACCAGGACACCTAAAACACTTAAACAGGGTGCTTGGGGGTGCTGTGACACACTTGTCATTGGAAATATCTAAGAGCATAAACAAAAATATACTTTGAAATGTTACAGGTAGGTCTTGTCAATCTTGCTGTGGGTGAGATGGACTAAGTAACTTCTTGTAGTCCTTTCTAGCCCAGATATTCTAGAATGTGCAGGAAGCACGGAAAATGCAAAGTTCAAAAATAGGGCTAAAAAGAGTTTATACAACTATATAAATTGCTATTTGAACTTATCTCCAGAGCCTACTTCATTCTTTAAACACCTATTAACAAAAAGCACACCCCTCAGGAACTGATACTTCTTAAGTACAGAGTGGGAGAATGCAGGGGAAAGCAAAAGCATCCAATATAACCAATAGTACAACTGACGAGACATTCACTTATATTCTTGTCCAGCTGGGATTTAAAAACTCATAAAAGTGACATGGCTCAGGTGAAAAGAATTATAAAGAAAAGCTACATCGTGCAACATTTCTTAATATTATTTTCATTCATAATAGCAAGGTCTCATTAAAATATTAATGGAAATGCCACTGACATATAGCAAAGTGACTTAGATGCGTCTCCTCTACTCACGACTTCAATTTCTCCAGGGATTATCTTCATACCATTAGCTACATATTTTGATGTCAGAAACATTTGAAATGTAGTAAGACAAGAAAAACCTTAAAAGCACACATATCCAGGAGGAGATGTAACCCAAAGAAATCTGGATCTATGTTCCAGGGATACAAAGCACCACAGCACCATGGCAGCAACCACACAGCATGCTCCACTCCAGCACAGAGGATCACCATGTGCAGTCATCCCCACATGAACCCCTTTTATCTACACTGCGTTTCTGACCTGCCAGCGCAGCTGTTTCTGCTGTCGCACTGTAATAACCCAATACAAAGGCATGATCCAAGCTACTAAAGTTTCTGTAACCATAACTCCAGTAATGCTATTTACTACTACCTGCACCAGCTAAGCTCAACCTGAGTTCACTATGGTCAGAACATAATATCATGAGCAATTGAGTTTGTTACATGAAAGGAGGAAGGTGGAGAATAACCCTGGTTGCAGGGCTTATAACCCTCCCAGCTGGCCCAGCAGCTGCTGAATGAGGACATGCGTTCAGGCCTCCAAGGAGCAGGAAAAAGTGATCACACTGGTTTTTTTCTGTTAGCAGAATGCAACTTGGCATGACATTTCTGTGTTTAACAGCACCCCTGTCTTACAACACTTGTTTCTGGGCAGATAAAAAAGTCCATCCACAAAGAAATTGTAACCCTCTCCCACACTGAAAACATGAGTGGGGATACAATTAGAGGAAACGGAGAAGTTACATTTGCATCCCAACAGAAGTTATAACAGTATGAAAATTATAGGATAAAATATAGTTGCTGTTTCCTGCATGGAATGTGGTTGGCATGCTCAAAACCTATTCCACAATGATTCCCCATAGACACAATCTGCAACTGGGAGCACATGCTAAGGGGGATTGAATGGAGCATGGAGCAAGGTGGAGAAATCGTGGCCAGGCACTGCTTAAATCCCTGCAGGGAGGGAAACTTGATGGCAGCTTGCAGCTGATAAACCATGGAACTCCTGTCAGCCAGGGGAGAGAGGGGAGGATGTCCTGCTGCTGAGCCAACAACTGTGGTGAAATCACTCTCCTCACATGAACTTGTTTCATTAAAGCCTAATGGTAATATTAACACACCCCTCCATCCCAACGTTACCCATCTCCAAGGTACAACCACCCCTCACAGGGCCTGTGCTCTAAACTCTTTTTGAGTGTATCTTTAAAAGTGAAGGGAGACAGTTTTACACCAATCAGTAACAAAGGTATGCATGCCTAGAGTCACTCAAGCTCCACCTAAACATAAAGAAATAGTATGAAAGTAAGTCAAGAATAGGGGAAATGTCAGGGAAGACTCCATTGTAACCGCTGGGATCAGCTGATGGGCTGAACCTGTCTTGGTCCCCATAGGGATGCCTATTGGGTAAGAACGACACTATGTGTGCTGAATACTTTTTGGGGATTAGACCTTGCTGTGTATTGCTTTGAATATGTTTTTGCAGTCAGTACTATCACCAACTATCCTTGAACCTTAACCTGTCACAATTTTATATTAATAAAGAGTGCTATTCCACCAAATCATTGGTGTGAGTCCCTCACAGGTGCTGGCTGTCACCTACAGCAGAGAATATACTCAAGTAAAAAGAAGACTTGCTGAGGTGTCTCCCTTGTGCTGTTGGTGTTTTTCCCTCAGTCAGCCAAACCACCCTCCAGTCCAGCAGGACTGCACAGTGAAGGGTCCCCACGACAGACTGGTCAGACAGAAGGGTATCAGCTTTCCTGGGGTGCTGAAACTCCATGACACACAAGTTAAACACTAAGGGTTAGGTATTATGTCCCCACACAAAGGGTGAGGGAAACCTCTGCTTTTCACATGACACCCACCCCTTTTCCTTTATTCTTTCATTATTTTAGAATATTTTACTGAGAATTATTTGACAAAGAATAATTTCTTTTAGTCTCTCCTAGCCTCTGTGACTTAAAAGCTGCTATAATCAAATTCTTTTTTCAGGTTACAAAGTAGTCCATAAGATTAAAAAGTTAAGAAAAGACATCTAACCTCTGTGCTTAAAAAAAGATTCATGGACAAATTACCTGCTTTATGGAGACAAGAAAGCTAAGAAAAGTTCTCTGATGACAGTAACAAAAGAAGCAAGATTTCCAATCTTCAAAGCCACATGGAAAAGATCAGTAAAACACTCTGGTATTTAATACTTTAATGTAAGCCTCTATAATTAAATGTTAGATTTTCTATTAGAGAAATGATCAGATTAAAGATGAGTTGATCAAAGATTTAAATTAATTTGGCTATTTTAAATACTCTAATAAAGATGTTCTGTTGTTTCTCAAACTAGCAGCACTTACATTAAGAGTATTTTAGGGAATGCCTCATCACATGGTGAACTACAGTATGTTCTTCTGTACTAAGCATAAAATTCTGTTCTTAGGGGGAAAAATGAAAAGCACACAAAGATTTTCTGCTGATCTCTGCAGGCTAAAAGTGTAAGAAAACTTATATCCTACCCCATCCTTTGAATTTTCTCAGCCTAATTGCACATTACACCCACAAACTCACTTTCCTAGAAAATGGTATTTTAACAGACTTTAACCCATACCTCTTCAACTGCATTTTTTTATTCATTGTCAGGTTGAACATATTTCTCAGCAGATGATCAAACCTGAATCAACAATGCAAACTTCACCTTGTTTCCCACCATGTGTAGTATATGATGCTTAGGCCTATCAGGACAATGAGGACATTCCCTTTTTAGGTCAGCTAAAAAGGGACTTCCTTGGACATAAACAGCTTACTTCATCTCACCCTGTAAAAGAGTAAACTATAAGAAATAACTAAAACACAACAGCTTTAGTAAAATAACAATACAATACATTATATTCCAGACACCTATGAAAGTGGAAAAGTCAGTGGCATGGAAAAATTCATAAAAAAGTTGAAGGTGTATAGCTCAGCTAATAGATAAGAATGAAACTCGACAGTAATTGAACAGAAGGAGCAAGTAGTCTATCAACCAGCATTTCAAATACCTCACTGACATTCTTAGATCATCTGCCTTTTTTGGGCTGGGAGGGACCTGGAAGATTATCTTGTTCCAGCCCACTGGCATGAGCAGGGACACCTTCCACTACACCAGATTGTTCAAAGTCCCATCCAACACTTCCAAGGATAGGTCACTTACAACTCCTTTGGGCAACCTGTTCTACTGCCTTACCACCCTCACAATAAAGAGTTCCTTCCTAAAATCTAATCTAAATCTATCTTCTTTCAGTTTAAAGCCATTTTCCCTTGTCCTTGTTCTGTCACTACATGTCCTAGTAAAAAGTTCTCTCCAGATTTCTCACAGGTTCACTTTATGTTCTGGAGGGCTGCTCTAACATTTTCCTGAAGCCTTTTCTTCTCCAGGCTGAACAACCCCAGCTCTCTCAGCCTGTCTTAGGAGAGGTGCTCCATCCCTCTAACCATGCTCACGGTCCTCCTCTTGACTCTCCTCAGTGGATCTATGCCATTCTTGGGCTGAGGACCCCACAGCTGGATGTAGTAACTCAGATGGGGGACTCATGAGAATGGACTAGAGGGAGAGAATCATAACTCAAAAAAATTAATTTCCATTATATCTGAGGCATATTTCCCAAATGTTGGGTAATTTGTTTACTCATGTTCTTAATTTCTTGTGAAATGAGGGACACCAAATGTCCATGTGTTTCCATAATCTCAAAGACAATCCTAGGTCTAACTTTAAACCTGTAACAAAGTTGATGCCTACACTAAGACCCATATCATTCTTGTGTCTTCATTGTCTGTATTAAAATGACAGACTTGTCCACGGGCATTTCAACCCAATCAAAACCTCAACAATTTTTTTCTCACTTTCTGTCTCTCTCGCATGTAGGCACCTAAAGGTATCCAAAATGAAATGGGAAGAATCTGGGCCTTAGCTGCACCTGCAATCAATATGGATTAAATGTTTCTAATCACCCGCCGCATAATATTGAGTCTGAGCACTGGAAGATACCAACCCAATCCAAACCAAAAACTTGAATATGAATCGTAAACTGGATTCTGAATCTGAGTCAGTCTTTAAAACAGCACCACATCTAATCCTCAGTTGACTCTGAAGTCACAATTTGAGTTCTGGTTGATTTTTGTTAAAGGAAAGAAAATACATTTTCCAAATGTTAAGGTATATTACTATAAATTCTCCAGTGGCCCTACTAATGCTCATAAGAGGTGTAGTTATTTTAGCAGTCTGGATTTCAGAGGGAGGAACTGGTGGCACTCTGTCGAATGGTTTGACACGTAATTCAAGCAGTGATGGTTTTAATAAGTTGAATGTCAGGAAAGAATTCACAAAAAGAATGTAATAAAATGTGAAATATTTTCATAAGAATAATCACAGAAGCATAAAGATATGGAGACCTAATGTTAGACTCTGAAAAGCACCTCACAGACAAATATAATACACCCATAAGACCAGCTTTTATTCATCTACAGTAATGTATGTACAATTACTGGCTCTCATGTATATGCGAGAAGAAACATGAAAAACACAGCATGCTTATATTTAAAGCTGCTTGTGCAGGTAATGAAAGTCAACTTTGACAATTCTCAAGCATAGGCTATTGCTTCTTTTTAATCTCTCTTACCAGCTGAATATGAGGCTAGGAGAATGTACAGTACATGATGTCTGATAACAAGAAGGATTTGTTTTTAAATCTTTTTTTTTTTTTCTTCGGATCAACAGAGAATTCTAAAACAAAGCTTCCTCAGTTCATTAAAGGATATTACTTGAGTTCTAAAAGGCCAGAATATTTGATATCTATATTGCAAGGTACAATTCTTGAAACAGACCCATAAATTCACATAAAAGAGATTAACTGTGATATTGAGAAGGAAAACGCATGTAGGATAACAAAGTTGCAAAAAATTAGAAGTGTTACTACATAGTTGTTGGCATTACTTAGTATACAAAAAACCCTCCTTCCCTCTTGAACAACACATCTCAATCTTCTTTTCACAGCTGGTTATTAAATATGTTACAGTTCGGAAATTTCCTTTTTATTATATACCTTAAGTAGCACTCTGAAACTTTGTTCTTGAATGCATTAAAAAGACCTTTTTACAACAAAAAGAAGATTTAAGATAGCTAGGTATGATCCTTAAAACCTAAAAATAGTACTGTGTGAAAAACAGACTCAAACAACTTTATAGTTTTCTGAAAAAGAAGAAAATATCAGAAGCACAAGTAGCTTGAAGAAGAAACTTCTGGAATTAAAAACAAAAAAAAAAGGTATAGCCAGAATGGGGAAAGAAAATTGTGCTGTTTTTTCAAGTTCTGCAAACTATGGCAAGCAGCTCTAGCAGAAGGTGGCTGCTTTCATTTGCAAACATGCACTTTACTTAGGAGAACTTAATTTTTTAGTAATTCGTAATGCTCACAATAGTAGGAGTAATGTTGGGAGGTTTTTTGGGGTTTTTTTTGTCTGCTGTTCATCATTCACTTTGTTACAATTTTGGAGGTGTTTTACTTCAAAATACTTCTATATTTCAATATTTGATTTCTTTTTTCAAGTTTTTTTACATTACCACTCTGTCTTTGAAATGCTTTAACAAGTTCTATCTTCTCTCTTTCCTCCTGTTTCCACTTGTCTGTTTTCTTGCTCTGGAAATGTGAAGAGACATCCACTGTTCACTCCTCATGTGGCAGAGCCTTGGGTCGATCTATCAAGAATTTCTCTGTCTTACAGGGTTATAAAAAAAAAGAATTTACATCTCTCAGACTCAAAAAGACTAGGATCCTTAGAATTTCTTTTATTAAAATTAACTCTTCATGGAGAGAAAACTCAAAGCAATCAGATATCACAGTATAGAAAAAAGAGAGTTTTTAAACAACTCTCCCACCGACAGGTATTTGATGTCAAGTTTGACTTCAACTTGCTCAGGAGAATAAGGGACAGGGAATTCTGCAAAATCCCTGATGAACTCTCAGAAACCTCCCCCCAGCCCACTGGGGCTGATGATGCAGCCTGCTGGTAGTATCTGAACCATCATCTCCCTCTGTACTCAGGACCTGGCAGTAACAGACTGTTGTGACATCCAGTGAAAGTTCCAAAACACAGAGATTTCTTTAAATCTTGCTCTGAACTTTCTTCCATGAAATTTTGCCTTGCAATTCTATAAATATATTAAATCAAGATTTTACTACCTGAGATGTGTCACCTATTCAACATTTCCCAACATGTAGTGTCAGTAAAATCAGTATTATCTACCCACCTATTGACAATCACGTCTGTTATTGTTGATTCATCAATTTGTGCCAATCTTTTGGGCTGAAATTGCTATTAATTATCTATTACATAATTAATCACTCATTTAGAAGTTTCTCTCTATTTTATTTATGAAGTTCTATGAATGTACTGAATCCAGTAAAGTAATTGAAACATTTTCTGAGAAATTCAGAATTCATTATATAGTATGTTTTTTTTTCCTGTTCTCAGTGGTTCATAATAAATGAATAAACCTGACTTCAAGATTCCTACTCAGGAGGAATATCCTGTCACCCAGCCAGTGACCTGTTGCAATATCTATTATTAGATGCACTATTTAATTAGGATATACACTCAGGAGATCTGCTTAATCAGGATGTCTCCCAGTGAACATATTTAGGTCCAACAACATTCATTGGTAATTGCTTTCATAATGGGGATAGCAACTTCCCTTAATTGGAATATCTTACCTTGAGTTAGTGTGTTAACTTATAGTACTTCTGTCTTCTCTGACAAGAGCTTTCATATTTTCTCATGCTATGACAGAAAACACAAAGAATATGTATTGCTCTGCTTTCGGCCATGAGAGTCAACTTCTTCCTAGGACCTGTGCTGCATTTTGGTTTTAATATAACAGCAAATGTTGAGGACACGCTGATATTTTGGCTGTTGCTGAGCAGTGCTGACCCTAAGTCAAGGACTCTTCTCATGCTCTAGCCCAGCCTCTCCTTTTTGGAAGACGAGGTCAAGCAGTTAATACTCAGATGGTTTTCCTTCTACCTTCCTTTCCTGGGATGACCCTGTTTACCTTCAAGGATGGGTATGTAGAGAAGATTGTAAGCCAGCTCACATAAAGCACAGTTATTTGGTTGCCTGCTTTTCCCTTCTACGCCTTTTAAAAACCCTCTTTTCCTATCTTGAGAGCCACTTTAAGGTCATCAACAGGGTCCAGTTGTGACAGCTGATGATTAGAACAGACCAAAGGCCAAAAGCCCTAATTTCTCACAGGAGGTCCAAGTTTAGAGTTGGTTGAGAAAAACTACTCTGTATCCACACTCAGAGAAGAAAAAAGCAAGCAGCTGCATTATGTGCCTTGATTAAAGTGCCTCTTTATCCATCATCAATTCTATCAGCCTCAGCTGAAGAAACCCTACCAACAGGCAATTGTTAAAAAGAAAAAGAAACTAAATCTGCAGCCTATATGTGCACATATTCAAGTTCCATCTCCAAGAACATCTATTGAAATACTTTGAGCTAGAAATATGCTGCTCATTGGCAAACCAAGATAACCAGGAGCTTATTGATCTCCCCTTCTCCTCTACTAAGAGAAAGAATGATAAAGAGCTGCTGTTGAGATAAAATGCACCATACTCAACATCAAGTATAATGGACAAAAATAAAAAGTTTAGGAATAGCTGAGTTACTGTCAGCACAACATTAGTGAATGACTTTTCTTTTTTTTTCCCCTGCCCTACCTTTGTCCCCTAAATTCAACAACAGATGGAAAGAAAGCAAAAGATATGAACATCCTGGGAATGCACAAAATCCTGTGTGATCGTACAAGCATATCCATAGAAGCAGATGCAGTTACTTGGTTCACTTGAGGTCTGAGCTGGTTGGATATATGCCAGCTCCATCCAAAACCTATAGATCCATGTTACCTGGTTTATTATTTTTGGATTAGCACAGGGATAACACATGCTGCTGGCTTGCATTCAGCTGTCTGAGAGCACAGATGGAATGGGACCCCAACTGTCCAACCTGTACATGTAAACAAGGTCTGCATGTCACTGCAGATCTCTATTTGAGGAGCTAGGACAGAACTCCATGGGCTCTACACACTGAATCCGATTCTCCCTTCCCTAACATCCATGTAGGAAGTAATGACACAAGAAATTGTTCCCATGAGCACAGGTATTAAAGTAATGAGAACCTAGCTTAGCAGCATCTTCAGAGTATACTAATTCTACCCACTAATCTAGTGCCCAATTATTTCCTTTTCCACCTCCTGAGGTGGTTTTCTCCTTGCTTTTAAGTATGTCTAGGATAGATTCTGATGTCACAATATGTGACCAAATACTGTACTTCATGCCTGGACAGTTACTACCTGGGAGCATATTAAAGCAGCACTTGATTCAAATATCCCTGAATAGATATTATGTCAATAGAAAGAAATTATATTATAAATTTCTTGTCAAGTCACATTAACATATTGTATGGAGGTTCCCCATGTTATGCCCCTATCTGGCAAGCTACTTGAGGAAATTCTGGATAGAAACAGCATTCTGGCCTCTTACTGGTAACTGGAGAGTGGGTAGCAGCTCATTTAGAAAACCTTCTTGACCAGAAAGTCTTTCATGCGTGATCTCTCTCCTCTTTCAGCAGTCAGTGTTGAATATTTTGTAAAATGAAAAAAGGTTTCTATGACCTTTTTCATTCAGTTTCTATTCTGAGATGCAATTCTTTTATTTTAAAGAAAATCTAGAACTTATTACTAACACCTGGTATTATCTCTTGCACAGTAGAGATACCTAAAGGTTTACATCACCCAAAAGTTTCCAATTTAAACTCACAGCTTGAGGTTGAAATGGTGATTCTATTTTCTTTTGTTTTCTGCTTAGCTTCTGAATTCCCAGATGCAGAAATCATCTTTTTGCACAAGAATTACCATATTACTGGCAATCTACAGAATTCAGTAAAAAAATTTTCAGATGTGGCTGATAGTGTTCAGCAGTGGAGTTATATCTTCTGTACTTTTCGTATCTTAGATAATAACACTGATTAAAAAAAGTCTTCCTGAATTCTGCAGCACTGTTTTAGCTATTAAATAATGCAACATTTTTCATTCTACTAAGGATATCTTCACTTCCTGAAAAGAGACACACAGACAAGTTCAAATCACCTCTTGACCTTCTCTTCAGTGAGCTCCTTATGTTTCCCATCACAAGATATACTTTCCAGCTCTTAAACGTTTTCTTTCTCTGAACCATCTATTTTAACTGCAGTACTCAAAACTGAATACACTTTTTCAAGATTAGTCTCATTACCACATATAGAGGAAATATCTCTTTGCTACTCTAATGCTTACATACCTAATGATGTCATTAATCCAGCTAGCCAAAGCTCTGTATTGGATATTTTTCTTCTTGTTCTACCCTGCGTTTAATGTCTTCAAAATCATGTGGCTTAGGTGCATACATCTTTTCTGTTTGATCAACATTATTCATTGTTATAACTTGTCCTGAATATTCTATAATTTACCTTATTTTACCACCTCATTATCCTTTGCATTACCTATAAACATGAACTACTCCCCACCCAACAAGTCCTGCCTGCCTCAATCTTAGTATTTTATATTTATACACAGGAAATACATCTCTGCTTCTGTCCAAATCATTCATAGGGCTTTTATAACAAGTTTTCTATAGCTTATTCACGGAATTAATTAAGTAGGTTGTAGTCCTTTCAGTTATACACTCTACACCTTCCATAATGTCTGAGTTTACCTACCAGTGTAAGGCTTCTGTTAAGGAGGCTAAACTCTCCATACTGCATACAGAAGACCTTCCAGAAGACACCCTATTTTTTCCAGACTTCATAGGCCACCTGAACAGATTAGCCTTGCACCTTGACTAAGTAGGATGATGAAAGTTAGACCACATGATACTCCTTTCTTCATCCTACCACCACGTGTAGTCTGTTTCATGTGACAAGACATAAATAAAGTAGTACCACGGTTCTGTGGCACTGTCTGCACTCCTGTTTCTGCAGAGCTGGATGAGAAAGGAGTTAGGATTTGTCTGAAAGAGACTCACTGTGAGGTGCAAAAGGCAACATCAAGCATAAAAACAACTAGAACACTAAACTGTCTCACCACACCCGTACTCAATTTTGCACAATTTATTAATAAGACATATATTCTTGAAACTTTTTCTGATTTGAAAAGTCTTCAAATAATCACTTTGGAATGAAAATTCCAATTTCAAGCCCTGATTAGTATTTATGAAGAATGTTCTTGCCATACCCACACATTTAAAATATCTGCAAATGCCTGTTCTATGTGTATGTACTTATGTGCACAAACAGACAGAATGGTAAAATTTCTGTGGAATTTGACAATTAAGCTCAAGCAATCACACTGGGGGGGTCTGAGGTTATCTACTGTAAAACTTTCATATACCAGATTATTAATCCGATCGAGACAATATCTGGCACTGCAGGAAACACTTCTGATCATTTCATCAAGTGAAAACAGTTGAATTAGATTTAGGAAGAGAGGTAGACTGACAAGTTCTCCCAGTTCTGGATTCCTACTTTAACTCTTAAATACAAGTCTATTCATTTTGAGGTACCTAGAGTGTTGGTTAAATGCGGTTCAAGCTAAGAGCTTGAACTGAGAGCTACTACATGGGCACATGCAGGAAGACACAGATTTACACAGGTTCTACAAACATGCCTTCCACCCAAGAGCATTTGTTCAACCACAAAAAAATTAGAAAGACATAGAAATTGAGAATTTATTAAGCAAATACACTTTTGCTTGGTTTTATTCAAAGTAGATAAAAAGTAAGGTTAAAACTTCCAAAAAAACTACGTTTCTCAACATCTTCCTAGCCTTGCTCATCACAGTGATTCTGACTGGCGACATATAGCATTTTACAGTTTTTCTTGAAGCTGAGAAGCTTCCTGAAGCTGAGAAGACGTCAGTGGGAGTTGATGATGCTGAGTGATCTTACCAGCACCTTAAATAATTGTATGCTGCATTGCAGATCTTGAGTCTGGTGTAGTTACATAAAATTATATGAACAGATTGTGAATAAATTGTAAGTAATACAACAGATTGTGAAAAATTGTAAGTAAAATCATATTCATCTTTTGATATTGTTGTGCTAGGTTTGGCTGGGATAGAGTTAGTGAGCTTCATAGTAGCTAGTATGGAGCTCGGTTTTGGATTTGTGATTAAAACATTGTTGATAATGCAGAGATGTTTCGTTAATGCTGAGCAGAGCTCACACAGAGTCAAGGCCTTTTCTGGCCTCACCCAGAAAAGTGGGGATGCTGGGGGTGCAGAAGAATTTGGGAGGGGACAGAGCGAGCCCAGCTGACCCCACCTGAATTAAGGGGTATTTCAGACCATATGGCATCACACTCAGCTCAGATAAAGTTGGGGTAAGAAGAAGGAAGTGAGGGGACATTTGGAATTATGTCTTCCCAAGTAACTGTTGCACATGATGAGGCTCTGTTGAACTGCCTGCCCATGGGAAGTGGTGAATTCTTTCTTTTGTATAGCTTGTGTGTCCTTTACCTGTTAAACTGTCTTTATCTCAACCCACGTGTTTTCTCATTCTTACCCTCCTGATTCTGTTCCACATCCCACTGGGGGGAAAGGAGTGAGCAGCTCATTGATGCATAGTTCTTGGCTGGGATTAAACCATGACAATTGTACAGTCTGATTATATAAACTTTTAAAATAGAGTAGCATTCCATTTTGTTACAATACCCTTTGCATTTTTACAGTTCAGTTGGGCATCTTGTCACAAATGATCATACATCTTGATGCTTTTTTATGGTTTGAAAATTGATGTGAATATTTCTTCCTTGCATTAATAGCATTTCATGTCACAAAATTGGTAAAGACATTTCTATTTTCATCATCGTTTATTCCTCTTCCCCAGTCGTCGACCATAGAAAGATTTGTTGGCCGGAGAAATATTTTTCTGTTAAAGATATTTAGCAGATATTATTCTTTTTATCTGAAGCACACATTTCAGTGCTATTTAGTCTAAAGAACTTCTATTAAAATAATTTGCCTCAAGGTTTTCAAGAAAACACGTTTATATGTTGCTAATATTTATTTACTACCTTTCCTTTATGCACCAAAAAAAAAAACATTAAAAAAGAAACAGTATCAAACTTAATTCCCATTGAAGAAAAGAGGACCAAACATTCAAGGGTACATTCACATAGAGAATTCAGGTGGACATAAGTTACATACAGAGAGAGAAAGAGAACAATTTGTTTCTCAGTAATTCATTCATTTCTCCGAACATTTCTCCTCATTGAAACTCTCCTTTTTTTGAAGGGTTTTCCATAAAACCAATGTTCTTAAATTGACAGTCTTTCATGGTAGATGGGTTGGGAGGAAATGGAAAAAGGGGTCATATTGTCTCTGTGCACAAAAAATCCTGTTATTCCTGTCTTTATCACTAAGGTCCTGGTAACACTGTTATGATCTCTTCTAACACATTGGAATATTACAGATAGAGCAGTAGGGTGGCCACTTCCAGTCACCCAGAAATGCTTGTCAAAGAATCAGTGAAAAATATTCCAGATTTTTCACAGGTGAAAAACAAGGGCAACTGTAGACGAGGCATCTAACCTCCTCTTATCTCTCACTTTGAGCAAGATCCAAAGTATCCTACATCATCCAAATTGAAATATAGAGATTTTAGGCACTTAATATCTCAAGTACAAATAACTCAATAACAACCAAGAAAACCAGTTTGCTCAGACTCTTATATGAAGTCCTGTAGGTGTACAGAAAGACCAAAATTCCTTCCATTTCTAAAATTATATCCCCCTTGAGCATGTGTATGCTCATCAGTGGGTCATCCCTACTTCAGGCCTACTTATGGCTCCCACAGCCACCTTAAAGCAGTAGTAAATGCACCTTTGAAGTCTGCTCTGGCTGGCGTGCTCTAAACTTATCATAGAAGTATCCAGTAAAACATAAACCAATCATAAAACAGTAATTTAATTCCAGTATTTCTTCTGTGTGATGGCAGAGCAGTTAACATGCAGGTTGATACTCTAGGATAGTAGGTAATCTCTAAAGCTATCCCAACTGTCATCAAAATCCTCCTCAACTCTTAGACAACCTTCTTTGATTCTATATTACATTCTTAAACTTACTTTCTGTATCTTTGTACAACTTTGTTATATTTTTATCAGAAATAGAGACAAATTCTGCTCTTTGGAGAGGGTTCTTTATACCATCTTCTCTAAGAACTGAAGTTAAGAANCAGTGACTATCCAGATCACTTTCCTGATTTTTTTAGTGTTTTTCTAGTTCCAAAGTACCCAGCACTGTAACATGTTTTCTAACTATAGTGTTAGCAGCTCTCAGAAAGGGGCATTGCCACCTCTTGTTCTAGCTGAGATACCTCTAAATCTAAACATCTTTGACTTTTTGCTGCCATATTTCACAACAAATCTATATCTAATTGTCTATTACTGCCCATAAGTCTGCTTTTCAACATTATTGATTTCCATTAATTTTCTTCCTGTTGAGGGTATTTGGGATTATTTTTCCCCAGATATAATCAATCCTACTTCCTGCCCATTCTTTAAATCTTCTCTAGGATCCTGCCAGTACAGTTCTGTGAAACACTCCTTCAGTGGTTTTACATGAAAAAGTCCACAGAGTATGCATATGTATAATTACCATTTTCTTATTCCTTTCCGGAAAAATAAAGATGATTTGTTTTAGTGAGGAACAGAAAATCAGTACTCAAAAGCATAGAGGAGGAATAAAAAGTCACTTGCCACCAATGTCATCTTTTTGAATTGCAAAAAACCAGTGGGGTTGCTCCAGTAATTTACACACCCAGAGGAGTTCAGGCCTAGTGTGAGTGGCAGAGTTCAGCCCACACTAAGTTTGCACCATGGCATTGTCCCTCTCACCAGGCTGTGTCAGGCACAGCACTGAGTGAGCAAGAAGCTGAGAAATCCACACCAGAAACCTACAGGTTTCTGAAGTAACAGCAGGGAATTAGGGGACCAACTGCTGTGGCCAGACAGTCCCTTCAACTCTGGAACCCTCCTACTTAGAAATTCGGATGTTATACAGAATTCTATTTAATGCCATGAAATACAGAACACATTAGTTTTTGCATGCTCATTTCCATAAGGACCAGCTGTAGTTGCAATGTATAATCAGTCAAATTTTTACTGTTGTAAAAAAAATTCAGAGTATTTATTTACTTTTGGACTGTGAAAACCTTGTATTTTTGAAAACCAGAATTCTTGTACAATAAGGAAAAAAGCTCCAAAATCAACCAACTCTAAGAAACAGATTTACCAGGTTAGGGTTTTTTTAAGTTGTTTCTTGATGTGGTGATATTATTATCAAATGTATTACCTTGACAAATCTATGTGGCAAACCAATTTCAATTTCAAGCTTTACTTTTCTAACTTCTCTGCAACTTGAACAAACAAGACAATTCATTCTCCTTTATTTACTTGTGATTTCCTTTCTGAACTTGATGAAAAGAAATTATTTTTTAGTACTGAAGTTTTAACATTTTCTACAGAAAACCATATGCCAAATTTTGTCTTATAATGCAGCATAACAATCACTCTAAATTAGAGTTTCCCTACAGATTTCCCCTACAAGACCCTTGTTGTGATTCAGGTCATCCTGAGGCTCCAGTAATGAGCTCAGAATATCCCAGCATTTTTGCCGAGCAGGTTCAAAATAAGACAGTGACAGTCTGTGCCTTCTGAAAAAATGGCATTGAATATTTTTCAGTATCTCAACTCCAGCAAGACATCCAAATTTTGCTGCTCATTTTAAAAAGCCCCCTCTAAAAAGAAATGCTTTGGTCAAGTTTTTTTATATTTTTTACTTCTCCATAAGGCAAGAAAACAGATAACTTTCTCCCGCTTCCCTGTGGAGGACCTTCTCAACATACACTTTTGTTAGAACCTCTGTGAAATCACCTGTTGATTATCAATGTAAATCTCAATAGAAAGGATTATCTAGCTATATGTAGCTAACTAGAATGACAGAACTGAAATGCAGTGACAGTGATTACATTTCTCAATATTCATTATCATAATTTACTTTCCTCCAGTCCAGGCATATTTAATTTTAATTCACAACCTGTTTCCATATACTGTGAAGTCTTTGGACAGAGATATTCTCTGTTCATCAATACAGTGAGCAATATGTGAGGAACCTAACTTTCTTTGAAACCTTTGGGAGTTATTAGGAGTAAAAAAGAACCAAAGGTAGCTCATAGAATTAAGATAGAAGCAAAACAAGGCTCCATTCTTATGAAGCAACCCAAGAAAACTGGCAGTTTGATTACTCATAAAGGT
>VZTZ01021839.1:0-10062 GCA_013400955.1 Drymodes brunneopygia | reverse complement strand
CTTTCAGCTGTGCCAGGGCTGTGTGAAAAGCTACATCAGTGACATGAGGAGATGAGGAAGGGCAGGGAATAGTGAAACAAGGGTGACAGTTTCTTGAGGGAGAAGTTGTTTCTTCCCAAGTTTAACTTCACTCCCAATTTTCCCTACCTCCTCCACCAACAATGGCTCAGGTGCCCCAATTGAATTTAAACTTCCCTTCTGCAGTGACTTTGTTGGTTAATATTCAGTAGACTAAAAATCACAAGTTACAGTTCTAAAAACTCAGATTCCCTTATGCATTTGGAACAGTTTTGTCATTCTCAAGATGTCTTTGCTACTGAAGTGTTTTCCAGAATCAGTTCAGTAGTTACATTCCAGAAAAGCCGCCCAATTTCTAAATAAGCTGTCTAAAAGTAGGAAATAAAATAGCTTCTGGTGATTTTTTTGTGGATGGTATTTCCACCCCTTCCTGTCCTCTTGCCTCCTTCTAGCCACTTGAGTCCAGGAAAATTTGAAAAACAAAATGCCAGACATCAGAGCTTTGAACTGTTAGTATTTTCAAATTGCTGCATTTTGTTGGGATTTAAATACTGTTACCATAGAATCTTGAGATGAGGAAATCAATTCATCAGTAAAAAACTTGTGTATGAAATTCATCATAGTAATTTTCTCTCCTGCAGAAGGCACTCAGGTGGTTCTGTTTAAAATATAACTCTACAACTCCAAACACAGCTGAAAGAACCCTGCACTTACTAAACAGTGAACTTGGCACAGGGCAGTGTTTATTTTAGAGCATATTAGAATTATTTAGTTGATTAAAAATAAATACATACTAGAAAATAGTTATTTTTAGAATGGAATCCCTTATAGACAGTTGAAATGGGAAAACTGAGAAGTGGAGAGAGGAATATTACTGCTGTGGAGGGAAAATTAGGCATGAAGTGACTGACATTTGGAAGAGATGATGTCAGAAGTTGGTGGTTGAATCAGAAATGGGACCTAAATCTGGACTATTTCTAGGATTAAGGATAGAATAACCTTCTTGTGTCAAAGACAAATTGGATTTATCTGGAATAAAGATATTTATTTTCATTTAAATTATATAGAGGTGAATTTTTAGGCAACTAACAGTGAAAGCTTTTCTCTTATGCAGGCATTTAATTTTGACGTTCGACAACTACACTGGGCAGAATATATGGAAAATTACTGCCTGGGAACGAAGAAATATGTGCTGAANGGCAGGGACTCTGCACTTCAGAGCAGGACACTTTGATGTTGGTGCTCTAGGATGACCTCCCTTTCTCCATGGCTTAATTCCTGCCATTTGAATGGATACTGTCCACAATTCTATTAGCACAGTTATTGCCCTTGTTTTGTTCTTGGCTGACTCATCAAGGCAGCTGTAGACTTTCTGATTTGTATCTTTTAAGAGTGAAATAAATATTGTCTTGTTCTGCAACACTATATCACATCTGCAATCCTGATAGCACAAATAGAAATAATCCAGATTATGACTTGTGTTGTCACTGAAAAGACAAGGATTTGTATCTGTGGAATGGTTTGGTATATGTTAAAACCACAAATACCCTTTTGAAAGATAGTATCTGTGATAATGGTGGAAATAGCTAAACCAGTGTCCCTTTTGGGTTGTTTGGTTCGGGTGGTTTTCTTATTTCTGTTTAGATGCCATTAAAAAGTGTACAGAAATTCACATTGTTCCTATTCTTTGTACAAAGGATCATAGTAAAAATAACATGAGAATTAATGTATTGACGCAGCATCTGGTTGCCCCCAGCTCTCAAGTTTATAAGTGGATTGTTTAGCAAGAGGTTTAGATTCTGACTTGTGTTTACTCAGAGGTATTAATTTGGTCTCTTTTGTTACCATCTAGTTCTTAACTCTAATCTGAACTTGAAGTCCACTGCTTTAGTGTTAACCAGATTTGGCAGCCCAGGGGACATATTTCTCCAGGGGACCGCTGGGTAGCTTTGTTCCTCGAGTAGAAGTGTTGCTTTTGTAACACACACATTTAAGCTGTTTTTCTCTGTAAATTAGATTTGTAAAGGAACCTAGCCTACCCGTAAACAAGATAAAGGCAGTATTTCCCTTAGAAGAACTGCCTTCAAAATATAAATTGTCACGATCTATTGAGCCAAAGAGATTGCTCTGTTTCTAAGAAATTCTGGTTGCTGTTTTTCTCGAAGCTTCCACCTCTACATGAGAGAAGATTGCTAAAAATCACAGTTGCTCGAAAAGGTCACTTAAGTTTATCCTACACTCAAATGTAGTTCCTTGAGAAGGAAAGAGTTTAAAATTGCAGTGAAGAGGCTGGGTTCCTTGGCTAGAAATGTCTGGAAAATCTGATGAGTTCTTATGATGGGGTGAGGTGGTTTGGTTTATTTTCTTGTTGTTGTCATCGGTGGCAGTTGGAGTTACTTCTACATATTTATGAAGTTTTAAGTACATGGTGGGGAGAAGGGGAAGTTCAGAGCATTAAATATTTTTTGGTGTGATTGGCAGCCTTCTATAGGTAAGTTACCATTGTGATGTTGCCTCTAGGAGGTTTCCATCAAGCAGCTCTAAAGCAGAAGTACATGTAGTGAGCAACAGGGCTGACTCTGCTCCTTGGTTTTCATTCTGCTTTTCAGCAGTGAAGAGCCTTCTCTGTTTATTCTTCACTTTTGTCATTCACTTAATACCACTCATAGTGTATCTTGAGATGAATAGATAAATACAATAGACTTTTTCCCTCTGAGTCTTTGTACATTGGCCCTCAGTGATTGCTTTTGGTTTTCCCCAGGTTAAGGAACATTCGCTACGGCTTCAACACGATTCTTGTGATCCTGATCTGGCGTATCTTCATTGCAAGGTCACAAATGGCAAGAAACATCTGGTACTTTGTGGTTAGTCTGTGTTACAAGTTCCTCTCTTACTTCAGAGCCTCCAGTACAATGAGATACTGAGGAGAAGAATTTAGCATTAGGACATCTATGCATATGGTGGTCTAACTGCACAAACCCTGTAACATGTAGTCATCTCACATTTCGTGAAACATAATTTCATTTTTAATTGAAGTGTGAAATAAACGGTTGGTATTTGTAACGTTAGCTGTATATCTTCCTGGAAACAGAGCAAATAAAAAGGGCAAGTGCCACACTGAATTGGCTTAGAAAAGCATTTAGGTAACTTTAATTCTTTGACCTGGGGAAGACATATTAGACCACTGACCAACATAACTGTGCAATTTGAAATGTGTTTGATGGGAATCTGCCTTAACATGTTTTTTTTTTCTTTTAAGTTTTACTCCACATTGAGCAGGATAAATATTGGCACAATAGATACTAGTTCCTGTAGACCTATTTATTTGAAATTCTTCTAAATTACAAAGGGTTTTGCAAGTTGCAAAAGTGTATAAATTACTTTGGATCTCCTGAAATAAAATAATTGAGAACTTTTGTAATTTGTCTTTAGGTTTTGCCACCTTTTCCCTTCCCCTCAGTGTAGGGATGCAACAGTGGTGCCTCCTTTGCTTTAAAAGAAAAAAAGAAATTAAAAAATGAACCGTTTTTTTCTTATTTCCTGAAAGGCCTTTTGTATATCTGGGCTTCAGAATGCACTTTGTGATTTGGTTCTGTGCTTGAACCTGGCTGTGTCCAACTTGCCTTTGTGTTGGCATAAACAATTTGCTACTCTGAAAGCAGAATTGATCCTGGCGTTGAGCAGATAAAAGCAAGTGTAACCCAGAGAGGGGCAAATAAAGTCATTGACTGTCCTCTTTTTAATGATTTATTTTTTTTATTGAGAACACAGAGCCAGCACTTCATCTGACTTCAAAGGGTAAATGTAATGAAAAGGAATTTATTATGCTTGGTTACTATTTATATTGCTGGTAACAGTAGCTGGACAAGCTGTAGACTTTCACTAAGAGATACACCTGCTTTTAAGTTGTAAGCAATGTTAGCAAATACTTAAAGAATTAATAATTTTTTGAAAAATCTCTGAGCTGTTAAATTTGATGCATGGGCAACACCAATGCACAAGCACACTTTCTCATCCCTGCCCTAGTAAAACCTCTTTTCACTGGGCAAGCAGAGTAAGATACACCTTGCTCCATAATGAATAGACGTTAACAGTTCTTCTATCTATCTTTTAACTTAAATTATTAGGTCTCAACCTGAAGAAATCTGGGGTTTTTTTCTGCATGTTACTTTGTTTCAGTAGGGAAAACATTTGCAAAAATGGCAAGTTGTAAGAAAAGATTGAATTCTTGTTTCTTTAATCCAAGGCAATACAGGAAGATCCCTTTAAATTTTGGTTGCACAGATTTGAGAACACTGTAGTGTTCCCCTAATTCATGCCCTGACCAGCACCCTTGCCCAGTGTTTGTTCATTCAAATCAGTTTGTACTGATGAATTTGTTCTTGAATCTGCCTGGAAAGGCAAATAATGACTTAATTACACAAAAACTACATTATACTTGCCCTTGGTAGTCTTTTGTCCTATTGAATTAAATTTGTAAAGAACTTATTTTGCTATTCTTCAAGAAAATCTTACTTTAGAGAGAACACCTTTCCTGCAGGTGTGTATCTCATTTTGAAAAGATAATGGCTTCCTTGTTGAAGCTAAATATTCTGTAGTAAGTAGTTGAGCTGTAATTCCTTTTTAAAATTACTGATGTATATATAAAGCTAGTGATGAAAAGCCTGAATGGTCTAGGACCACACCTTGTGTGAGAGACCTGTGACTGTGGCTGAAATCAATTAAGGCTTCTGTGCTTGGAGATGTTACACTTTCACAGATACAGTAGGTGTATGACATTTTTAGCTGCCTCTCCAAGTATCTCACTAGACCTGGAAGTATAATACCTTAAGCATTCCTGAATTATAGACTTTTTCCAGAGGGGCCTCCTGTCCAGTGCCACCTCTTGTCCCACGTTGGCATGTGGCTGAAGTTTGCAAAAGATAAATACATCATACTCTGAAAGTTACTCTGTGAAACAACCCACTTAGGAATTTTGGTTGTTTCTAACTATAAACATAATAGAGGAACATTATAACATGATACTTCTAATGTTGATATGTTAAGATAAACTATGAAGACAAATAAAGCGAGATAAACTATGAAGCCAATGAACCGATTACTTCTGGTCCAAGACTGCTTAGAAATTTAGTCTTTTAGATAAATAACAAAGAGAGGGATTACTTCAAGCCTAAGCTTGTATAACCTCTACACTAAACATTTGCCAATTTAGAAACCCATTTTTCCCCTCTTTGAGGCTGTTGTTCTGTGCCCTTATTGGTATTTTACACCAATTCATCAGTCATCCTATTGACCTGACAGATTCAGTGTCACATTTATTCTGCTGGTTTTGTCACTTCCTGTGGTCAGTCTGTGAAATTCTACCTGTAACTATTGGGTTTTTTCCACATGGGAGCCCTGTCCTCTTGCAGTTCTTCACACCAGTGATTGCACATAAAGGATGTTGGTCAGAAATATACTGGAACTACATTTTGGTCCACGAAGGCAGACTCAGTGTTTTGGCTAGCAAGTTACAGGAGGGGTTATCAGCTGGTTAATAGGAAGAGGAACAGACTGAAACAACATTCTCACTGAACTGTTACTGGTATTTAAATTAGGGACCAGGGAAAAAAATGACATTTTCCTGTAATGTTTTTCTCTGCTGTAGGAACAGATGTTTGGAAACAAATGCTAAATCTGTGAGCTTTTATAAGACATAAACAGAAATATTGGGTGCCTTTTTTTGTAAACCAAAAATAAACAAATCCCTTGAAAGTGTTGTTACAGTGTTCATTGTATCTTTTTTATGTTGTTTAGTCTAATTTGTGGAAAATACCTGCATAATTTAAATGCCATTTCAATATACATGAATATGCTCTTTTCCTGTGTCAAAAACTGTGAAAATCAAGTTATTGACTAATGTGCATTTTATAAAAAACAAACCAGAAAAACTTCACAGTCACAACCCAAAACATAAACCCCGGAAAACCCACCAAACCCCCAGAATCTAAACCTTCATGGAGTGATATCAGAACAAAGGGAGAGGTATCCCCTGGTCACCGTGACTTTTTTGAGTGTCAGCCTCTTTTCCCCTTGCTGTCATTGCTTGTTCGTTTGTACGATTAGTTTCAAATTAATTTAAATAGTATAAACCCATCTGCTTTTTCATATAGTTTAAAAAATGTACTGTGGTTTTGCAGAAGCTTTAGGATTAACGTTTCAAGCAACCCCAGTTATTTATGGCATCTACATTTCATGGTGAGGGAGAGAAAGGTAGCATTAAGTTAGTGCATCACCAAAATGCTTTAGGTTTTTGTTTTTTAACCTTTATTTCTTGGAATATTCTGTTTTCACTGATTTCTCCTTTTTCTTGTCAAGAATACAGTCCTAAAGATCTGCAAGCTGTGGTTTGGGGTCTGCCAGCTTTAAGCATAACCTTTCCTTTAAGAAAAAAGGAAAAAATCAAACCAATATGGTTTTTGTTGGTCTCAAATTCAAACTTGGAAGCAAAGAGCAAAAAAGTTTTAAGATGCTGTCCCCTGTGGCTTGTGCTGGGTAACATTTTGCCCTTTCTTCATAGTACAGCATTAAATCCTGCATTGTTGAGAAGCAAAGAACAGGTTTGTAAAGGCAACTTGGATTGAGAAGCACCCAGCACTGAGCTGGGAAGTAAAACTTCCCATAATATTTGTACCCATTTCTCAGCCTGTTGAACAAACTTGAAAACAGAAATGAAGAAAAGCCACTGAAGAATCCCTACTCTGGAGAAATGTAAGTGCATTTAAGTGTATTTTTGTTTGTCAATCTGTGCTGAAGCATGTGCAGGTTTTGTCCAGCCTGGAGACATTCGCTGTGTGTTTGAGTAAATCTCTAGGAACAGAGGAGCTGATGGCAATTGTCAGCTCTAATTTTCAGGATGTGCTGTACCATCATAAATTTAGAAGCTCAAGTTGACAGGTCTCACCACTTTGGATTCCAGGTTTCCTTCCTCTCTAGTGGAGCATAGCTCAGCCCCTGAGGCAGCTCTGGCCTCCTTCCTGCCTGCAGAGCCCTGCGAGTTAAAGGCTGCGTAACCGAGCTGCTGCTCTCATCTCGAATTAAATTTAACCCCACTTCCAAGATATTTATAAATGCTTTTCTCCTCCATGTTATCTCGGTGCTTTTCTTCAGTGCAGGAGCTTTGGCTTTCCTTGCTCCACAGCTATTGTGACTCACTGATAGGTAATTAGTAATTATGCAACTGTCTCTTCTGGAATATGGAACAATGACAGCTTTGAGCAGCTTTTATTCTTACTATGGGAAGTGGGGGGAACTGTGACTAATTGGTGAAAGCACAAGTTCCAACACATTAATGCACTGAAATGCTCAGAGCCATGGGCCCAAGGTCGGGTGAATGGGACTTCTTTTATTCTTGATTCAGTTACAGGTGTTAACCTCAAGTGTTGGGATTGTTACCACAAGCCTTTAATGTCACTCTAATGGAACTGTTAAACCTTTGACAATTGTCATTCTGTACCTGCTCTCACTTTTGAAAAATTCATGGCCTGACGTGGAAAAGCAAGGCCTCTTTTGCTTTTTAATGAGCATATGGAAAATATTAAAGTCATAGATTCTTGGAAATTAAAAAATGAAAACCACCACTTAGTTACAATGTTCTGGAGTGTAGAATGAGCATTAAATCTTAAATTGCCCTTGCTTATACTAGGAGTTTCTGCTATGTCTTCTGTGTGGAAACAGCAGTCCAGTCCACCAGCAGCAGAAAGGAGCTGTGCTATTCTTGTTTTCATCCACAAACATCTGATTTGCCACCTCAGTGAAAATGATTCAGTACTTAGACACTATTAACTTCCATGTATCAGCCTTAATCCACATTCAAGATGGCATAATACCGTTGAATTATTTTTATCTTTATGAAACTCAGTAGCTCATCCTTTCCTTCATTCCTGATGAAATTATCCCAGAACTGGATGTCCAAGGACACAAATAGTTATGCTTGCTGTTTTAGGCACCTGCTTGGGTGGAATTCAAGAATCTAAAGCTAGGAGGCTTGACTTCCTCTGGTATACAGCTCTCTCAGTATGATTCAGAATCATAAGGCAAATGCTTAAAATAAGCAAAGATTTTGCAAAAGCAGTCACATTGTGGGGTGGGAGAGAGACAGACCTGTGGAAACAAAGGGAAATGGTTAAATTAAGGGAGAAGCAGGCTGAATATGGCTAATATTCATTCTCATGTATTCTCCCACTGTGTGAAGTCACCTTTACTTTGAGAGAGACTGGTTGGTTTTTGTTTGCCTCTGTCTTTCAAACCTATCTTACCTTTCCTGTTTCATAAAGGCTCTCCCAATTTAGGTCAGAAACCTGCTAAACCATGATGCACATGGTTCAGGATCTTGTGCCTAGTAACTGGGGGAAGGATTCAAGTCCGCTTCAGGCCAGATCTAAAGTAGGACTCACAATAATCACCTTTTTCCTCTGTGTCACTTTGCAACAGTGACAGTCTGGTAAGCAGCTCCCATGTTCAGGTCTTGTGTTCTGTGTTCCCTTGCTGAAGAGGTTTTTTATAAAGGAAGACTTGAGCTGTGGATTTAAATGTGCTTCAGTAAGTTCTGGTACTGGAGCATTTCATGGAATGTTAGATTGCACTGAGCACACTAACTCTTAAAAACTCTTGGCTCCTTTGTTTTCCTTCCCCACCCCAGATGCTGCCATTGGTGCCTCTGTTCTTGCCACCCACTCAGCTGACTTGACGTGAGACAAAAAGATTGGATGCTCTTGGCTGTAAGCATTTCATTAACGCCAGGCACTGTAGGGAAAACGCCACTTTGGAGTTTTAATACTATTAAATTTTAATTCTTGGAAACATATGAAAGGCTTCTAATTTGCCTGGGCTAACACATACACTTTTAAGGCTACTTGGTAAGCAGAGCATGTCTCACCACTTTTCAGTCCAGGTGTGTGGTTTTAAGTCACAGCTAATCTCTTCTTGTCAGTGACACCTGTGGTTTTCCTCTGATAAATATTTTATTTGGAAAGAAAAGCATGCAAGGTAACTCCCACTCTTTTCGACTCTAATTTAAAACCAAGTCTATCCATTTTTAATAGGAATGTGCTGCACTTAGCCCAGTAAGTCACGTTCTGCATAGATCAGCTGCTGCTTTGCTGCTTCCTGCATTCCATGTGCTTTCTGCATTTCAGAGCCAGTGGGTGCTTAGCACCTGTATAGGAGTTCAAAGAGCAGGAAATATGACTTGAAATTCTGTGGGACATTCAGTGGCTGAACATATTTTGGGGGCTTCTTCTCCAGCAGTATACTGTGAAGGCTTTCTTTTTAGCAGCTCTCTGGTTAGAGAGACAGAGAACAGTTCCATGATTTCAAATGTTAAGTGATCTCCCTGTTTTATCAGTCTCTGCTATTACTGCAGGGAAAGTACTGATATGAGTGAAACTGTTGGTAGAAAATACTAGTTGTGTCTGAATTAATAAGCTAAAATATTTTTAATATGACTTGGTAAAAAGAAAAATGCTCTAAAACTCAGAGACAGAATATGGAAGAAGTCAGTGCTTTTCTCTTTTAAGGTTGTCCTAACACCTATCAAATAACTTTGCTTCTAATTAGAAATGAACTTTTTTTATTCAAGTGTGAAAACATCTGCCAGTCCTTCTTGGCACTTCTTTTTTACTTTGTTTTGGACTCATGCAGCCTTGTCACTTTTGTTGTTCTGGCGGAAACCTGTGGGTTTTGCTTCCTGTCTCTTTGAAATGTTTTTATCCAGGGAGGCAGCAGTGATCAGTGTTGCTGTCATAGGAGCTGAATGAAGACTTTGGAAAAAGATGCTCCTTTCCCTTGTGGGAGCTTTCCATGTGCTTGGCATGCAGCTTTAGCAATGAACCTTTTAATGGCAGGCATCTTTTGGGGTTAAGCTGGGTGTGTGGTGGCACGGTAAGATAACTTGCCTGAGCGAGCCATTTCCTCAGGCACTTCAGAGTCAGAAAAAACACCCTGAGTGGAAAGCCAGTGTCACCTGCACACTCAAAGTAACACCCTTTACAATCCTGAGAGGCT
>VZTZ01021838.1:0-14131 GCA_013400955.1 Drymodes brunneopygia | reverse complement strand
GCTTCGACATGACGTAATTGCAGGGCTCTGTTTACAAGGGCATATAGTGACAGGACATGGGGGGATGGCTTCAAACTAAAAGAAAACAGGTTTATATCAGATATTAGAAACAAATTCTTCACTGTGAGGGTGGTAAGGCACTGAAACAGGCTGCCCAGAGAAGCTGTGAATGTCCCATCCCTGGAAGGGTTTAAGGTCAGGTTAGATGCAACTCTGAACAACCTGACCTAGTGAAAGTTATACTGTCCAAAACCTGGGGCTTGCAACTAGATGATTTTTAAGGTCCCTTCCAACCTAGGCTATTCTGTGATTCTGTAAATAAAAATAATTTTCATGCTCAATGGAGGCATTTCCAACTTGAAAATATTAGGTATACAGTTGCTACATAGTGGCATCCTATTACATTCAATATTCAAAAAATGACAAATAGTTACCACATTCATGTCCATATCAATTAACAACACAGAACTGTGGCCCTATACTTTAGATACTTGAAATTATAAATTGCTAATACAGGTAACAGAGTATAATTGGAACATTCCCTGGTGTGAAATGGTGGTATCTTCCTTTTTAGTCCCTTGTACCTGTAAATCATTCCAGACAACACATCTTAAAACTGAAGTGACAGGACTGACGAACAAATTCACACAGACTTAGTGTAACACTTCACACTATATCCCATTGAGTGTTGCAATATACATCAATTAATATTGCTTCTTTACCTTACAATAGTTTGAACACATTTTGCTCCTTCCAAATTATTTTGAGATTTCTTTTTTTTAATAGAAATAAAAATCTGAGGCTATCAATTGTCTTTTACATCTCTAGTATCAGGTAATAACTTACCCAGGTGTCAATTCTGAGATTTTTCCAAAATAGTATTTCTAAAATAAGTATATTTAAAGGACAGGTTGGTTCCTAACAGTTTTTAAAGAAGACTATTGTAGCACTTAAAAGAATTTGCTTTGCTTTTCTTTTCTTTTCTCTCAGTATATATTTAAGTATTTTATATAACTCTTTTTTTTTAAACTTCAAACTGATATTCACTACCTGCTGTAAAAGCATTGGTAGACCATGATTTGCAAATCTGAACACTCCATAATTGGCATACAAAATTCTCAGCAAAGACTTAATAGAAGAGACTTGTAATGAGGTTTCTTCTTATGTGGATCACCTTTCCTTAAAAGATAAACCACAAGGATGACTAATATAAAAAGAAGTGTTGTAAAAGTGTAATTCATATTATCAAATAATAGTTAATTAACAAAATGGAGTGCATTAAAATTAGTTATTTACTGACTAATTTTCAGGGTTGTAAATTTTCTCCTCAAAAGAAGTGTAGCCTAAAGGAATGGACCCATGGAAGTAAGGCAAAATATAAGACCTTAAATAGCACTGAAGGAGAACAGTTCTTTATTATCGGCAGGAGTTATGAGAATGAGTAACAGTCTACTTCATTAGAATTGCTTCTAGCATTATTTCAGGTCCCAGAGTTCCCTGTCTCTAAGATCATCTCAGGACTGTTCTCTTTAAAATGTAGCTTTACAATTGCACAACTATTTGCTAGCCAAGATCACATCATGCAATGCATAATTATTATAAGTGATTTCTAAGGACAGATAGCTGAATGATGGGGCATATAAGAAGCGGATACAGTAATAACAGCTACAGCAAAGTTTAACTAAGGATAAATAAATGTTTTCAGGCTGCAGTAGCAAAGAGAAAATATCAGGAAGGTGTACAGTGGGCACCCTCTCCAAAGAAAACCAGCAGAGCTCTAACTCAACCTCTGGGCAAAATCTTTGAACCATAACATGCAGTATCATTCTTTGGAGCATAAAGTCTGCAGGTTAGGTCTCATCCTAAGTACACAAGATAACATACAGGAAATTGAGCGTATTATTAATACAACTTAATAAGAGAATGTCACAGCACAGAGAAGATTTCCTCATTAGTTTACTTGAAAATATTTTTAACATGCAAGGCATAAACAAAGTATTTTTTTCCCTATTTCTGCACCTTGTAATATTTAAAACTCTAACTATTTTAAATGAGAATAAACACAACCTTTTTTAAATGACTGATTGACTATAAATCCTATCATGAAATGGCATTTCTTATTTTACTACTTATAAACATTGGTTGATTAATATTGCTTATATGTTTGCATAAAAACAACATTTTTTGTACAAAAATACTTCTACTAATTCTATTGACTTATCATTTTTGCAGCTGTCATTGACATTGACTTGCTCTACAGCTTTGATTTTGCAGTGTCTCATGGTTCTAATGTTAACCAGAGGGACTAATTTGAGCAACAGTTTTGAATTAGTGAAAACATTCCATGCTAAGTAAGCAATTAATAGAAATATCCTCATCCTATAATATGTAGTATTAACCATTTTAAAAATCCTCAACATGTATAAACAACAAAGGCAGAAGTATTTTGATGGTTTTACAAGTGCTTTAAAATGCATTTTTCTGAAATTGTTGCACAAATGATAAGGGTTTGAATACATATCAAGATACTATGATAAATAAAGTGATAATATTGAATATATCTATAATGTTAAATGTTAAGTTACAGTTCAAACATTAACACTGCTGCATAACCCAAAATTTTAGACTCAGTTCCTCATATCTTAACTTTAACATGACTGTATATGTCATCTTTTGAACACAAACACTGAAAAATAAGGAAATAAAAAATTAAATACTTATTTGGTTTTTGTTTTTGTTTTCCTTCATTAGAAGGTGCACACATTCTGTCTAAAATAGTATTTCCTCCCTGTTGAGGAGCAGATGACTGTTAATATTTTATAGTAGGTATCTGTGCACAGAAGGAAAGCTGAAGAGTCAGTGGAAGGATGGAATCCCTTGAGTAGCACAATTAAGGGTTCAAAAAGTTCTAGAATAACTTTTAAGCTTGATGACGGATGACTCCTTAACCTGTCAAGACCACACAACATTGGCAATGTGAGCTAATATCTATTTCTGGTATCCAACTAACTACAGAACTCTTGGTAAGACAGAACATTATATTTACAGTGATAGCTCTTTAACTCCTGAGAACAGCTCAATATTTGGTCTTGAGAGTGCTGCCAATCAAATATAAAAAAGGCTGCCTTCAAGACAGCTGGGTACCATTTCTAAAGAGGCTAAAAGAAAACACTGTAAATACTGTTATCAAAATAGATGAGTATGCTCTACACTCTGTGAGAAAAAAATATGAAGGAATAATCTTTGCTACAGCCCTTGGCTGAGATTCAAGGAAGAATGATTTGGTGTCTCTGTGTTTGGGTCCCTGAAATTTAGTGTTTAGCAGGAAGCAGATATCACCTTTCCCAAAATTGCAGATTTTTGACTGTGGCTCCTCTGATCTGTGAAGAAAGTCTGGCTGCTCCTCAGGAGCACCTCACAGAGACCCCTCTCTGAGAATAAGCAGTCTTTTCATGCCTTTCTACAGTGAGTCCACTGCATTTTTTCAGACTTCCCTCTTTTGGGAAGGAGTGCACAAAGGAGGAAAAAAATAGTGGACAGTGCACTGGTCATCTTGAATGTTTAGTGCAAAATCTCCCGTTTCTCATAGCAAACACGGATTACAACCTGTTATTAATTTGAATATAAGCAAATGTTTCTGAGATAGTTCTTATCAGAGACTTTAATGGTTTAAGGGTGACAGTTGTACATGTTTTCTGATGTGCTGGAGCCAGACAAAAATTCTATGTAAATATTTAAGAGCTCTCTTATCTGTCTTGTTTGTATAAAATGAAAAGATGTCTGGCTAATTGGCATTTCTTTCTTTTTAAGTATTTGAAATGGGATCATACCCTTCCTTAATTATTACAAATGAAGCTTCTGTTCATTAAGCATAATATTAATATTTCCCTTTTCTTTTCGCTCATTACTTCCTCTCAAATATTTGCCACCTTGAAATTTTGTTCAAGTTATATACTTTAAAATTACAGGCAATTTTTTGTGTACTTAATGTTCCATATTAAGCAAGTGGAATTTAAATTCTCGTTTCCTTGATGTTCTGTTTTATGTTAAACAAATTGAGGATTATGCATTGATGGTATAAATATACATATAATCACTTCTTTAATTATGCATATGATTGCTGCCTAACTTCGTAATATGTTCCTACAGTTACTGCAGAAGTAAAATATTTTAATTTTCAAACTGTTTTTCACAATGTTAATTTGCTTTCATTTCAGGGCTTTCTATTAAATGTATTTAAGAAAAGATCTATAATGGCCTTGACATTCACTTATCTGCATATTAATTGATTTTTTTCTGGTTTTTAAACTTTATTTAAATGACAATTTTTAACCTCTTCAAAGGATGGAAATGTAACCTGGAAGTAGTATTTAATATATCTTCTGTTCTGTAAATACTGGAAGAGGGGACTTGCAGTGTCATAATGATTATTTCTCTGTACTGCAGTTAAAAGATCTAATACTTAATATGAAAAAATTCTTGACACAAAAGCATCTTCAGATTTTCAAACCTGATGAAGGAACTCACCTAAGAGTGCTTGTTCCCTGTCCCATTCATTTGTCAGTTCTGTACTGAACTATGTGTTTTTCAACCAGGAAAACTCAAGCCAGCCAATAAACTGTGGCAATGCATGTCTGAAGGTTCTGTGCAGAAAGGACCATGCCTTCTGTGTCAGAAGGACCATGCCTTCACAGAGCAGCCCCACAGCCCCTCTCCTGAGGCACCAGGAGCTGGGAGCAGGGGCAGCTGGAGGGGGAAGGGGAACACGGCTGTGGAGCAGAGGTGGTACAGGGAGGGAAGCCACCCTGGGAGGGGTGAATGGAGGCAGTGCCAGTTCCTTTGGCTCTCAGCCTTGGAGGGCTTCTGACCCTCCTGCTACAAGGGACTGAATGCTACAGAGAGTAAGTAGGTCTTGAAGCAGAAGGCTTTGTGATGGAGCTTGAACTGTGGTGTATCAGCAGATACTACGAATCTTAATCAATCATATCTCAGTTGATGTGCGCTGGACAATAAATTTTAGCCTGTTAAGAATAGCAGGTGCTAAACTGAAGGGTGCTGTTAGTCCCATCAGAAAGAGCTGTCAGTTGGGTAGATAGAACCACATCCTTCTTGGCTTGTTTTCCCCCTGAAAGCTGGCCAGCTGCCAGCTAGGTGTCTGGGAGTGCAGTGGGATGAGATGGTTGTGCTGACTTGCCTGCTTGCTGTTGCTGAAAGGGCAGCGCTGTGTCCCCCCTTCTCTGGGCTGTGCATTTCCCCTGCTTCTTCTTTGTTGCTTGCTGCTTCTCTGACCTCTCTCTGAGCCAATTCAGTTCATTAAACCACGGGTAAACTAACCCAACCAATAAAGGAAATAGCTTTCGGTGGGAATAATGAGCCAGTTTGCTGAGGGGTCAGATACATGCCAGAGATGGAATGCAAGGCAGAGGAGAATGGGACTGCTCCTTTTGGCATCAGAAAGCTGTTAAGCCTGCTCAGTTGTTCCTGGAGCACACACCTCCAACCATAGCCTGACAATGCAGATAAGGCCAATGAAAAGGCTAACCCCTGCTGAAAGGGATGTTCCCACTTCCTTCCTCTCCAGCCTGGCTTTGTGCTTCTGGCACTAATGCTTATTTAATCCTACCACCAGCTAGTTTGGGGGGGAGATTACTGCATTCTTTTGTTTGTTGGGGTGCCTTTCTAACCTACTTGCTGAGAGGTCAGATGGTGGTTGGAGAGAGGTGGGAGTGCATGGCTGGACTTCCTCTTAGCGTGCCAGTTGGCCTTTGAGCCACCTTTACTGCTTTGTTAGGCTGTGATCTGCAGTTCTGTTGGCTAATTATTGGGAGTAGCTGAACCCCAGAGTAAGATGAAAGCAGAGTGTGCAGGCCTGCAGGCTCAGTAGGTTTGCAAGTAGGTTGCTGACAACTGGTGATGACTTGGATGGTCCTCCAGCCAGGCTGAGGAGTTTCATGTGAAAAAAACCAGTCAGCTGGGTGACTGAAAGCTGGTGGAAGGAGGTCATGCAGCTGAAATGACAGCTGCTGTAATGGATGAGTGGCTTCATTACCAGCAGCCGTTGTGTGATAGCAATAACTCATTCAGGTGAAGTATGATTGATTTGTGAAGCTGACATTAGTACAAGTTTGTGTGTGTATACATGTGACATGTGCCTACAAGAAACCCAATGGCCAGAGTCCCAAACTGAGTCTCAGCAGTAAGGCAAACTGCAAACATGGGAGATCAGTGAAAATGTGTCATCTATGTGGAATTACTTTCCTAACTTACAGTTGTTTACAGACTTCTCTTCAAGACACCTATGTTTAAATTATTTGACTATAAATGAAGAAAAGCCTTGTGCTTGCATTCAAAGATCACAGTGAGGCTATGACCAGTGTTGAGCTTATGTTCACAGAAGCTCAGGCTGGGAGCTATGCTATAGGCATAAATACACAAAACTTTATACATTATTTTTACCCAGATACGCCTGTTTTCAGGGCACCTAACTTCTTCTCCTGGAGGTCTTTTTTCTCCTTTCATCATGTACTGCATAATCCACAATGTTTTCTTTGTCAGCCAGAGTGGACCTAATTTCAGCTACTCATTCAGCTCATGTAATAACTGGCTGAGTTAAAGAATTGGGTGTGTATAGCACATGGAAAAATTATGATCTTGAGTTTCTTTTTATCTCTGAGAATTAGTTATAAAACAATGTTCATGAATAATTTTAATGGTGGGTGAGATTTCAGATAAATTGTAGTAAGACTATAGATTACAATAAGCAGTTCCTTCCCCAGAAAACTTATGGTAGGATAGAGTAGTTCTCCACACAGTCTGTGATGACTGGCATTTAAAAGGAGAAGTTCAACCTGGTGAGCAGCAGCTCTGTAAAAAAGATGCTGACAGCACAAGGCCCACTTCTGCTCTTGCAGGCTCACAGCTCACTGCAGAATGGATGAGCGAGACTGAACTGTTGACCTCAAGCAACTGGCAAGTGTTTTTTCAGACCTGTGAGAATGCTGACCCTAGAAAAAAGAAGTACTGCACGCTAACTTTGGATTAATTATTTTCTTAGGATTCTGGAAAGGTAAAACTCCTAATAGCTGTGCTGAAGGACAGACTTACCACTCTCACTAGTGAAGACAGACTTGATAACAAGCACTGAAGGAAGTAAGCAGGCCAAGCACACTCCAAGAGGGTGTTAGAAGAGTCTTGTGGCAATATTCTTGTTAATTTTTGAGACAGATGTATTGGGGGTGGGTGTTCTGGGGATAGGTTAATTTACGTTGGGGTCAGGTAAAGACCCTTAATGAGGATAGATATGCACAAAATAAAAGCAGACCTAAAGTAGTTCACTTAGTTGCCACTCTGGCATGCACAATCTGCACAGATTTAAATAATTAACACATTTAAAGTCCCTGTATCCAGTACATTTGCAGAGATCAACAAATTGATTATTTTTGCAGTGAGTTGATTTGAATTCAATTGATTCTTTTATGATGAAAGTTGGTTCAGGTTGATGTAGTGGTTCTGAGCTATAAGTGTCTTTCAGGTAGTACCATGGTGAAAAGTGAATGTATGTATGACATATACAGCAATATACAGAAAGTGCTTTTCAGATTTATTGAGACTGAGGATGATAGCAGAATAAAAATTAAAACAGAAAAATCAAGGTCTTTGCTTTGGCTATCTATCAATATAACACAAGTAATTAAAATTGGAAACTAGGAATGTAATTTTGGCCTCTACAGAATAAGACTTTGTTTGGAAGCTACATCATCTTTATTCTGCAATTTAATCGGTGTGGTTAGAAAAGTTAAACAATCAACACAGGCTAACAATTACAAATGTTACCAGTCCCTGTAACAGAAGTGTGACAAGTGTTCTTGCTCCATTTGCACTAAAGCATGCACTTATTTCATGGTACAGGTAGCAGCTTCTGAAACCTGTAAAGAAAGCTTGTGTTTTTCATTAGTGGGCAGAGGAAACACTGGATGAACCCTTACCAATGCAGCTCACATTAGAACTGGAAAGATTCTAGAAATACAAAATGTAGAAACTTCATCTTGTCCAAACTTCTGTGACATGCAGACTGAAAAGGTTGCTGGAGAACATAGGGCTTTCCCATGTTTCATCAAAGACTTGATAATGAAAATGTGTCAAATGGCTTAAAATGTGCACCTAGCAAATATATGTGATAACTGTAAGAACTCTATTTTGTTCACAGCTAGAAGAAGTCCATATTTTTTGAATAGGCATGATATTTGGTATTTATTTCAGCACCCTTTGCTTTGTCTTTTATACTGTTCCCACAAGAGCAATATATTTGCCACATAATAATAAAACTGATTTCTTAAAAAAAAAGAAAGAAAAGGAAGAAAGGGCATCACTATTTTCATGGTTGCAGTGTTTGCATATCTTACCCGTGAATGACCAGGAAAATCCTAGGTAAAATTGCATGTTGGAATTTAGAAAGGAATACTGAGAAGAAGAAAGCAAAAAATAGGGGCATAAGAATGTAAAGAATGTGGTAAATAAAAATAATGGATGAAAAACAGGTATAGTTTGGTAGATGCATATAAGGAGTTTTGTAAATTCATATTAAAACATTGCAAATAATTGGTTTTCAGTTTATCAGTCGAAATTCAAAACAAAGTACATTTTATTCAATGGTTGGTGTCATTAACATTTGCTTTTACGAAGAAAAAAGCAGGTAGTTTTTAAAAGAACTGTGCTTATTAAGATTTCCAGAATGTATGTTTCAGTGTGCTTGCAGTATTACCAAAACGAAAGATTTAATTCCACAGCAGGAAGAAATGCTTTCCCTTTTGCTTTGTAGTTCTGTAATGATACCGCTTCTGAAGTGATAAATGTCTGATAAAATTCCTCTAAGTGGGTACTAACTGTAGCTATTGAAAGCGATGGAGCCTTGGGTTCTTATTTCACGTCCAGCAAATACCTGTCTACATGAGTTGCTAAAGAAAAGATTGAGAAGTATTCAGGACACTTATGTAGTCTGATGACCTGGGTAGCCTGCCCCATGGGGCCTGTTTTGTTTCAGACTTGCTGCTCTGAATAGAGTGGACTACTTAGTTGTGTTTCCCATTTTAAAGGGAGGACTTTGTTGTGAAGGGGGAAGGTTTGGAGAGAGGATTATGAATGCAAGGAAACTCTTCTGTCTCCTCTGATGAAGCTGTAACATTTTTCTAAAGCACACATTGAAGCTGAATCTAGAAGCCAGATTACCTGTTTCTAATAAATGATTCATGACCTCAAGCATCCTACAATCTGTTTCTTAACAATTTATAAGACAGTAAGGAAAAAAAACACAAACCCTATGTCTGTTGATTTTCAGTCTAGGTTATAATTTCCTTATTTTATGCACCAGGGGCAAAAGAGTAAATTAGACCGCATCAATGTCTTTTATCACTATTATTCTGATTGAAGCTGTCAAGGAGTTTTACCTCGCTACTGTGAAACAGGGTAATGCCACAGTGTAACTGATGCTCCAACTTCAGCATCATTGCAGTGGGGCACAGCATTAAATTAAAAAAAATAAATGTTTCCTCTATAGTCTATCCAGCTGAGTTTTGGTGGATGCTGTGTGGGACCTGCAGATGTAATGGGTGCCCTACAGAGACTGAAGTCCAGTAAGTTTCAGGTTTTCCCATGGGAGAGTAGCTGAAGTCTGAAGGCTCAGACAGCAATCACTGCAGAGAGCCTCCTTTGCCTAACTGCGAGTTTCTGGGAAGTATCTTAGGACTGTGTTTTTTAACAGAAGGTGATGTTATTTTTAAGCACTTTTAAAAGATATCTGTAAATGAAAAATTTCTTCAGCCTGTCAACTTGAAAACTTATAAAAAGACTTCTGGTTTGAAACAGAATAAACGTTTATACCTTGCTTATCATTTTCAGAATACTTTGCCTGGAGTTGTTCTTAAAAATGATTAATTTTTAAAAATCAAATTCAAATGAACAAATTTTTCAGAAAGCATTTTGATGTTTTGGGGAGGGAAATGACTGTATCAAGCAAATATTTTTCAAGATACGCAGCTGTAATTGCAATGAACATTTATGGGAAACATACACTACAATGATTTTTTTTTCAGAAAATACATTTTTGGAAAAAAAAAACCCAACATATTATATAAAAAAGCCAGATCTTGAGAGTTCATTATGCTTATATGTGGATTTTTTAAAATTCTGATATGTCATATTCAGGAAAAATATTTGGTTAATTAGGAGTATGTTGTAAGGTAATTTTATGTCAAGTGGACATTTTATCTATTGTAATTTATTGTATGTGATGCATTTGTTGTTCTTAAACCAGGTAGATATCTTACACCTATTTCTTTTTAAAAGAGAGAGTGATTGTAATTTCCTTCAGGCACCATAAATGCTTTATATGCAGCAACACTTGTAAATACTTCCACTTGCTTAGAATTTTTTCTCTTGTTCTAGAAATTTCAGCAACTTATCATTTGCTTGCAAAAACTATGCTAAAGTTCACTTGCATTAAACTTTTCTATTACAATTCTTTAAAATAGTGAGGTGGCAGTTTATATTTGCACTCTCAATTCAGTTTTTATTTGTTTCTTTGAAGGAGATATGACTTGTCTATGAAAAACTTTGCTTCAAGTAGTCACTTACATGTGTACATAGAAACCAGCAAAGAAACCAGTCTTCATACTTGAGTGACAATAGAAAAACTGTTTCACATTAAAGTAGTCCCTTAAAATGAAATAAAACTCTGTATAGAAGTGTCAATTCAATTAATCATTTTCTTAAACTCCAGCAAGGATTAGTAGTTTTTTTCTGTTCAGAAATTATGAGGTTGCTAGATGAATATAATAAGATTTAAGGTTAGTCATGTTCTAAATAGTCTACAAGGAGAAACACATCAGAAATGTAGCTACTTGCATGGTGAGTTGGTCTGTGTGAAGTCTGTTATTGGTGGATAATAATTTTATAAATGTTATGGAAACACAAGACGTGAAATTATAAATTAATATCATGTCAAAACAAGCTTGAATAATGGAACGATGACATGGGGAGCAAATGTAAGATTGATGATCTTGTAAAGCATCCCAATGAACAGCCTTAAAAGAGCTCTATCTCCTACAGACCAGAAATACTTTCATGCCACACCACATGCATCCCTAAAACTTCCAAACAACAGCTCAGTTCTTTGGTTTCCAAATGAAGACAGCTTGCTGTGGTTTTTCGTAAGCCAGTGGGCAATCTCTGCCCTGGTGTTTGCTCCCACTCCCTTTGGTTGTACATGCCTGCTGTTTTCCTGATGCCAACCTCTGCAGAAAGATGTGGGAGGATACAGAGTGGGCCTCTTGCAGTGAGGCAGAAAGAACTAAACCCAAAACAACCAATGTAAACCAACTAACAAAAGCACCAGAAAATGCCTAAACCCAGGCTTTTAGGATTTGGGAAAACAATACCTGGTTGAGTACCTCAGGTTTAAAGGCTTTGTGCTCTTTGCTGTGGTGCTCCATCTCCAAATGACAGGGTGCTGTGAGACTCAGGGCTTAAGACCCTGGAAGTCTGAAGATGTATTCTAAGCAAGAAATCCCTGCTTTTCTGGACGAGTCTTGAAATATTAAGGCTGACATTTTAAAATGAGGCAATGAGAATTTTGGGGCTATCTCTGAAGAGTTAAGGAGCTAAGAAAGTAAATATTTCCTCTTTTACAGAAAGACTAATCATAAACATTTTAATTTCTCTCAAATAACAGCTTTAATGCAAAATACCTGCCTTCCGAATTGTAATGGAGAAATGTACTGAATCTCTCAGCAACAGGTTTTGTTGTTTTCTGTAGTCATATTTCAACTCTAAATCTGGACAAGAAGCAGGCTTGAAACTACATTTCTAAGTTTCATTCTTTTTTTTTCTCTATAGTCCGGTTTACAACTAAGGGAACATTGAGGCCAGTGAACCAGCCCTGAAATCAGTCTGTCTCACTATTTACTGGTAAGGGAAGAAGAGACTTGACAGGACAAATGTGAAGATGGCATGGTATCAGAAAAATGTTTCAATTAAATGTTTCTTAGCCTGTTGTTTAAGAAAGTTTTCATAGCAGGGCTATAAGATACTAGAATTTAAACACACCTGAAATTCAAAAGTCTCAAAAATCTGAGAATTGCTGTTCCATTTCAAGTGGAAGGAATTTGTGTTAAATGATGTTTCTGCTCTTTTAACACACTTAGTAAGAATGCTACACTGAGTATAATGTTTGACTAAGCTCCACTTTGTTTATGCAATTTTGGCTGGTTTAATCTTTTAATAGGAAAAAAAAGTTTATATAACTGCTGCAGCTTTAGTTGCATTTTAAATGAGAATTCTAAATTTTAAATAAACAATCAATTGCTTGAGTTCCTAGTTTCAAAATTGCAAGCAGTCCAGTGTAACATCTATCTCCTCCAAACTGGTCTTTCTCAACACATAAAAAACTAAGGGGCTAAATTAATAATAAAGAAATCCCTTCAAGTCGTGGTTCCTTTTAGCTGATGCATGCAACAATGCAACTGTTTGCATAACACTTCAGTGGTGCTGTTGCATCACAGTAGGCTTGATTTTGTGCTACAGGTTCTCTTGCTCCTGGCTCTCTGTGCCAAGAAATTGCACAAGCAAATCTGCCACTTCTGTCTGTTGCTTCAGTGCTATTTAGAAGATACAGTTGGATACACCTTCAAGTGCCATTTCTGTGAACAGCAAAATACTTGATGCCAGTAGCTGGTGCTCCAGAGTACACAGCTGGCCTCCCAGGCTTTTGTAAAGCTGCTTTAACTTCTGCCATGCCCAGAAAATGGTGCTCTTTGTGTAGCACTCTCAGAAGCGCCCACAGATTTGATGCATTTACTTGAAAATTTATTTCTATGCAGATTTCTACTTTTGCAGGGGTTTGCTAAATCCTTTTATTTTAATTGTTTTGCAAGTCCGTTTTGTTCACTGCTTTCTGTGCCTGAAATGGAACCCCATCTTTGTAGGTGTGGCAAAAATACTAAAACCAAGGTGACTCAGTCTGGTTAGGTTTTCATGTTTTCATTTCATGTTTATTGAAATGAAATTTCCATTTGTAAAAGCAGTACTTAGACGTCTTAAGTGCAGATGGTTTATTTTCTTACCTTGCCTTGAGGACTTATCACTTGAGGTCAGAGGTACCTAATTTAACAATTTACTACACTTTGGAAATATATTTCTGCAAAGGTAGAAAACATATAACATGAGAAAAGCTACACAAGGTTATTCCTAAGGATCTGTTATTGGGCTAAAAATGAGGACTAGGGCTCAATGAAATAACTGGGAAATAAGAGGGATTAATATTTGATAGACACTCTTCTCCACAGTAAACGTAAAGAAATGTGCATTAAACATTAAAAAAAACAGAATGTTTTCCTGAAAATAGCACTTTACAACATGAACACCGGTTCAACTGGAGTATTCTAAATGTTTGCTAGTTTTAGCTAAGTCTTTCTACATATTCTTGCTGATAGGATTAATACATAAACACAATAATTCCCATTCCAGTCAGGCTGTAGTATGAGGAGTGCACAGAGAGACTGTAGCCATGTCATTCCCACTAACTTCAATGATGGTATTTGCTATACAACATTATTAAGGGACCAAAAATTTAACTAGACATATTGGCTGATGTGATCTATGCTAGGAATGAGATGAAAATTAAATGGAATCATGTTCATTTAACAGCCATAATCTTAGGCTCTAACTGTATGCTTACATATGTCTGATTGTCATGTTGCAGGACACTAAAGGCTCTGAAGTGTCCATAATTGAACATGGAGAACTCAGGATAACTGTTATCCTAGAAGAGGTACTGTTCCCATAGTCTACTGAGGTTTTTAAGAATGGGTATCCTAAAAGAATTTGTGTTTTCCAGAGGCATCAATTACTTTCCTGGACATGCAAAACCAGAATTCTAAAAGAAAGCCAAGAGTTTTACATTCTCAAATTTCTACTGAGGGCAGTGGGGGAGCAACTACTTTCTAAATTCTTTATTGCTCTCCATAATTAGTGTTCAGCTTTCAGAATCATTTGAGAGCACCACAATTTTTTTTTGCTACTAGTTTCTTTCATGATAATTTAGAAGACATATATAGATAAGAAATCACAAAGGATCCTG
>VZTZ01021835.1:132821-152301 GCA_013400955.1 Drymodes brunneopygia | reverse complement strand
TGTAAAACCAGGGCGACAGGCACTGATTAGGCATTTGAGATAAATGGGGTAACTATCTTCCTATTGACCACTAAGTCACTAGATCTTCCCGTTCACATTGAAGTTTTTCTTTACATGCATTTAAAAGTACAATGTTTTATTAAGGTACTTATTTTCAAATATCATTTTAAAATTACTACATAGAAATACACCAGAATATCTTTGGCAGTGGTGGTATTGCATGTTGTAAAAAAAAAAAAAAAAAAAAAATTAAAATCATACTTACTAAGGCAGCACATTTATAGTGTATATGTTCTGTGGGAGTCCTGACTCCTGTGAAAGGAAGGCCCTTGATCCGTTTATGGGCCTAGTTGGCTTGGTGTAGATGGAAAGTAGGTCAGATTTTTTTTATGAGTGTGATTCCAAACCCTCACTGTTCAAAATGGGGAACCTCTGATTCAGTTTTCTTTCCATAAGAACCATAAGACAGGAAGCAAGTCCCTAAGTACCTAAGTCTTGTCCCAACACAGATTCAAGCTAGAGATGTAATATCTATGGAGACATGGGATCTGAATCACCATCAAGATTCCCCTGAGGTCCTGAAAGTTTACATTAAGATCTTGTTATTTCAGTGACAAGTACTCAAATTTTACGACTTTGGCTATTTAAATTACTTTAAAAAATTGCAGTTAAAAGTGTTGGGCAATAACTGCATATATACGTCATAACTAAAAAGGAATCAAATTAATTAAAAAAGGAAAAAATCTCAGATATATCTTTCTATTGTGACTTGGAATCCAAAGGCACTCTAATTCCTTGCTAATAGGTTCCTCAAATAAGACTAGTGCTTTATCATTTCAGGGTTAAAATTGCCTAGAAAAGGACACTATGCACACAAAATTAAAATGGCCTGATTGAATTCAAATATAATGCAAGAGAGAGCCCTGCTGGCCAAGCTTAATAAATACAATCCTATTTTAGTAGCCTACATAAATAATTTACCTTAAAATAAATAAGTGAAATGCACATTCTGGAATATTTGCCTTCCATTTAAATGGTTCATTGAGAGATCAAAAAACATATTCATGCAGTGTAGCTGCTTCATTATCCCATTGCCCCTGGTAGTGGTGCTATGATGTAACATCCTGGAATAAATGGACTATGAAATGCTTTACCACAAGAAAGCAGGGAAGCCCCCTCATTCCCTGCTTCTGGGTGCTCTAAAAATGTGAGGATAAATAAGAACTTTTTAATTGCTAATCACTCTATATTGCATAGCCAGGAAGTTTTAGTTAAGAGAAGCAAGAATTATGCACCCATCAAAAAGAAATAGAAGGCTGAAAAGGAAATCCTTTGCTGCTTCATATGGGCAACAAGGAATATAAAAATATTTATGCAGCTTTACTAAACATCTATGTGTGGGTGGTAGTGAGGGTTGCAGGTGTTTCAGCAGATTTTACATGTACTTAAATTTGTTCTTCTGTATAATAGCAAGAAAAATTCCAAGAACAGTTTGATTTGAATAAAGCTGTATTAGCAGACCAGCATCAGCTCTAAATGAAAGTCAGTGTAAGCAGGGTAAAATGCATACAAGAAAGACTTAATTACTGGAAGAAAAGTAGAAACAAAAAAAAATCCTTGTCTCAATTTACATTATAGTTTAACAGATATATTAATCTCAATCATCATGTTATGAAACAATCATGACAAGTGAAAAATTTGAGACTGGAGTAGAAGAAAAGAGATTTCTTTATGCCTGTACATTTTTTATAGATTTTTCTTAATCTTCCATTCAAAGCATCAGTGATATCCCAGTGAAAAGCAGGTGCAGCACTAAATACTTTTTTATATGGAATATTAATTTCCTAAATAATTCATTCAGTTGTTCAAACAAGGCATCTAGTGCAATACAAGGCACTGTATGAAATCCACAGTACCTGCATGATGTTGGCTGTCTTGACACAGAACCTACAGCAGACTCACAGCCATCTGGAGCACCAGGTGGAGGTCATATAAAATACCTTACAGCCTCCCAAGCTGCACTAAAAATCGTTGATTAAGGTTTAAGATAGTTGTGCACAAAGGTGTCTAAGTTCTCGTTACAATTCAGTGGAGAGCTAAGGGAAGAATCGGTTACCTAAATGTAAACAACCCCATGAAAGTTGCCTCAGGGAAACCTGTCTGGCCTGTGACTGCTAGTTTGTTGGCTGAAGATCTTCCTGGATCATATCTATTTGCCTTCTGTAGATATCCCAGACAGCCTGAAATGCCTCAAATAACACTAGAAGTCTACACTTAGGCAAGACAGCCAAGTTCCCTCTCAGTACTCACAGTAAAGGCTAGAAAGCAATGCAGCTCTTCAGGCAAGACACGTTTATATCTGGATTGGATAACAGTCCTCAGAACCAATAACTGTATTGGCTGAATTGCCCCAAGTTATAATGGCACTTTGGATGAATTAGTGGTTGGTTTAGTAATTTTTTTCTGTTTGTTCATTAGGAAAAAAAACCTTTAAAAGTTCATACTCATTGCAGTTTTCTCCTGGGAAACTATAAGGCAAGAAGGGTACAAGGTCATTCTTTGAAATGTTCATTTTGGGAAAAGATTAAATAAGCCAGACAGAATAAGAATAAAACTATAAATTAAATTAAATTCACTTATGGTTTACAGATGCAGACCTCTGGTTGCTTTTAATGGAAGGAATTGGGTCATGCCAAGATTATACATCCACATTTTAGATGTATATGACTTTGTACATAAAACAAGGAATCTAGAGTGTGAATAAAGATGAATACATCCTTGAGGGCAAAACAGGAAGGGTGGTCTATACAGCCAGTCTATACATCTTGTACCAAAAACTCAAATAACAGGTTTGGTGATGTTATGCCAAGAATTTAAATAGGATTTAAATTTAAACTGTGGTCCTAAATAATATATACAGGAACTAAAAAACATCATTAGCATTTAAAAATACACTCACCAGAAGTAACATTTAACCACCTTCTGTATATTAGCAAGCTATCGTTTGGATGCAATCCAATTACTTCCTGCACAGATGCTGTGCAGGTACACAGTGCACCCATGACAACTGCTTTCCCATTGTTGTTGCTGACAAGCGGTGTATCCATAAATTTACAGGAGAAATGCTGGCATTTTCATCTCTTCTTTTCATCCTTCTGTATCTTTTGAAATAATGTGACCCAAAAAAAGAGAAGAACAAATGGATTATGTATTTTTTATGTATAAAATGGCATACTGATGTTCTTACTAGCAATTCCCAGTGTCCAGTTTCTTTTTTGATTTTCATTATGCAATGAGCTGATATTTTCCCAAAAGTATCCACAGTAAATTCAAAGTCCTTCTTTTCAGTTACAGTGGTCTGTTCTGAGCCCAGTGTTACTTTATGAGAGATATAAAGAAAGCAGCAGGAAATTTAAAATCTAGGTCAGATCATGTCACTAATACAAAGCTTATTTCTACATATGAATGAACACCTAAGGAAGACCCAGCTCAAAGTTTCTCAGCTGTATAAGCAAAAGTGAATTTACAATAGGCTTGATGGATAACAAGTGTTACATGAAATTTGAGTTATGGTAAGGTATACATGAGAAGTATCCATCCCTTCAACCACTTCAGGATGGAGAACCTAATTCTCAGTAGAGCTGTTCATCTTTCTGCTGTGCAGGCAGGAGAATACTGACACCATTAAAAGTCCAATGTATTGATTTTCCTTCCCCTGATATATTACTATAGCTTAGTAGCAGAAACTTCTGTCTGCTTCTGCCTTTTTGTCTGCTCTTTTCTCATAGTCTCTTCCAACTGCTTCAAGCACTTCCAGCCACCACCAGCTGAGCACACCTTCTGTGGAGGAACAGCATGACTGCACACCAAATGAAGAGCATGGGCCAGTGACCTACAGGGCTGGTTGGCTTAGGGAGTACTTTGAGCTCACTCCCCGGTTTATCCTTAAAGGTGGTGGGAAAAGAAATTTGTGCAGGCAGTACAAGAAGGTATTGCCGCTTGCCATATAACTTCAGGATACAAATGAAGTGCACAGTAATACCCAAGGTGGGACTTACAAGCTATACGGGATAGAGCAGATCAGTCCCATATTTACTACAAATACGTAGATCCATGTTTAAGCAAGGTTTAATCAGATGTTATGCAAATGCTTTGGGAAGTCCAGGTTTAGCTTTAGTTCTCAACCCTTAGTGCTATTCTTTGGTGATGTCAGACCAAGGAAGTATTTTTTATTTGCTTGTTTTGTTGTGTGTTTTTCTTCACACTCCTAAATCATCAGTCACTTCTTGTAGACTCCTTCATGTTCTACAACAGTGAATTCTTCTACACATTTTGAGCATACCCAGCACAGTCAGCCATCACATCACACTCCTCACAGCATGCTGAAGCTTACAAAATTATAGCTGACCATATTAAAATAGAATCAGTGCAAGTACAGAAACTCTGTACTGATTCTCAGCTTTTCCAGTGTTCCTTGCTTGTGTATTTTGCCAGGTCAATCTTGATGTCACTTTTGTGATCTGAATGATAACATTTCCCACTAACTACAGTGTGTCTGTTATTTACCACATTCTTTTAAAACTTCTTGGAATCTTTACCTGCATCAGCAGTGCCTTCAAACTATATATACATATGTAGAAGAATTTTTTATGATGAGGATGGTGAAACACTGGATCAGGTTTCTCACAGTGAGAAATCCGTGGAAGCATTCAAGGTTAGGCTTGACAGGGCTCTGAGTAGCCTATTCTAGTTGCAAATGGCTCTGCTCATTGCAGGGTGGGGGGAGAACCAGATAACTTTTAAAGGTCACTTCCAATTCAATCCATAATGATACTGCGATGCCTTGTGCTAGGGGAGCATCCTTCATGGCCTATGTGTTGTACCTGATCATCATGGCTTTGCACAAGACAAAATACCTTCTTTACATTTAGACAACCTACTGGAAGGTCTCAAATGAAAAATTCATTCCTTTCTGCCTACCTAGTGTAGCTCATTAATCAATATGTCAGGGTCATTTAGTTTAAACTGAACTTCTGAAGAAGACCCAAGGGTATGTTGTGCTAATTAAATGAGTTGCTCAAAGCTTGCCTCCAAGAAACATCTCATGTGATTTAGTGGGAAAGATGGGGAAAATGTAAAGGTATGCCCATATACTGTGCAAAAAAAGGTTTTGGGTGGGAAATGATGGAAGTTTTGTGAATTTTGCTATCTTTTAGTCCAACTAAGTATAGTATCTGTTTCAGGTTATCCCAGTCTTTGAAGAATTTTTTCCTTTACATATTCAACTGAAATCTATAGAAGCAAAAGGCTCAACAATGTGACAAAATGTTTCTAGTTCATTAAAATGTTGGTAAAATATTCTCATTATTTTCCAGTTTCCATCAACTCATTGTATTAATTTTTTAGAAAACTGAGGAAATTACTGAAAAAACATAAAGCTCATTAAACAAAGGGAGAATGCATATCTACTCTGAATGTCCCCATTTTGCAGTCAGTCAGGTATCTGGTGAACACCTCTGAGATAACATCCAATGTAATTTCACTGTTAGTGCACATGAAGGTGTTATTTCTTAACAATTGTATGTCCCTTACTCTTTTTTTTTATTTCACTCAGGAGTAATTTTTCTGCTTCAAGAATCTGTGTCTGAGTTATCTGCAAAATTGTATGGAAACTTGCTTCTTAAATTTGTTATTTGCTCATTCCTGTTCAGGTTTGATGTTTCTTTTCATCATACATGCCTGTGCATTTTAGTGGGGCAGTCAAGTGTGCTGACACTGATGAATAATTTTAAATTCTCAATATACCTTTCCTGCGTATTTGTGAAGCCTTCTTTTTGCATCACAGTACAGCATTCTCCTCTGTTTCTGTCATACCTGTTTGCTTCATAAAATACAAAGTGTGTAGCAGAAATGTTAGCCCCATAAATCTGACTTTTTGCTGTAGTAGAGCCCCAGGCACTGTGGGGGCTCTGCCCTCGAAACCCTGTCCTCCCCCATGGGACCCCCAGGAGGAGACAAAGGAGAGTGTGGGGGGAGAGATACAACCCCAGAACCCCATGCAAGGCCCTGTCTGAGGAATCCACACTCACCATGGCCGTGCTGCTCCTCAAGGACCTTCAAGCACCACAGGTCAGCCATGACTCAGATCCCTGCATGAGTAATGCTGCAAAGCAACCAAATGGTTATTGAAGACACACAGATTTCATGAAAACTTGCTGGAAAGCCTAGGTTTTCTTTTAGACAGCTACAGATGCCTGTCTACAATGAAATATCAGATTATTTTAGCATCAGAAGGGAGATATAGGCAGTAGAGAACAGGAAAAAAGGCTTTACTTAAAAAAAAAAAATCAAAACTAAACAGATATTTAAGTTTTAGCTATAGATCCAATGCCTTCAATTCTTATGAAAAAAAAAAGGAAAGAAAAAATTAAAAAGGGAGCCACTAACTGTGGTCTCATATCCTTGCAAACAAATCCCTGTGAATTCAATGAGAACTATGAAAACATACAGACACGGAGCTTGGGCCCTTGCTGTTACATGGCATAGCAGTGAAAACTGGGAATTAAATATTTGAAATTCAACTCTTCTGTGTTGTTCCCTAGATGCATCTCACTGAACCTTAAAGGAGCATTCCAGCTAACCAGGAATTGTCTCTCTGTATTATGTGGGAGCTTACAGTATTTGACTTACCTGCTCAGAGCTGAAAAGTATCATGTAGGATCGTGAGACCAAGGCTTAGAGCACCACAAATGGCATTGGACACCTGTGCAAGGAGAAAGCACACCAGGGGTGCTTAAAAATGAAGGATGGTATTCGTATTTTCTACTGTAAGTCATCTGAATGTCAGTCTTCTAGTCTAAATTACCAAATAAAGGTAGATAAGCATCTTCCAGAAGTAATTAATCTTACTTTTCCTAGAAACTTGCTATAGGGTAGAAAATATTACCTTTTGAAGATAATATGTCTCATTTCTTTGACCTAGAGGGAACATAGTTTACAGATGAACATATATATATTTGTGTGTGTGTGTGTGTGTGTGTGTGTGTGTGTGTGTACACATTAGCTACCATTCACCATGAAACTGGCATTTTCATATGAGGAACTGTCTCATGGAACCATAGAACCAATAGTTTTGGTTGGAGGGAACCTTTAAAGGTCACCTGGTCTAACCCCTTCGCAATGAGCAAGGATATCTTCAAGTAGTCCAGGTCACTCAGAGATCTGTCCAATGAGACCTTGAATGTTTCCAGGGATGGTACATCTCCCACCTCTCTGGGCAACCTGTTCCAGTATTTTACCACCCTTGGTACAAAAAGTTTCTTCCTTATTTCTAGTTTGAATCCATCCTTTTCTAATTATTCTAATCCACTCATCGCCTCTGTAAAAGGTCCCTCTCTGGCTCTCTTTTAGATCCCCTTTAGATATGGGAATGCTGTTTGAAGGTGTCTGTAGATTCTTCTCTTCTACAGTCTCAATTATCCCAAGTCTCTCAGCCTGTCTTCATAAGCAAGTTGTTCCAGCCCTATGACCCTCTTCTGGATGCACTTCAGTAGGTCCATGTTCTTCTTCGATGGATGCTTCAGATCTGGATGGAGAATTCCAGGTGGAGTCTCAGAGGAGCAGAGTAGGGGGAGAATTATCTCCCTCAACCTTCTGGCCATGCTGCTTTTGACTCAGGCCAGGATCAAATTTTTTCTGGGCTGCAAGTGCACATCATTGGGCTGTGTACAGTCTTTCATTCACTGGTTCTCCCAAGTACTTGTGCTCAGCATTTTTCTCGATCTGTTCGTCTCCCATCCCATACTGAGAACAGGACTTACACCAGCACCGGTGCACTTGGCCCTGTTGAATTTCATAAGGTTGCCGTGGGCCCAGTTCTTGAGATTGTCCAGGTCCCTCTGGAAGACATCACGTCTCTCAGCTTATCAACAGCACCATTCAGCTTGTGCCATCTGGTGGTACACTCAATCCCTCTCCTTCCATCCTGCTCTTAGTTTGGGTATTCACACAAAAACTTTGCCTTACAAGACCCTGATTCCACCGGCAATAATACTGGAGTTAAGTAAAGGATTGCGCACAACCCTTTAAGATGACACTGCTTTTGCATACCATGGACTTGATATCTGATAATTGTACCTTGGCCAGCAGAGTCCATTTTGCACTCATTTTGACTTTGTGTAGTCATCCCTGTGTCATTACAAGCATACATATGGAAACTTGCCTGCAACAAGGGTAGTACCATTGGTTTTCATTTAAACAAATACATTCAAAAACAGCTTGATGAAAAACATCTTAATAGCACCAAACTGATACCACGTCTCCTATTTCTTTTACCTCTTGCCTGACCCACAGCTGCAGAATGGGTTTGTGACTAGCAGTGGTGGTGTAACAGAGCATTAGTGAGGCCGTAACACACTTACATCATATTTTATGATTTTGGAGAATGTGTTTAATTGATTAATAATAGATCGTTCATAAATTTTCATCTTTACTGTAGCTACTGCTAACACCAGTAAGCTGTGTAGATTGTCCAAATTCTCTCAGCTGCTTACCTTTAATTTTCTCCAGGATCTTGAGCATCCGCTGCATTGAAAGTCTCAGCTATATTCAGCAAATTTTTCTTTACTGTCAGTGTGTTTAAATTAGCAGAGTCCAATAAACCTTCACAGCCACTAAAATTACGTTTTATCCAAATAAGCACAGATAGTAATCAAGCCGCCTCTTATCTAATGAAACCTTTTTTGGAATATTGACCTTTTAAATGATAGTAGCCCTTCAATTTTTGAAGTCAGTGTACTGCTTTTGCTTTGGAACACTCTTTTTGATCTCTTTACAACCAATGTATCCAGCAGCTTCCATCCAGTTGTCATTCAGAGAAGTGTTCTGTTTTTTTGGTCTTAAACTCAATGAGCCAAATTTTTCATGCTGTAAGATAATAACTCTAGAAACATTTGCTACAGCCTGACTTTTGCTGAGCACACAGTGATGTAAAAGACACTTAATGTCATGTTTTATAGCTGGTGCCTTTATGGCCTATGCTTTTTTATAATATGCAACGTTTACTGTTGCACTATTCTACTTCAATATCCAGCAAAGAAATTAACTGAAAATATTACAGACATGCTGTAGTTGATGAGAACAATAAAGCAGTGAACTGTGTAAGTAATGTCTGAGCTGTGAAGAGATAGCTTCAGCTGTAACTTCGGAAAGTCTTGTTTGCTTGTTTGCCTGTTTTAAATTGAAGAATAATTAGTAAACCCAGACAGAACATCTATGCTGATCATTAAAATAGATCAAAAATTTTTAAAACACATTTTAGCACTAATGTTCTCCATGCAAAAACATTGCCTGCTGTATATACCATGTATATACCATGTATATCAGGCTTTTTTGACATTTCTGTGCTTCTGCTTCTATTCTGTTCTGCCATTCTACCTCGCTCACAGAAGAGAAAAGTATTTTACAGCACATAACAAGACAGATCTGCTTAAAGGAAATTTTCTTTCTAGTATTGGATATAAGACTGAAGTACTTGAAGATCATAAGACCAGGAATTACTCTGGCTCAGCTGTATTTTTCATTTAATGAAAAATTTTCCGCAGTGCTCCCTTGCTTCCCATTTTTGGGGCAACCCTCCAGAAAAGGATCTGTAAATGCATCCATGCATATAGCTTTTCTTTATATGTCCTCTGAACTAACAAAAAAAATCTTTGCATAGTCACATAAATTCCCACAGGTGATTGTATGTCTATAATCCCCTTTGACTGTAATCTCCTTTCACATTAATAGTTGCTCGAGTATATTCTTGTCTTACATTAACCAACTATGTGTGCAAACAAATTATCTGCCTGCAAAGAAGTGATTGCCAATTTTCTTTTAATGTGATGATTAGTATTTTAGTGTCTTTGGCCTGTTAGCAGCCAAAAAATAACAAATAGATCACCATGTACCCATTCTTATGTAACAGGCAATTAATGAGTGAATGAGAGAGTCTGAGAGATTCTGGAAAACACATGTAAGGTCAGAGGGAAAAAATGTAGGGAAGTGTGGGAAGTACTACAAGGGAAAATATAGTTACAGGAGATATTTCAGGGGATCGGAATTTGTTCTGTCATTGAAGCATGGTTCAACAAGCTATAGGAAATCAAGCTGCACCTTTTTCACTGTTCAGAAAACAATTTCATCTCTCTTGTTAGAAATAAATGCTAGAGAACCTGCTCATCCTGTTGCTTGTCTGATTTGCCAGTCTACAGATGACCTCTGCCAAAGTACCATTGTGTGCCTTGTTCCATACTGTATTTATATTGATTTCCACTCACAGCAAGCCCTGCTTATTTCTAAGTTCTCTATAAAGCCTTTGTCCTTTTCTTAACTTTCCAGACAAGGGTAACTGAAGGCATGCATTCCTATGGAATAAAGAATAACAGAATTACACTGTATCCTCAAAAATAAGAGGTATTTTGATTTTGCTTCTTTTTTTCTTGATTACAAGCTCTTATACTATGTACATTCACTCATTTACTCTTTGTTTATATGACACTAAGAAATTAGAGGGACAATGTTTTTATGTGACAACAGCCAGCTCTAGGTAAAAGGAAGTGACCATGGAAACACTGCCATATGTTGCATTCAAAATTCTGTAAAATATAGCAATATTTAAAACAATTAGTTTTGAAAATATGTGTCCATTGGCACTCCTTCTTTACTCATTTATTACATTAGACCTTTGCAAATGGTATTGCTTAACCAACAAGAGAACCACTGTATAAGATTATGAGCTTCATTATATCCCCATTGGGACATGCATGTTAAAGAAAGGAGCAATTTAAAGAAACGGGGAATTTATTTAATGAGATGGCAGAAAGTTAACAAGCTATAGTTAAAACAGAAATGCCTGTTTCTGTATTAATATAAGGCTTCGCTACTTCATCTATTGTATTATTAATAATCCCCATGATTCCAGTGAGTTAAGGTTTTTTGTGGTTTTTAGTCTTCTTAGTGTAATGAGTCCACTTCTTTTTCGTTATTTCACCCTACAGACAACACTGCTGAAGGAGTATAGCAGTGAGTAGGAGGCTGCAGTAAATAGGTCAGAGCAATTATCTTACAACTTTCCTTTCAATCTCCTATGACGTTAGGACATTAGGGGTAGACATGGTGATGAAAATATCTTTGTCCAGCTCAGCAACATGCTGTGAGAGGCAGTTTGTGGAATAAGATCCTGAAAAAGACAGCAGCACGAGAAAGTGTAAAAATATAACATGAGGGACAGAAAGAAAATGTCTTTGACATTAAAGTGGTATAAAAGGGTAAGACCTGATTCTCTTTGTAGTTGCTGCTGTAAATCAGGAAAAATGGTATCAAAGCAGTAGAGTTCACATAACATTGCCTGAGAAGATATGCAAAGCTTTAACTTTCAAAAATATCTGATCTTTTGTCTAGAGAAATAAAATACTGCAAAATCATGTGATGAGGCAAAAGGTAGTTCTGGAGGCAAAGGCACAAAAATTCATTCTTCTATAAGTTTTGACCTTATTGGTAATGCATTTAATAAGCTGTTTGCTTGTAAAACTTGCAGGTCAGTGTACAGTCTGTCCATTGAAATCAGTTATCTTTTCCTGTTTTACTTATTAAAACAGAAAACTGTGACATATAAAAAGATGTGATAGATAGCTAGATAGATAGATAGATAGATAGACAGATAGATAGATGACTCCAGGCTAAAGCAGATTTATTTTTGCTTTTTTCATAACTGTGATGAGAGGAAACACAGTTGACTAACTTGAGCTGAAAGTTAGTGAATTTTATGCATAGAAATAGACACTGAGCAATTCCATCAACAACTGAAACTGATAAATCAACCCAGTTCCAGTGTCATTGATATGTCAAACCTATTAAGAATTCTGAAACCTTAGGCTTGACATTATGACACTTAAACCAGAAATCCATTAGAAACAGTTGTATCTCTTCCCCTGAACCTATAACAATTTCTGCCTTGCTATATGTGCAGTTAAACGTGTTTGGTTTTTTATAATTTTTGTTTGTTTGGTGCATTTTAATTGTTTATTTATTTTATGTTTTTCTCTTTTTAGTAATGTTGGTGAAGGGATAAATTTCTATCACAAAACTGAAGGGTTTTGTTGGGCAGCCCTCTCTGATTTGCAGCTGGTAATTTCACCCATTTCTAAAAACATTCATAAAAGAGAATTGGTTAAAATTCAAAACCCCCCAAAAAATCAAAGAGAAAGATTGAAGGTAAACAGTTTACCATATTTTAAATGATTAAGAAACCCTAAGAGTTCATTTGTATTTGACATGCTTATTGTCAAAATTTTATTAACTTATTCCAGGTCCCTGCAACCTTTCTATCTATCTATCTATCTATCTATCTATCTATCTATCTATCTATCTATTTATCTATCTACCTATCTATCTATCTACCTATCTATCTGAAATTGGTTTTTTCAATATACTTTCTGAGAAAAGCCTCCTGGTCTGATTGGAAAAATCTGAGAATATACCTAGAACCTTCTTATCTCAGTATGAACTGCCTCATGTTTCACTAGGAAACAGTATAAATTTTAAAAATGTGGTCTTTTGCAATTTTTTTCCGATTTTTTGCCAGTTTTGAATTTTTTGAATGCTAGCTCAAGAAGTCATTAGACATATTCTTGCTGAGCAAATGTAGCTGCAAGAAATAAAGATGGAATGACTCTCCTACTAATGCTGGTGTAATTTGCAAATTGAGTTTTAAGATCTAATTTTTACTTCTTGGGTTTTTATTAAAAAAAAAAAGTTAAAAAAGGTTGATTATTCAAAGTTATGACAGCCACATAAAAGAATTGTTGCATGGTGTCTTTGGGAAGGCCTAGGGACTTTGGAGCTCAAAATCTAAGTCTGCTGTCTGCTAATTGCACATGGAAGTGCTTACTGAAAATTTGAGATTGACTTGACTGATTGATTGATTGATTTTTTAAAAAAAACAACCAAACAGGAAAAGGAAGATGAACAGGACTCATGCAAATTTAAACACAGCTGTACAGGCAGTGTGAACAATCTAGACTCAAAATGAACTGTGTGGTGAGATGAATGAAGTCTAATGCCTTATCTAATAATGTCTGCTCATATTTATACATGTTCTTTACTCTGGATGTCAGTGTGCAAAGCAAAGGTTTTAGACTATAATATCCTTCTAATAACATGCAACCAAAAATAGGCATCTTTAGATCATTATTCCTGTTTGTTTGTTTGTTTGTTTGTTTACCTGCTGCCCATAAGCTGAAACTGCTTTACATCTGCCTGTTTATTAAAGGGAGACTCATGCTGTAAACACACAAGTAGAGCAGCAATAGGTATTAAATGCCTACGGAGCATGATCTATTTGCCCATGCATCGGTTATTCCTGTCTGATGTCAAAACCCCAAAACTTTTAAGAGGTTATAAACATAAACAAAATGTCAATTTCATTACTTTAAACATTTGATGCTGACTAATACCTTATCAAGGATCTACAAGGATCTACAAACTGGGTTTTTAAGTATTTTGCCCCTGTGGGCTGACTAGCACCCCACCAAGATCAAAAGTGCCTTTGAAATCCTATGTGTAAAGACAAGACATAAATGTGTTACACGATCTAGAGCACAATAACAAGCATGAAGAGAAAAGAAATGGATACATTTCTCCCCAGCTGGCACATCAGATGGAGTAATACACTGCTGAAATGTAGATGAAACCTTGGAACAAAGTGATAGTTTCTTCTTTAAGTCTTTCAATAGTGCAAGGTGAACATGATCATAAATATCAGCAATATTGCAGACAACCAGTTACGGAAAAGAAAGCATAGAGGCCCATCTTAGAGGTGTAAATATTTTTGTTCTGCATGATACTATGTCCTGTCATGTTCTGAATGGATATCCCTTATTTTCACAAACAAAATGAGGATGACTATTAGACTTCTTAGTATTTTTCTCTAGAATGAGGCTGTAGCTACTCAGGAAAGGATTTATTATTCAATGTACCATTTCAGCAGAATGTTGGCCAAAGATTATTAAAACCTCCTCATTTAACCTCCTCTGTGAGATATCTTAGATGGCTAAGAGCTATGCTTCTAGGTCTCAGAAGTCTAACTCAAAGTGATATCTTTTTTTTTTTCCATAATAGTTTATCTGTCAGGAAGGAAAAGAATTTTATTCAAAGTTCAGCTCAGAAACAAGGAGCTTAAAACAGCATCTATCACACTCAAAGAAAACAACTATAGGCAGAGAAAACATTTGGATAGCAAGTTTTCTTCTCTTTGTTAAAAGCTGGGTCACTCTTTAGCAGAGAGGGAATAGGAGGCTCAAGGGAGACCTTATCACTCTCTACAACTATCTGAAAAGAGGTTCTAGCCAGGTGGGGTTTGGGTTCTTCTGCCGGGCAACCAGTGACAGGACAACAGGACATAGCCTCAAGCTGCACCAGGGAAGGGCCAGGCGGAATATCAGAAGGAATTTCTTCACTGAAATGGTTATCAGACATTGGAACAAACATCACAGAGTGGTGGTGGAGTTGCCATCCCTGGAGATGGCAACTGGAGAGATGACTGGATGCAGTACTTAGTGCTGCCATATATTTGACAAAAATGATGGTCCATCAAAGGTTGGACTCTATGATCTTGGAGACCTTTTCCAGCCCTAGTGCATTCTGTGATTCTAGGTTGGCAAGCTCCTAAGTTAGGAAGACTTAACTTAACTTAATCTCATTGGGAAATCATAAAAACAAAGGATGCCTCAGTTTCTACTAATAAGTGAATTTTGAGGAAAATGGCTCTAGACATATTCTGCCTTCTGGAAAAACATGCATTTTATCACCCTGAATTTTCATATACATATACGTGTATATATACATATACCTTAGAACACAGAAAAAATTTTGTTCTAAGCTTCTAAAATACCAGTATTTTAACAGTATATGATCTAATGATTGTCCAACAAAAACCTTAGGCCATTTCAGAGTTTTCATCATCTTTAGGACAATTAAATAAGCTTTAAAACTTGTGTTCTAGTGCAAGTTCAGTAACATTCTCTAGAAGGAGATGAGAAAAAAATAGCCATGTAGTAACTTGTTTGTGTGGTTTTGCCGTTGGTGGGTGGTAGCTAAGAGATATTATACTGCTTTTATTTATTGGCTATTGTATAACTGACAACCACTCTGCTCTTGCTTGGACCAGATAGAGCCAAACTGCAAGATTCTTTAGACTGTACATTTTTAAACCCTTCTGTCTTGAAAGATTAATATTATTTTCATGATCATGAGTTTTGCCTTTGGCGTGATGTGATTTGATTAGTCAGCACTTAATGTGTGACTCAAATTAATGACTAACACTATATAAAATTTGCTGAATGTGTTAATTTTTCAGTTGTAATTGGAATTAATGAAAATTAACAGTCCTATTTGCTATTAATTTAAAATTACCACACAGAAAAACAACCACCCTGATATTTTTTTGAGGGGATAACTATATTTTTATGGAAAACTGTTCCACAGTAGAAACATAACTGCATAATGTGATAAGAAAGATTGTAAAACTGCATAGCAATGGCTTATAATAGTTTTCAAAATTACTTGTCCTTACCAAAGTCAAACCCATAATGTAATATACAGGATGCAATAAGAAATAATATGATTTGCCTTAAACCATTTTTATACCTTTAATTTTAAGTAATGTGTGTTATAAGCTTAATAAAATAGTAAAAGGAGTCTCTTAAATACAATAAAATGTTGCCCTGAGTGTGCAAAAAGATTACATTGGTCAGCATAAGGCTTGCAGAATTAAAAACACAAACAAAAACAAGCAAACAAACAAAAGACAAAACTCCACAACAACAAATTACCTAAGATATTTTAAGTACCGAGACTATTAATGCCAGTAAACTGTGATACTTGTAAGATTTTAATTTCCAGTTGTTCAAAATTATTGATTGTGTAAATTCTACTTTTTTTCCTGCTTGTTTCATATTTGTTACAATAGGCAAACACTGAAAAGTTGGCCTCATATTCATGGTGTGTCAAGCAAGGACATTATCTCATAGACATGCCATAATGATGAATTAATTAAAACTTGAGAACTGCTCATATTTTGCTAATGAACTCTGCTGCCAAAGCTAAAAATAAATAATTTCAAAAATAGCCATCTAAAAACCTTTAGAGCGGCAATTATTTAATTACAGGGCACCTTTAAAGAAATGAACGATAACTCTGTTAAGTCTGTTAGGACTGTAAATATTTCTCCAGTTATGCAACTTCAGAACAGCAGCTAAAAACAGCATTCAAAGTGTAGAGCTTCAGGTGACATAAAACAAGGCAGTTCCATGGAGTTAAGTTCAGTTCCATCTGTTTGTGATAATTATGCATTAAGTTTTAATTGTTTAGTTGCTGTAACTGTGTTTCACTTTTGAGATGTCATTCAGCTTTCTGTTAAATTTATCATTAAAAATATTATAAAGGTGTCATGGACTAAGCGCTTAATAGGTTGCTACACATAAAAGCCCTGACTGTAGTTTCAGAAAGGTCCCAGTAGGGCTGAAAGTGTAAGATGCATTTATTAAAGTAAGTATAATGCTCAGATATTATGATAATCCAGTCTTAATGGATTATTGATGATGTCTTACACTGTTAATTTCTATTTGGTGCAGAAGGAACCAAAATGAAGTGCCACAGTGTCTTTAACTAAAAGAATTTAGGTCAGACTGAAATCAAAAACCTTAGTTATATGTAACTGCCTCAATCCAGCCTTTGTGATTGTGAGGACACCTGGTAACTGTCTACCTATATTCGGTAGGTTCTTCCCTTTTCGATCTGAAATTTTTCTCCAGAGCTTTTGTAGCAGTAGATATAGCTTCTCCTATATGAGTAGTCAGCTTATTTACTCTTGAAATAAGACCCACTGGAATTAGAAAATAGGCTGACAAAATCTTAATGTCCTGAGGGACACAGCTGACAAGCAATGCTCTAAAACCACTCTGCATTTACAGACTTCACTGAGATGCCAAAAGCAAACCAAGAAAAAGACAAGAGTCTAAGTATCTTTCATTTAAGAAACGAGAGGTAGAGATGCTCTCTTTTTATATAATATCCTACCAAACAGCTTGGGTAGATTTAGGCACACCTCAGCCCAGCATGATTCAGACATATTTTCAGTGCTCAAGCACTTGACCCAGCGTTCTGACCTGGTCAGAAGCTAAAAGTGTTGCAGGTGTTCAGTTCTAGTGAAATTGAGCTGCTGTGTAGCAGTAAATAGAAGACATGGCCAAAAGACAAAGAAGAAATGGTCATGTACAGTGCCTACATTTCCATATTTATTTTTCTGTTTCTTGTGTAACATTTGACTATGAGCTTTAAATGCAATTGAATTTGATGGTTTTGTATTGCAGCAGTATTTTCTTCTATTACTGGGCTATAAAAACCAGAGATGTCAATAGGAACAAGGTAGATAATAAATTCATAGGTTAAAACTCAGACAACTGAACCTTTTATGCAGCACCAAACAAACCAACACATCGCTACACAATGGGAATATGGTAATTGTTCATAATGTAAATATTACCTAAGCAAAGTGTATTGAAATTCTTGAAGTTGCTAGAAGAGTCATTATAAATATCTAAATTATTTGAACTGTAAGTAAATTTAAGGACTCCATTCTAGAGACAAAAGAGGATTTATGTTTGGCACCTTTCAGTTGCTAGGCTCTAGACAGTGCTACAGTAGATTCCTGGCCTTCCAGTATCAAAAATAAAACTGAGTTAAACTGTCTGTGATAGAAACTAATAGTCCCTGAGACTCATTAGGGAACATCTGTTGAATAAATGTACTGAACTCAAAGCTTTTGCTACAGTTTTTAAAATGCATGACAGAGAAGAACAGAGATAGGGTATTTTGAGTGACAGGGAATTTTACCTGTTGACATCCTGTCTTTTGAGGATGTCTGCATTTCCCTGGGGTCAACAAGCAAACCGTGTAGAACTGGTAATGTATGTATCTCTCAATAAGTGGTATTTTATTTTCAGTGATTTCTAAAAAAATGTCTAAACATGAAACAGTTATTTAAGGTCTGCCACCTAGCTGGTGGACTCTTCTTCTCTCACCCACACTACCCATATAGTTCATACAGTGCTGTAGGAATGAGATTCCAGGAACATCAGTAGTGTTAGATGTTTCCACTATAGGAATGGGCTCAAGCCTATTTGTTGGGTTTTGGTGATTTTTATTTTGTTCTGTATTTTTCCCCATTGTCATCTCTTTTCAGCAATCCAAAACTTCTAAAGAATCTCCAACACCTAGATTTATTTGTGTTAATCTACCATCATAAACATTAGCACACCTATTCCTGGCTAGAAGGTGTGAAAATATAACATCAAATTCTCATTAGCAAGTATAAAAACAAGTTTATTAGCCTTGTGACCATTATCGGTGATTTTAGCCTAGCATTTTAATTGTTAGAAACCATGGATTATAGGTCAAATTTCAATACTGACCCTAGTATTTGTTTTACCTTGATTAAAAAAAAAATTGCTAAAAATGAACAATTTCTTCATTTTATTTTTCTGAGTAAACCCACCAACTTCTGCTCAGAAGGCACAATATTCTTTTCTCTCATTCTGATCAGTGGTGTTGTATACTGCTGAAAGATGTATTTCCTGTTTTCTTAATGTCTCACATGTCAGCAGTGCCATACTATCCAATAGCTGTCTTCTACCACATCTCATGCAGACTTCATACACATCTGTAAAACATGCACTTTAACCTTTTCTTCTCACAATGTTTTGACACAGAGACTACAGATTTTCAGTTGACTGTAGAAGTCCAGGTTCAAAGACACTTTTGATATAATGACTAGTTTTGTGCAAAATACATAGAACTGCGTCACAGTTGAATCCCAAGGTTTGTACTTATCACTAGCAGAATTTCAACAAAACTCCAACTGGTGCACCTTTTAATCAAAAAATCTGAAATTGAATCTACAGTCTAAACTAAACCAATTAAAACTAAAATCTAAAACAGGTCTCACTGAAAAAAATCTTGATGTGTACAATAATGTGAAGGTTCAGTATGCAGTAGCTTTCTATTCCTTGCAAACTGATTTCAGGATAGGGATTATTGGCTTCCCTATAATAGCAGGTAAAACATTAATTTTAACTGAATTTTCTCAGAGTTTTCTATGTCTATAAATGTTGAACTAAAAATGACACTTTTTCTGTGAATCTAGAATCTTGAGAACTAACTTCAGAAATAAAAAATATTTTGTTAAAGTCTGCGATAAAATGAAAGAGCAGTTTCATACAAGTTTGAGAATGCTTTCTTAACAAACAGATCAGTAGTTTTGGAACGAAGGAAGGAATTCTGGAAGGAATTTCGGAAGGAAGGAAGGAAGGAAGGAAGGAAGGAAGGAAGGAAGGAAGGAAGGAAGGAAGGAAGGAAGGAAGGAAAGAATGGAGGAAGAAAA
>VZTZ01021835.1:44967-132801 GCA_013400955.1 Drymodes brunneopygia | reverse complement strand
AAAAAAAAAAAGAGATTAAAAAAAAAAAAAAAAAAAAAAGTAGAAGTAAATTCCAAAATTCCAAAGACCTTCATTTGACTTACCTGCCAGAAAAATGCTGAGACTGACCCTGTCAGCATTCATAACTATCTGGGATTCCCCAGATGTGTAACTTTTCTGTTGCAAGTTGACTCAGCTTTACATGGAAACTGAAATGAATTTTGAGGATCGTAGTAGTGGCATTGAAGTCTAAGGATGTCTTAACCTAATGCCCAATATTTCATTCTGCAGAGCAAAGAAGTGAAAATGAATATACTGTATTCTCTACCATAACCTTGTCTATATTCTTTAATATGTATGTAATGAGAGTAGTACATAATTATTTTTGTATACTATTTTTATAATAATAAAAATGTAATTAAAAATACGGTAAAAGTTACATGTAATTTTAAAGATTAAATACATTATAATATCATGTATTTTTTTCACTTTTGCTAGAAAAGAATTCTATGAAAATAGTTTAACTCTTCTTTTTTGAATTTAGAAATAAATCTGAATTTTTCATGATTACTAGCTCAATACACAAATAAAAATTCAATTATTTGCCTTTTTTTCAGCCTTACTAGGACAACAATCCCAATAATTCTGCTTTCTAGAAATAATTAGTATGTCCTCCCTCATACTCAAATGTTCATAATATTGAAATGAAATAAGATGAAAAGAATTGGAAAGAAAAGACAATATATTAAACAAGATAGACAGCAACCTGAAGGGAGATGGAAAACCATAGGACAGGGTAGACTCTTTGAGGAAAGAAACTTTTGCAAACTGAAGACTCATCTCCGGTTATATTTCCCAAAACCCTTTCTCAGTCTTTCTCCTTCCTCTACTCCTAGAGTCTAAATACTATTTTGATGATAAATGTATTTGATGTTCCAAACACAGTAACAAAATGAAATGGTGAAACTCTATTTTGGCTATGTTCCTTAGCAGTCTTGAGTTCATTCTGCTTTCTATATTCACATGCAATCTACTTTCATATTTAACAGTGTTTTATATGTGTCTCATAAATTCTCTCTTTAGCATATCAAATTTCAGCGAGGATAAGAATTGACTTATGAAAATAAAATAATTACGTTGGACAGGAAGCTCTCAATATTTTCACTCAGTATTTTTACTTGGTATATTCACTCCTTTTACTTTTTCTTCAGAAATGTTAGAGATTCCATAGCTCAAACATTTGTGGAGATTTTTTTGAACTTCCTGATTTTATACTAACTGAAATCCTTTGTGTTTAAATTATCAATTTTGTGTCAAAACCACAGAATCCTACAGTGTATTCTGGCTCTCACTGTACCGTGTGTGCATTTTATGGGCAAACATAGAGTTTCATGCCTACATTTACTTCCATTCAGAACATTCTTTAGTGTTGGTCTGTGTGGTCCTGTATTTTCCCTGAAGAACTTGGACATTATGACTACACATGAAAACACAGAAGGATCTCATCTCCTTTAGAACTGAATCATCAAAACGAATAAACACAAACCCCCCAAATTATGAGAAATCTTTCCTGGCTTGAAGGAATTAAATGATCCTTTCAAAATCTTCTCATTTTCCTTTTTATCCCACAATGTCTGACTTCTGCACAAATATAAGGAAAAGAATAGCAAAAGGAATAGATTGTAACAGTGGAAAGTAGTAATCAGGAAGAGGTTCTGGAATTTTGGGTTCGAATTGGAATAAAGTGTGAATAAGATTTTTAGGACAAGGCCCTAAAGCAACCTTTCCCATCTAATTCCTTGTATTCTGTATTAAAATCTGTAATGGATTTGTGCAACCCAAACAGAGAAATTGCAAAATTCAGGAATAAGCATATCTGCCTAAATAAGTTGGAGCCAAGGAAGTTCTTACACCCTTGAGCACCTGACAGTGCTGTGCAATTGTTTCTTAATTAGTAGTTCAGCCTTGATAGTGAAGATACATATGAAATTATATTGAAATTCAAAAGCTGCCATTTATTCTGACTATATGTTAGTCATTGCAGTTATCATTGTAAGTCTGTTTAGCCCAGCGTTTTTTGTAAAAGTTTTGTTGAGGTAAACACTGTTGAAAAAAAATAATAACTGAAGCATGGAATAGCTGAAAGAACATTGGTGACTAATGTTTCAAAGTCTCTCAAATCAAGAGAGGCTAAGCAATATGGAGCACTGGAGATGGGCTTCTGAAGTGGAAGAAAATTCATATCCCAGAATGCCTAAATGCTAGCCCTTTCTTTCCAGACCTGCTGGAAAATCATCCTCCTTGCAGGAATGTTTGCAAATGAATTCACTCTGTCTTTGAAAACATACACTTTGCTAGGCCATGAATGCTGAGTAAATTATGTGGTAGCTGGAATAAAAATTGTCACATAACATAGCTGAAGACTCCACAAAGGTGTTCTTAAATAAAAGAGAAGAAGTTTGCAAAAATATAAACCTTAAAATGACAGAAGTCCTCTAAAAATCAAGTGTTTTAAATTCCTCCAGCAGTCATGTCATTTGTCTCAAATAAATCAGAGAAACAGAGGTGTTGAAGCCATTTCAGGATTTAAATTGAGATTTTTCAGATATCTATAAGCTACAAATATAGTCAATGTTTCTGATTATGCTTTCATACTTCAGTTTAGAAGAAGAAAGTTCATGAACTACCTTTCTGATAATTTTCATAACATTTTTAAGCCTTTCCCAGCATGAATATTTCTCATAATTTTTATCTCGTAAGAATTTGTTCACATGTAACAAATTTTTTTAAGTTCAAGTACGATATCTGCAACTTATGTTGTTTTTCAGATTTATAGATGTTAGACATTGCTAACTCAGAGCACTAGATGTAATGGAAAGTAGGTAAATTAGCTCTTCAAGATGGTCAAGCTTAAACCTAAAAGTGTTTTTGACATTAAAGTTCCATATTACAGCCTCATATTTCAAGTCGAAACAGATTTGTAAGAGACTGAGTATTCAGGAATCTATTTAATTTAGTAACTTAAGTCTATTTAATTGTTAGTCCACTATATTACCTCAAAAAGCCTTGTACAAGAGTTCCTCTGGTAAAAGTGAAATGTTTAATGCAGTTGGGATATATTTTCAGCTTGATTAACACATCTCATAATCCTTAAAACAAATTAGACTGGAGTACCAAAAGTGCTGCCTCTGGATATTCCCCATAAACCTCCGATTGCTTTACAGCTGGGGCAAGGTTGTTAACAAGCTTTTATGTTTGAAGTGTAAATTAAGTAGAATTTCAGAGTCAATGTCCAAAGATGTGTTGATGTTCTGCCTCCTGCAAATGTTGAAGTACTTGACAAACCAAAGTTTTTCTCATACATTGAGCCATGCACCTGGAGTTTGATTTTGTACAAGGTTACAAACACTGGAATGTTGGATGACCTTTGAAAGTGGTCTGCTACCTTATTTTTGAAGTTATTTGGGTATAAAAAAACCTGCTGTGATTCAAATTTAAGCTTCTTGCTCCTGAGGTTATTTATACGTTTAATCATAGGATCATAAAAACAGGGCAGGATAGGATTACAGAAGGTCAGCCATTTTCTGTCAGGATCAGCTCTAATAAAACCATTCTTGACAGGTATTTACTGAAGATGTATTTAAAAACCTTGAGTTATGTAAATTCATCAGCTATGCAGGCAACGTATAATTTGGAAATAATTCCAATTTGTGCCAATGTGCTGGAAATAGTGCCAGAGTACTTGAGCTTATGGTCCTCAGTTGATCTGCTCTGATTTTATGAGGTCCCTTCTGAGGTCCCTTTGGAGGAGAGAAAACCAGGCCTCTCCCTACAAAGCCTGTATGAGTATGGTTCACAAGTAATTTCCCTATGGAAACCTCTCTAGTGTACACTGATCACGCCAAGTCGTCCTCTTCCAGGCCATGATTGTTTGCTGGCACTTTGGTATCTTGACTTAGAAACATAATATATGAGACAAATAAAATAATATAATTATGTTGGCCACATTATGAAGAATGTAGCCTTAAAAGAACAATATTTTTAGTATTGCAAAGTGTTTCATCTAAAAGAAGGCCCCAGAGGGCTAAGAGAGAAGAATATCTGTCGTAAAGTGTTTTGAGCTACTCCAAACTGAGTCTAGGGAGAAGGGATGAAGTAAAAACAGTGTGATTCTTCCTATCCATCTACAAGGACACGGAAGGACAGCTTCCCACTGGGGGATTTCTTTGCCTCTTTAATCATTACACAAAATTCAACTCTCCCTCCCCACTTGGTGAAATCTTCCACAGCCATGCAATGAGCAGGAACAAACAAGGGTGATACACACCACGGACTTGATGGATCAATCTGTGAACAAATAGGTACAAGCAACTTAGTGGTACCGAGATTATACACTAAACAGTGTGTCATGGACAATACCAAATGCTAGATTTAAATACCTGGTTCTCTGTGGGCCTTCAAGAAGGGAAATAGAGACTTCTCCCTGAAGCATGTTATTAGAACAGTAACATGTAACCACTATAATGTAATACTTATTATTCTATCAAGTTGAGTTTTTTAAAATTTAAACACAGTATTATGCTAGCTAGTTTATTATTGTCTTCTTTGGTTGAAAAAATAGAATGTATATTAAAATTGTTAGCCTTTTTTTTCACTATTGTCACATTTTCCCTAAACTCTATTACTCCAGATCTATCCAACTGTTAGTCCTGATAAGAGTTGTGTTACAAACCTTTCAGCTTAAAGAGAGACATCACTGCAGCATAGGCTGAAGAAAATTAGGTCCCCTGAGTCTTTGTCTCTTGATTATCCATACTGCTTAATTTTTAATTTACTCACAAGCTCTCTTCTCAGAGAAACTTCTAGTTCCCTCTAAGACAAACTTGGATGTAATTCTGCTATACAGTTCACATCAGAGGCTACTTCCAAAAGGAAATTTCAAAGAGTACATGATATTGACTTCTGCCTGCCATAAATAATGCCACACTTAGTAAATTGTGCACTCTGTAACATCCCCATGCACTCTCATGTCATACCATGGGACACACTACATAGACCTTGAATTTAATGCTGTAAAGAAACTATTTCATATAACTAGATTACATTCCTCCCATTGTTTGAGAAACTTTTTACTGGGACAAAGTCCCATTACGCACATGTAAAAAAATAGCAATTAGGCCCTAGGGCTAAAAAGACACTACATGGAGGCAAACATGGACCTAGCCAAGTTCTTGGCAGTGAAAATACCATCACTCTGTTATTGAGTGCCTGTCTCCCTGCAAAAATACTAACACGAGGCATCCGGCAGCATTAAACTTCAAAGCAAGAGGCAGCTCCCTGGAGATCTCTTCAGGAGCATAGATGACACTGGTAGATCTGGGATGTCTGCATTTATATTGCATGTATTTCAACTATTCCACAGAATTCATAGATGACAATAATTGTTTGCGTATAATAATGATAATAATTTACATAACATATATATATATAACAATAGTAGTAGGGCTTTTGGTCAGTGGGGTTATTTCTTTTCGTAATAAATTGGGTCTCAGTTGATTATAAAGCAATCAACAAAAGACTATCATAACTTTTATTTCTAATCTTGATATAAGCACCTTCAAAATTATTGGAGTGCTCATTGGGTTTCCGCAGGCTAGGCTTGCCCTCTCCTTCATGATACAGTGAAGAAGAAACTGTTACCCAGTGAATAACTACTCGACACTATAACTTCACAATGAGAAAAGTGAAAAAATTATGAATTTGGCTAAGTTTTGGGACAAAACTAAGCTAACAGCAGCCATACATCAAATCAGCATATCTTCCCTCTTTAATACAACTCCACGGATTTCAGACAGGAGGACCAAAGTTGCTGTTCAACAAGGACTACCACGTATAATGAAATTTGTAACATTTAATCTTTGATCCACAACATGATTTCAAAGATCTAGAAAGGCAAAGAGGCAAAAAGAAATCATGCATAAACACTAAACCAATAATTCACATCAGACAAAACTGTTCATATCACAAAGACTTTCAGGTTTAAATAATGTTTAAATATTAATGAATGAACAATAAAATTAAGCAATTAGTTGTGTCAGTAGCCTAGTATATAAAAGACTGGAGAAAAGCGTCAGAGACTGGAAAGAATAATGTTTTGAGACATCTTGGGATGCTTGGAATGTCTGGTAGGGGGCAGGTCAGGCCTTGCTTTTGGTGAGGTAGTGCCCTGACCCCCTTACCCCTCAGGCCCACAGTGTATGTCGATCCTGGCATGCTGGAGGCAGCCCCCCAGTGTTGCCCAACCCAGCCCCTGAGTGGCCAAGTGACCAGAAATCCCACCTGGGAGGAAGGCTTGTGATGGGCTAGGGGTATAAGAAGGCTGACCATGAGGCAAGTTGATCTTTAACCCTACCTTCATCTTGAGGTTTTTGATCTGTTATGTTGCTGAAACCCAGGCACTGGTAGATATAAGTGTGGTTTTTTACATATTTCCTTTCTGTCTTTCTCCCTTTCTTCTTCTTCTCTTTCTAACTCTCTTTTCATGGGATGTAACATTGAATGGCTTTAAAGGCTGCTGACCTGAATGGGCTAAGTCTATGCTGTGATAAGTGTTTTCTGTTGTACTATCACATTTGCAAAAGTGCCTTGATTTTCCATAGTTTGCCAGTAAATGTTTGTTTAGATTTTTACCTCTTGAGAATATCTGGTCAGAATTTCTCCCACACGTCTATCCAGAGCAAAAGAAACTCGGTTTACGCCCATACATGAAGCGTCCAGGGCATTACAGAAGGTGATATTACCACTTTGGAAACATCCTTAAGATGCCATTGATGGTGGTTTCCCCTATATAAAAAGATGCACTAAAAAAAGAGTTGCTTACAGCAGTTGCAAAATATTTTTGTTCTGTTTCTTATATTTAGCATAATAAAACATCAGACAGTCTATTTCAACCAGGTATTGCTCTACCTTTTTCATAAATATTATGCTTAATAGTACATAAGCATTCTATTACAATGGGAAAAGGTATTTTATTTTTATCCTTATACTAACTTGCATGTCTTTATTCCGTTTTTATCACAGTTCCCAGTATAGTGATCTCTTTAGGTTTATATTGAAAATGTTAGAATAAATTAAAGATCACAGTCTATTGTATTCCAGCAAGAAAGATCAATGGGCTTTCTGAAGACAAACTAAGATATTGGAAAGTATGTATTTAGGATAAGGAGAAATTTCTGCCACAGTTCAAATTTATTGGAATTTGTAATTCAAGTCTGATGCTGAAAGCCATATGCATGCTAATAATCTTTACTTTGTGTGTTATCCACGAGCTTCAATATCAGTGGATACTGATGTTTTAGAAGTATTTATCTCTATAAAGATTAAGAAATCAGCTTTACGAACCTAAAGGTAAGTCACAGAAAATATCACTTGGCCAGAGGTACTGAGCCAGCTGCATATGAAGATTTTTGGAAGTGTGATTCAGAACTGTGAGGTAGCTCCAAACACACACTGAAATGTCTGTGATTTAGGTGTCTTGCTGAGACAGTTGCTTAAATCTCCATTGGAGATAATACAGAAGTAGTCAGTGGGTGGATGTAGTCATTTGAAGTTAAAGAACTACCCAGTAGAGCAAATCTATCTATTAATTTCAGAATTAACTGAAGAGTTCTCTAGCCTCCATTTGATTGTTGTTACAACCTAAATAAAATATGTAGCACAATATTGCTTTTAAGAGAAGATGAAAGGTACCAAGTATATTTTCCTCAACGACCACGGAATAAAATAACATGTCCTATTTCTACATTAATTTGACATTCTTCTTTTGCTGCCAATATTTAGATCCAATATCTTCAGCATAACTAAAAAGTTTTTGCAGACAAACATCTCTCTTGTTGCTCTTACTATTTAGAAAAGAAACCAGACAGAAGTAAAACATGTTCAACCTCTGATCTATGCTACACATCCAATATTAATCTCATTTAACTTTGAAAAAATTCATAAAACAAAATGTCTATGGGTGTCTCTTTCAAGGGTAGTTAGACTGCCATCACCATTTATCTGTTCTTAATTATCTAGACTGTGATTGCTTTGCATAGCATTTTTACATTTAATGCTGTTTTGCATAAATCTCACGTAGTGCCAGCAAGGTCAGTGCAAATTCTTATTCTTTAGTACTCTGTGACACAGACCAGGCAATGTCTCAGGAGTTTCCTGTTCTTGCTGCATCAAGTCCTTCATCACTATTAGTGCACATGTATTTCAGAAAGTCCTCAGAGAGCATGTGAGTGAAGACCTAAAACCATCAAAACAAGTGCTAAAACAAAATTCTACTTGTTTATATAAGAAAGGAATTTTCAATTAGAATAAAACTTTAATCCTTATTTGAATGGATACGATAAAAGATAAGAAGAGTAAAAGTAGTGGAATCCTAATGCTGCACTAAAGAGCAAAAAATTAAAAAGAAAAATCTGAGTCAGTTTTGGCAAAGGGGGACGGTCTTAAATGTATACGAGATGTATTTTTTCAAGATGCTTTCCTGAAAAAAATGCATTACTTAGAGGTTATTGTAATTTCTAGAGTGACAAATACTTGCAAGGCATGCTCTTAGATTTTTTTCATTGTTTTCCCCCACAGACAGCCATGGTTCATCCTTAGATCATTTCAAGGAAATAATTGTTTTGTGTGCTGTCATTATTTTTGGTTTGGGNCCCCCCCCAGCATTTTGGTAGTCATAGAGGAATGTAATTGTGCATGACACAGAACTGAGTGAAATCCTGTACAAAGGGAGTACATAATTTCTCGTCCTTAGCAAGGAGATAGAGCTGTGGTGCTGATACAGGTAATTAGCTCCTTCTTGCAGCTGATATAAGGCACATTCACTGATGCCTGGCTGTTCTGTGCTGCATGAACAGGCAGCTCCTATTTGAACAAAGCAGAAATAAAAATATACTCTATATACAGTCTAGAATTCTACTCGCATTTGGCAATGCAAATGGTTATTATAAGACCTGAGAAGATGGAAGTCTTTTTCAGAGTGACCAATGTTGAATTTGTCATATAAGCAGGCACAACTGATATCTTTAACATTATTGAATAAAAATGGTTCAACAATTTTTTAATCTGTAGAAGGTAAGTAAAAGCATTGCTGGCAGTTAAATGTAATGTTTGTATCATACTTTTTATGTGTTGTAGTGTCTGTGGAAGACCTGTGTGGTAAAGGTTAGAAATCTGAAATTTGGCAGGGACATTCATTAACCTGTGAAAATCTGTTTGATTTGGCCAAGAGAGTTGAAAGCAATCTTCTATATATGACAGCTGTATTTTCATGGGCAACTGAAAGATGACAAATGTAAGGACCCATCACCATTTTATCTCTGCCATGCCACTGTATGAATACACTTAGTGGAAGTTTTCAGTGTTTGATTGTCCTGCCACTATCAAACTGGAGCAGAAAAAGAAAACCATGTTAAGATAGAGGAATGTATAGGTTACTTTCCAGATGGGAGAGAGACATGATGATATGTTTCAAATGAGTGCTGGTATCCCAGAGTTATCAGGGTATTTATTATGTAGCAAGTGCATAGGTACCGGCAATCATTTGATATGGCAATCAGAAGGTAATTTCTCATGAAAGTGGCATGGAAAATATAAGAGCTTTCTCTGGTGAGAGAAGTACACTTGTGTCAGGCAGGACTGAAAACCCATCTGTACATTGTCCTGAGCAAATCAGAAGCTTACAGGGATAAATACAAAAAGAAAGACATTTGTGCAGTAATAGTAGTGCCTGTTGCAAAAGTAAAATTCATAAATACATTGTACCATTGCAGAAAATGAATGGCACGTCAGTGTCTTCTTCAGATAAACCAGTACCTTTCATGAAAAAACTTCAATATGATTTGATATGTTGGTTTTGTTGGTTCTATTTTCCCTGTTTAATTACACTTTATGAAAGTAGCAAAGAAGTACTGTCCATCTGTAAGCTAAAGTACTTCATACAAAGGAGAGAAGTAATTATACCTTGGGTGTTGTTCTGCAATCATATTAAGTTTTTTAGTGGGTAAACAAAGTGGTCTGAGTGCATGTGCAAATGAACACGTTTGCTGTTCCATTCCTTACAATGGAATGTATTTTATTTCATAAAATATTGCCTGTAGTTTCTTCAAATAACAGTACAGCAGAAACATAGTAAAGAGTAACAGAGAATTAGAAGTGCTGTTAATAAAATACAGTCTAATATCAAAATTATGCCATTAAAAATAAAATTTAAAGAAAAAATAAATAGTTTCTTTGGTTTTCTTATTACAGGACCAGAATATATAATTTTGTGGTCTACATACAGTTTGTTCTGACTTGATTTTGTGCCTATCAAATTATATTGTTGGTGATGAATAAAATTTCAGCTGCCTACACAAAGTTCCTATTAAAATCCCTGTCCATGAGAACTGCCATGTGTTTCATTCTACTTCATAGTTCATATTTATTTGATTATGAGAACACTTGAACAGAACCTGCACATATGATTTTTGATCTCTAACTATCATTATGTACTTCCCAGGTCAATTCACTAGACAGCCAATCAAATTTTTCTTCAGTGGAAAGGCGATTTTAGTACTCTAATGTATTTCATACTTATACTCTCTGCACTATTATTCAGTTAGGTACAGAACAAAAGGACAGAACATCCTGCTAACAAACAATATCCCTCACTCTGAGTAGTGGTATACTTGTATTTAAAAACTAAGCTTTCACAGTTCCTGCAAGAAGAATATATTTCTTACAGAATCACCAGCTTTTATTTTGTCCTAATCTTTATGTGGATGTTATTTAAGTGCAGCTCTTCTACATGCAGTCCTCAATTCTTATTTTTCTATAGGACAAGTGTTTTCTGAAAAATGTTAGGAACATTTTAGAAGTGAACCCCTGTTCCAAATATCTTCAAAACATGTATTTGATTGCTGTGTATGAATGTCCAGATACAATAAAGAAAGATACATGAATAAAAAGAGGTATAAGATGTTCTTGATATTAACACAAGGCTAACAACCTGGGATGCTGGAAGAATATTGGAATGCAATGGAAGCTCCAAGAAAGAATGTTTTTGAAGGCACGTTTCTTTTTGTTTCCCTTTCCATTTCTGTCTATACATTTTTGAGTACTGAGAGTTGCCCATGAGTGCTAAGTAAATACTGATGAAACTGAAGGAGGGCAGAGATACTTAAAAATCCCAAATGCTTAGTTGAATATTTTCTACACAACATTGTATAGAAGGATACTTGAACTGTAATTGCTTCCTCAAAATTATACTGCTTGCATTTTATTTACAAGAACATTTAGAAATAATCTGCTAAAAATACAAGTTTCAAAGACGATGTCCTTTGTTTCATTAGTACTACTACTGAGCTAAGAAAGGAAAACATTTTATCTAAGTGTGTGTCATGAAAGCACATTCTTCTTGTTTTATCACTCACCCAGAGTTAGACAGGACTACAAATTCAGCAGCTTGTCTATAGCCAAAACTAGACAACATGAAGAAGACATGGGACCATCTTTTTATAGAACAGTTTCCATTCACTCAGGGCTCTGAGGTTCTCTCTCTGTATGGCAATTTGCTGTAAGGGTTTAGCCTGAAACTGGAGATGGAAATGTGTACTGAGCTTTAATAGATAATATGCAAGTTCTCTGATGTGGGTAATTGCCCAGTAGGCACCAAACCAGAAACCCATTTCCAGAAGAAACTGGTGCTCCTTTTCAGCCCTTAATTAAGATGGAGCTCACAGTGAAAGAGGACCCTGCAAGTTGGATTTTTTGTCATATGTCCAAACTTCCCTTTGATTCAGTCAAAAGTTTTTAAAATCTTGTAACATAATATCATTGCTGTATCATTGGATTATTACACAGGCTGTCACATGTGGGTGGCTGTCAACGAGCTGCATTTCATTACTTTACGCCTTAGATTTTCAGTGAGCTATTATGAGTCATTAAGTGATCAGAGTCTTTTGTGCAGAACTGCAGCTCCCACACTTTTCATCTGTCTATTTTTGCACATGGGATATATTTCCATATTTGTGTTAAATATATATATACACACATATATATAAACACTTCACAGTAACCCATTGTGAATATATTAATATAGATTAATGCAGAGTTTGTAATTACAAGAAACCTCAATCCATGAGAAAAGGGTGACAGTAAAATTTCTCTCTTGCCTTGTAGGTGCAACTAATGACAAGCAGTTGGGTTTTTTTTACGTGATTACCTGAATGCTTTGCTTTACAGCTGATGCTAATGAATATAACATAACTCAGTCATCCATTTGGATTTTACATAGTCCTCTAAGTGTCCTTGAGCATGGGAGTGAATCCTAGCTCTGAGTGAAAGCCAGGGAAGGCAGTCAATATTGTACATGCTCAGCACTTCATGCAGATCTTTGCAAAACTGAGCCAAAAGCAAATATGCCCCAGAGTATTGACACTAAAATTGCTCTGGTTCAAATGCACTTAGTCATGGCACCCCAAGGAGAAGTCACAGATTCTTTTCCTCAAAACAGCCAAACGTGAATATATGTATATGTTTATATATGTATGTTTGTAAACTTAGGTAAAGCTGATATTTAGAGCAGTGCTAAAACACTTCTTTTGAAAATTCAGTACATGAGAAATACAGGAGTTCATATACTTTCATCAAATGGTACAGCTGAAAAAAGAAAGTCATGAATTTGGACCTTAAAATGTGTGAATAACTTATATAACCTTTTCTTTTTCTAAGTGAAATGAAATCATTATTCCATTGCTTTAATTGCCAAATAACAAGCATTCCAACAATTAGGTGCTGATCAGAAATTTATCCATGAATGTAAATATAAATGTAAGGGCTGATTTGTTTTCAAAACGGAATTAAGTGTAAATTCTTTTTTTCTAGACATGATCTATTCTATTTCATCCTTGCAAAAAAAAAAAAAAAAACAAAAAAAACCCCAACCTTTTTACTAAGCTCCAGATCTCCTTCTGAATCAACATTTACATATTGCATTTCAACAGAGACTGGGAAGCAATGTCCTAGACTCACTAACACATTTCCCTGTCCTGTCCTTATGAGAAAGTCAGAATCAAAACTGGAGAAGGACAAAGACAATATAAAGAATATGATCTCTTCTTATCTGAATAGTAGTAGATGCTTTATTTGAAAGATATAAGCATTTAAGCACAGGATATAGTGCTGAAACATTGCTTCAAGGCCCATTCCTATTGATTACCCTTGCAGCCAAAAGAATTCTTTTTTAAATAAAATAAAGGAAATTTTGTATGTCAAAGTGAAGGTGACTGTTTACCAAGACACCTTTCTGGTTGCGTTGTCAATGCAAGAGGAAATAGGATCTGTGGTCAGGATCCATCCTGCTGAGAATATAAAGGTTTATCAGTGTAACTGTGGGGCTGGAACACAAAAAAAATGCAGTTTATTCTGTCAGATTGACGTCTTGGTATGTCCTGCACAAGGCTAATTTTATCTCCCTCCATCAGCTCTTAATCTTAGCAAAGCACTAGCAAAAAACCTTCATCAGAGTTGGGGGAAGGTATTTTATACATAAAGAAGTTAATCCCAAAACATCTTTTCTAATACATTCTTCTGCCATCCTTATTCACTGTTGGAAATGGAGATGCAATATACCATCAATAATTATAATTATGCTTAAGCTTTTTTGGAACAGTACCAGTATTTCCAGATGATCTTTACTTTCCAAACAACCCTACTGATTTCCCAGTGTACTGGAATAACATTTGTGCATGATTTATGTGCCAGATCTTCAGCTGGTCTAAAGCAGTACAATTTTACCAAATCCAGTGGGTGTATATTGTTGTACAACAGGGGACCTGAACTGTATTCTGTTCTTCAAAAAAAACCCCAACTGACTATTGACTATATATGAAATCAGTGGAATTACTTGCAGAGCAAACTACTTTTCAAGGTGAACTACGGGGGATATTAGCTGATCCATGAAACCAAAAAACCCCTTAATAATTAATAAAAATATACTTGTCTTACAAACACTCTACAGATTCTCAATGCAAATATCCATATGACTGCTTTTCTGTAGTATCTGGATTAATGTTAATTTAAATGAGAGGAAGCTTTGTAATGTCACCTGAGGATGCAAGTTGAAAAAATATAGCTGAGAGGAAAAATAAAAGTGGCTCTTGTTCTGGTGTTTATTTTCATAGAAATTCACTGAACCTAACACTTACTTTAACCTAAGGCAGAAATGCAAAAAAGATGAATAATATTTCCCACAGAACAAAATTTAAAACTCCTCACTAAACAGCACTCTGCCATAAGTTATCAAATAAACTCCTGCAGCATAATATTAACCCCTCGAATGGAATCATTAATCACAGAATCATAGAATGGTTTGGGTTGGAAGTGACCTTTAAGATCATCTACTTCCGTCCCCCTCTCCCTTGCCATGGTCAGGGACACCTTCCTCTAAATCAGGTTGCTCAAAGACCCATCCCACCTGGCTTTGAACACCCCCAGGGATGAAGCACCCACAGCTTCTCTAGGCAGCCTGTCTCAGTGCCTCACCTCACAGTAAAGGCCTTCTTCTTAAAATGCTATCAAACCTATTGATTTCTGTTTAAAGCCATTGCTACTTGTCCTATCACTACATGGCTTTGTAAAAAGTCCCTCTCCATCTTCCTTGTAGGCCCCCTTCAGGCACTGGAAGACTGATAGAAGGTCTACCTGGAGTCTTCACCATGCTGAACAACCTCACCCCTCTCAATCTCAATTCATGGGAGAGGTGGCTCAGCCCTGTGGTCATCTCCACATCCCTTCTCTGGATACACTCCAGCAGATCCAAGCCTTTCCTATGTTGTGGTCCCCACAACTGGATGCAGCACTCCAGGTGAGGTGCCAGAAGAGCAGAGTAGAGAGGAAAAATCACCTCCTTTCACCTTCTGACCATGTTTCACATGCTTTACAGACACAGAGTGGAAAAAATCTTAATATACATGCCATAAATTTTGGGTTATGATACATTTTTTAATTCCTAATATTTTACTTAATTGAATGTTTTCCTGCAGGTTATGAGAGTCAATATATGTTGATCTTGATAAGAACATGTAATTCACCAAGACAGAGCTATGTAAATTATTCTTATTTTATCTTGGATCTGGAAAGAAAAGCTTTTGAAGCCACTGTATGTTACTCAATGCTGCCATTTATCTGTAGGGTTTCATAATTCAGAAGTAAGATCATTTGAACATTTCCAGACCATTTCAATACAAACTAGTTGACAGATGAACAATAACTTTTTAAATGCTATATCTGAATCTATGAGAATACATTTGTCCAGCTCTTAAAGGTAAAAGACGGTGAATCATGACATTGAGTAAAGGAGGAAAGTCACCACCCTAAAGCCCACAGTGTTTTGAAAATCTGTAGTATAATGTATTAACTTCTGCCTTCAATTAACTTTTAGTTCTAGTGTGGTTTATTATCACTCAAGGTCAATACTTTAATTTAAAATTCATTAATTATAATTTCACCTCATCAAAATTTATTACCTAATTATTATTTAATTGTGTATTACTGTTACCGAGCTTAATAAGGCAGTTGAGTTGAAACCTTTCAGGAAAGTTGAGTTTGATTGTTTCTTTTACTGAATATTATTTTAAAAGATTATGACAACAATAGCTAATAAATGATAAGTTAAAAAGTGAAGTAAGATAGGCCTAAAGGGAACCAAGGAACATTCTATAGTAGATCTCAGTGGCACAAACTGTGCCTCAAAATATTTTTTTTGTATCCCAGAACAGAAGTTCTAATTCAGGCATTTAAAATACAGCTTAAGCTTAAGTCTTGAATGGATATGTAATAGTCAGATGAGACCCTCTCTGCAGAAAGCTGAAGGATGAAATGGTACATATGGGATTTTATCCATACGACACCTTGGATGATTAGTGATAGAAAATGCATATAAATATACCAGCTTAAAATCCATTATCTAGTATGTTGAACCTATTTGGAGGGGTTTTTTCCACCACACCTGACTCTATCTGTCAAGATTGAATTGGAGTTAAAATGCTTAGGGGAAACAGACTTTTTTTTTTTTCAGAGGGTTGGTCTTGTCAGAGTTCTAATTTGTAATTCCCCTTTTGAGATGGTCAGAGGCCCTTTTTGCAGCTCAAAAGTTTAATTACTGCATTTGCAAGGGTCATCACTCAATCTGCAGGGAAGATGAATACTGCAGTGCTATTAAATAAAGAATACTTTCTAGAGCTATTTTTAAAAGCAGTTATGACAAAAGTACCACTGTTCTTTAGGACGACAACTTGATGTCTCATCTACTACTGTCACTTAGAATAAAATGACCTTATGTCTATTCCATGGACTTAGCTTTTAAAATGTTCCATAGTTCACAGGTATTGTTTATTGCAGCTTTGCTGGTATCTGAAATTTCATAATTAGTAAAATAAATTGTGAGTTCCTTATTGCTTTTACTATATTCAGCTAATCAGAGGATAGAAACAGAATCTTCAAAGATACATTCATACATAGATTCAAATCAAACATGATCTGTTGGGCAGGTTCAGAGCCTTTTTCTGCCTTCCCTCTGTGGACATGTAGATGTTCAAATAGAACAAACACAAGTACACATACAAAGGACTGTATTTTGCTGCAAATATTTGCTGGAAGTTCTCTTCTGGAGTTCTGCTTAACTTGTCTAGCCAAAGAACAACAACAGCAAACTGAAATTTGTTTAGGCTTGCTGTACAAGGAGACTTAGCTAGAAATGCAAAGAGTTTCTGTTCCAGTTAAAATAAATGAACAAAAAAACAAACATACAAACAAAAAAAACACACCAGGAAAAAAATTTAAAAAAAAAATCCCACAACCAAACAACCCAAAACTTAAACCCATAGGATACATAATCCTTTTGTAATGATAAAAGGCATAGACTAGAAGTCAAGTGAAAGACCAAGCTTTTATTAGGTATTTGATTAAATTGGGTGTTTCACAATCATTGGAGAGTGTATGTCAAGTAAAGATAAAGATACAAATATCAGTCAGTAATGTAGCTAGTTTGACACTTGGATAGAAGCCTAATGAGATGGAGTTGGCTTAAAAAGAGAGAGCTGGAAAGGCTGCTCAATTTAGAAAGTCTGTTTGTTTACTTATTTTAGGTTCAAATGAATGATAGTCATATTATACTGACTGTATTTCACATTCTCCTATTCCAGAACTTAATTCTTCTGCAGGTGGGAGCATGGGAAGAACTTAATGATCTGTCATTGGTAGTGAGCACAAAAAGAGCCACAAGACACTAAGCTGACATCCAAAATTATGTTTGCTTTTTTTGGTTTGTGGGGTTTTTTTTACAAAGAATGAAATTAAAATCAAGTAACTGAAATAAAATTGCTGCGCCTGCTTTTATTTGCCTTTGAGAGACACCTGGAGAAACTCTAGAGACCATTTAAAATTCTTTCTGTAAGTTATCATATTTCCTTAGCAATGTACTTGAAGAACTGAAATGATAAACTTTTAAAGACCCCTGCTACAAGTTTGTAGAGGCAGAATTAGATACAGACAAGGGAATTCTTCAGAGTATTTTGTGTCTTTAGTTACTCCTGTGGAGATCTACATCGTCCTTCAGGCTGTCATCCCCTGCAAGACATTTCCTCTCCAAATAATACATAATTTAATAAAGTAGTAAGTCAGAGGTGCTTTGTGATCCATCCTTGATATGAACATGGCAAGGCATAGAATTCAGCCTTAGAATTCAGTTTGTATTATATCCTACAATATTTGTAGTGGAAGATGCACGTGATACGCATTCTGTTGAATTATATGTCACACATATTGTCAAGAGCTAACATCTTCATATGTTCCTTCAGCTAAAATTTGAAGATGTTTAAATCGATTGAATGAGAAGGGGTAAAAGCAAAGGGATATAGAATATCCAAAGCAAAATGGTAATAGTAAACCAGGTTTTCTCCAAGTACTACCAAGATTCATCATACCTAAATTGAAAGCAGTTAGTTAAGAAAATAGCTGCCATATGCTGTCACAGGAATCAGTGGAGGAGAGCAGACAATTAAGATTAGCTGCAATTAGATGCAAACTATAAAGGGGGAAACAAAGTTTGAGGCTAATAGACTTTATTTCAAGGGGTCCACAGGGCTAAAAAAAAGAAAACCAGGGAAGTTCCAGGGGATTCTGATCACCTATGTTACACCATTGTAAACTCTCTGACTCTATTTCTGTCTACTCCAAACAACTCTTAAAAGTCATTATTTAAGCATAGTTTAGGGAGATAGTAGAGAAAAAATCCTTATCCAGAAGGCTGCATCAAATACACTGTCAATACCACCCCATGTAGGCCTTCAAATATTTTTAAAGGTATTCTGAAGTACTCCAAACCATTTTTAATGACACGCAACATACATCTCCAATTTCACATTAAAAAAAATCCACTCTGTTGAATGGAAAAAAAAACCTCTCTATTTTTTCAGACTGTGAACACAAAAAAGCAGGGTTTGCAGAAGAGCACAGGGCTCAGAGGAGATTCAAGTGCTACTCAACACAGATATTTTAGTATGCCTTAGCTTCAGTTCTACTTGTCCTGGAACTAATGATAATTCACTATCTTTGTTTAAGTTAGCAAAATACAAATACAATACAAATACATTAATATACAATATATTTAAAAATAATCATACAACAACAATAATAAAAAAATCCTTCAATAATATCTTGGGTTAGACATTTAATGATCTCTCATTGGAAGCATGGTTTCATCTTTTTCCCTTCCTTTCATATATCTTCCCTGGAAATAAAGAGGGGTTCTGATAAAAGAGGCCATTTTAAAGGCTTGGTTAAACAGTAGGACACCCTTACAGCCTGGTTATTTTTCATTCAGAGAGGTAGAATAGGTAGGATTGGCATTGCTTAGTGTCTGCTATGCTCGCTATGGCAAGTCTAATTTAAGATGTCTGTAATGTGAATGCCAGCTTCTCACTTAACCATTCTGGGTTGCAAAAACAGACACTTCCAAGGAACAATGTACCTGCCCTATTCTGAACATAGTCTTTAGAATAAAATGAAATGCTCATTACCATCTGTCCATTAAAAGGGAAACCCAACTCAGACATTGTAAAGCCAAAGGCTGAACATCTGGATCACAGTATGGATGTTGGTTGGAAAAATGGTAAAAATCTGCTCAGATCAGTTTTATAATTTTAGGTACTCAGGAATTGGTACCCACAATTTTTCCAGATAAAATTCTCCATTTAAAAACCCCCTCATTTTTTTCCCCATTCCAGCCAAACTATAGAAGGGCCCTGAAGGTAAATATTTCCACTTCAAATTAATTCAGCACCCACAAAGTTAGGATGCACATACAGCAAAAATAAGGATTTTTGTTTCTGAAAGAGTCTCTAAAGTACTCAAAACCTTTTCATCAACATGAAGGTTTTTCCACAGCATGACAAGTTGCATGGTGTCAAACACCTTCTTTAGGAATTGGTTAGGCAGAGTCTGAAAATATTTAGAGATCTGAAACATTTAGAAATCAAAGGTGCATTGATTAGAATATAATTATTTATTATTTTGCCTTACACTCTAATGTAGGTATTCTAAAATGGTGAAAGCAGCAACATCATGTAAGTATTTTGTTAGCACTGTGATGGAATAGCCAGGTGCAATGATTAAGAATTCTACATATGTGAGTAATATGACCACAAAAGAGGCAGAGCTATGTGTATAGCTGCACACAAGAAGCATTGAAGTAACAAAAGGTTACAAGATGAAGAACGATAAAACTGAAAGGGGCCATAAGTACACAGTCCTCTTAATGAATGCAGAAGGAAAAGGAAAGTAAGATACAGAGTATTACTAACACTTAAGGATTCTGTGATGGACAGTACCAAAAATCTCAATAAAATCTAGGAAATCTACATCCACAGGCTTCCCATCATCCACTAAGTGTGTGATCTTGTCACAGAAGCAAATCTGTTTTAAACAAAAACAGAGGGAAAAAAAACCAAAAACATCGAATTTGTCAATTTTTTCTTTATTCCCATTAGTCAGTCACTTGTAAAAGTATCAGTTAAATATTTCCCCTGGGCTGCCTCTTACTGTTAAAATATTTTAAAAGATTTGTTGTCTGACACAATGCTGATCAGCTTCAACTTCAGTTGAGGATTTGCTTTTCATACTTCTCCTTGCATATACAAACCACAACTCTGTAATCTTCCTGTGAAGATTGATCTTGCTTTCATAGATCATACAAATATTTTTTCTTCCAGTATTCCAAGAGTGTGTTTTCCAATTAAGCTGCTCTTCTGCCTCACTTGCTTGTTTTAAATGGCAATATCCACATTGCAATGGACTATATACTGTAATAATCCCATTCCACAAGTTAAGAATGTCTTCCATTGGAGAAGTTTTTATGCAAAATAGCCTATGAAATACCTGAGAAGTTTGTAAACCATCATGACTTTGAAAACATTCAAACTAAGTGGCACAGCCTAGGGAAAGTCTGCAAAATAAAGACAATTCCCCTCCAGCATTTTTAACAAACCTTTTCTATATATTTACATATGCCAGGGAAAAAGCAATAATCAGATAAGCCCATTCTCTTGTCATTTCTTTCAGCACCATTGCAATATTTTCTTTCTTATCAAGACAAATAATATTGAAAAATAAATAGCTACATTTATTAGAATCCTAGGAAATCCAAGAAATCTTGTCTGTCAACATTTACTGCATGAATACAAACTTACCCTATTTACCAGTATATCAGAAGGAAAATTTTTTATTAAGATAAATTTTAAAAAAATCAGGAAATAGTGAAGCTATGGCATGAAATCCCCACAGTCTTCTATTCAGTTAATGAAACTTTCCAGTGCAGCATGAGAACTCTATGGACATTATTTGTCTAATCTATCTGCCATTCCCATAGCACTTTTGTTGAAAGCATTAAAATAGATTAAGAGTGTAGAATTTATTTAGAAAAGTATTTTTAAGGTTTTCCTGCTTATTTTCATTTTATTTTTTTAATGAGAGCAATAAAAATCCAAAATATCTTAGAGAAATACTGTAACTTTTATGAAATAAATAAAACTTATCAGAAAAGTATACCCTGAAAAATGTGGGGTTTATTCTTCTATTTGCCTAAATATGACATGAGTAAAAATGTAGATAAGAATAATTCTCACTTAGTTCAGGTACGGAAAACTTGAGTGAAAATATCCGATATATAATTAATGGACATATGAAAATGTTATTACACAGGTGGCACAGGTTATATTTTACATATTGCTTATTAGGTTTTATTTGAAGATTTTACATACAGGACGTTATTTAAACCTTTCTTAACTTTAATATTCAATATTCCATTCTGGAAATTGTCTTCTTTGACAAAAGATATCCTTTCAAGCTAAGTTTCAAGTAAAAAGTGTTTCATTGTTTGTTTGAATACTAAGCTACAGTCTCATAGAATTTAATGAGAGCACTTGTGTGGGAAGGTACTACCCAGTACATGAGCAGCCTGAAAAGCTGGTTTTACAATTCATAGTTCTTTAACCTATGAATATATCCTATATTTGGATAACCACAGTCTACAAAAGGTGAATAGCTGGAACCTTCCAGAGGATTAGTGATGAACATTTTCCATATAAGTGATTCATTTCAGGTGTCCTGCCCACCTTGCACTACATGAAGTGCATAAAGTATCATTCAGTGTCTCTATGGAAACATTCAATGAATTTTCTTGCTTTTTAGATCTGTAAGCTAAGGTAAGTATTTGAGTAACCAACATCATCTTCAGTTTTATCACACTTGTTTCAGGGCAGAGCAGAATGTGGGTGCCAAAGTATGATTAAGAGAAAGCTTATGTGATTTCTAAAGTTACCTCTCCTCAGACTAATACATTGTTGAAACCAAATAATCCCTGAAGTGTAGCAGCAGCATGCACTTTAGCTGTAACTATCATCCTACACATACCAGAGAAAACAAAAGCTGTGGTTTTGGTGATTTCACATATATAACTAAAGGGATATAAACAATAATTTAAAAAACCTGCCAATCTCAAGCTCTTCTAAAACCTAAGAAAGAGGAAAAAGTTAAGTCACTGTGAAATGTTATGAATTATTTTGAATTTGTTGCACTGTAAGAAGTTTCTGAGAAATATGCTAATTTTAAAAGTTAAGGAAAGCCAATCTTTTATTCATTAAGTGACAATCAAATATCTCTGATTGTTAGCTAACAGATTGCTTGCCATGTTGATGTCCTCCTTCCTCAAGAGCAGTTGCATTAAAGATTCTACCTCAGACTGTATCTCAAGGTTTACCTCAAGCAGGGTAGCAATAGAATTCATGCATTGTCATGCTGGGTCAGAGCACTTGGGTTCACTGTCCTAACCCTGACTGTAGCAAATTCATAGACTTCATGCTCAAAAGTTTCTGAAGCAAACTTCTGATCTGCTATACAGAGAGAAATGTTTCCTTATTTATTCTCTAATTAGTGGTTGGCTTAGGATCTGAAGCTTGGAGGTTTTCTTTCTCTCTGTGCATGTGCTCGCACATGACTGTATGTGTAGTTTGTGAAAGTGTGTATATACGTAGGTGTAGTATGGTGGGATAATTGGTACCTTATTACACCTCTTAACAGACAGATAATGATTTTTTTAATAAGATGGTAAGGCAGTAGCTGGATAGCTAAAAGAAGGAGGTAAGGTGAGAACTGTGATTTTTTTTTCTCACACTGTAGTCCTCTCACAAAGAGAACATGAGAAAGAACATGAGTTTTTTCAGCTGTCTAGATAAGGCTACCTTAAGAAGGTCACCTGTGGAGACCATTGACACATATATGTGACAGCAGTCAGAGCAAGTTATCTGACATAAATAAATTATTTCTAGGGGCAACCTACAAAATAGAATAATTTGACTTGGTGCCAATAGTCTCAGTCGGTAGAAAAAGTTGTTATCCCCTTTGCAAGTATGTATTCTTTGTTGTCTTGGAATACACTACACACAAGACATTAGTCAGAAGGCAAAGTGTGTACTTTTCTCTGTCAAAGCTCAGTGGTCACTGGAAAAAAAGAAGTAGAGCTCAAAAGCTCTCTTGACACACGTTTGTTGCAAATTATATATTAGATTTATATTAGAAATATCAGCTGGATATTTAATTAAGACTTCATCCTCTCAGCTATTAAAGCAAACAATATAGTTGGGATAAATGATGGGAAAGTATGTCTACAAAAGCTAAACAGTATAAAAATAGAAGTGCTGTCCAGAACCTTTGAAAATACTTTCTTCTAGCAGATAGCTTAGTACATGTTTTGTGTCACAACACTTTTACAAATTTTTACTTTCTTTTAGTTGTATATCTTCCTTATCTATTAATTTCTGTTATCCATATCCTCCTCCAGCTTTAGGATAAACAAAATTAAATTAAAGCTTTTTAGTTTTCTTTGATTTATATAAATCTTCATGCTTCTGATTCTCCATCTTTGTAACTGCATAACTTCAGATAACTTTTTCTGCACCTACTGCATCCCCGTATTTTATGGAAACAAAGCCTCACTATGGTTGAGAAACCTCAATTTCCCTTTTTCTATTGGATATACTTCAGCTAATCTTTTGAAAGTCACTTTTTTTTTTTCAAATCTGACTTCTATTGCTGTTATAATGTGGCCTACATATTCTCTTCTCTATTTGTCACCAGAGATAAGTTGCCATCTCATAGCCAAAATTCAGTCTTGTCAGTGGACCCCTGCATGTTGCTCTTCTTCAGTATCATCAAGATCAGTTGCTGTTTCCTATGTGATATTCCAGTCCTTCTCCATGCTAAAATTTCCTCCCAACTTGATGGTGTTTTTTCATACAGATTTGTTTATTGACTACAGCATGGGCCTCCCCTCTTGCTGAACTCCCCTGCACATTTAAAAAACAATCAAAATTGTCTGCAATGTAGGTATAAAACCTTATCTCATTATAAGCTAGTGTTCACTTCTGAAATACAAAGCATCTGACACATGTAATTAAAAATACTAAACATTTCAAAGCAATCCTGATAGATGACTAGTCAAAGAACTTAGAAATCCTGTAAATTAATTTTTCACTATGATAATCTACATTTTTTTGAAGATTTTTCATTTTTAATCCCAGAAAGAAGTCTTAAATGTAATATACTTGAGATTCTCTTTGCAACTGTCTTTTCAAATGCAATAGCATCTGGACATGTCTTAACAAACAACTTTTAGGTCCTTGATTAAGCTTTCACTTGATAAGTTCAAAGACTTCTAGCATACAAAAAGAAAACTCCATGTAAATATTATTCAGTCAGCCATATTTTTTTACTCCCTAGTGACAGCTATGAAATGAAATTCCTATTATATTTTTCAGCTGGTTTGTATACTGAGGAATCCCAAAAGACTGAAGCAAACACATATTTTACAGTATATGCATGAGAAGCATTTTGCCTCCAGGACACTTGCTATTTGACTACAAAATGTATTAGATTTGCATTCTGCATATCTAATCATTATTATAATGTTTCCTATCAATAAATTAAAATATACCAGTTATGATAGCAAAGGAGTAAAATATCATATCAAAGTCAGTTTATTTTCATATTTCTCTTGCCAAAAAGTACTCTGCAATAAACCATGAGAGAAAAAACCCTAAGGGCAAATAAATCTATAGACAGGATTGTGACAGCTTTTGGGTTTTGTTTTTTTTAAATAAAATATGTGCTTGGTGATGTGCTTCCCCATCTTGTGATAGTTTCCTCTACTCAGAGCAGAAAAAAAAAAAAAAATTGGTGCTTGAACTTTCGTATGCTCTACTGCCACAGTTTCCACAAGAGAATGCATGTCTTTGCTAAATTCCTACCTCAACAATTCAATTTCTAGATGGTCCAGGCAGTTTTATTTCAAATACTTCTTTTACTATTGACTGAAGTTTAACTTCATTTTCTAAACAGTAAATTATCTTGGATACCAAAGAAATGTTGCTGAGATTCAGTGATATGATAGAGATATGTTGACATGTCATCCCACTGGAGAGAAACAAAATAAAAACACAACTCATGGTTCCAGGTTGTAACGCAGTGACAAAGACCCCTCCATTCTGTGTTCAGTGATGCATCCTGGAGAATTAGCCTATCAAAATTTCATTTACAGAAAAGAGTTCAGTATTAGTCAGTCAGTTCTAAACAGAAACATTTTAAAATAAAGAACTTAATTGATCCTTTTTTTTAATATGAGACCATTAAAATGCATTTGCCAATTTACAATCAAGTTGGAACAAAATATTTTTAAAACATTAAATTTAGAAATATTTTTCAATATAAATGTGCAAGTTTTATGTACATATTACATCTGTTTTCTCTGTACATTTTGAAATAAAAGTCTTCATAAATTATAGCAAATATGATCATTTATGGAAAGTGGAACATTTGGCAAGATCCTTCCTAAGTGTACCATTCCAGAAAGGAAATTCCATTTTATATAAATATATATATGGCAGTGTAAGGGAAATTAAATAGATGAAGTACAATAAAAAAAGAGTTGGAAACAAAATATATTACATTAATGCTTTCTGTCTTTTATCTCATTCTGGACTCCACTCACGCAATTCTGTTTTATTACCCAGCTTCTTTTTCTGTGGGCTTCCCAGTGGCTGGGGCGAAGTTGTCAATGTCTGTGCAAGCCAGCCCATGGCCCAGGGTCTGAGGCACCAGGTGAAGGAGCTATGGGAGGAGTTGAGCAAGCTGCGTAGCAACAGGAGGTTGACAGGGTCTTCACAGACACCCAAGAACTTGAACAGCTCAGTGCAAGAAAGTAAGGATAGCAAGAGGCTATGCTTGAACAAGTGGAAGTATGATACTCTGAAGATGGAATTTCTTGTAAGATTTTGACTTCTGGCATCTGGAGACAGGCTTCACTTTCAGATCTGATTTTACAGAATTAGTGCAGCACCCTAACAAAGAAGGAGATCAGTCTCGCTTAAAGAAAGACTTGAAGCTAGCTGAGCTGATTACAGATGTTCTTTCCCACAGGTGGAGGGGAAAATTCTGGGCGGGACAGGATCCATCCTGCAAATTAACAGCTACTGGTACAGCTGGTGGAGCAGGTATTACTTCAGAATTTATGGGCACAGATCCCTCTCAGAAGTATAGGGAGTGCTAGTGAGAGACAAGATATGTATGTCAAATTGAGGTAAAGGGAACTTTGCTAGCAGGATGAGGGCACACTTTGAACTAAGCATATCAGGGATCAGAGTGAACAGTGAGGATAACAGTCAGGGGAGCTTGGTATAGAAAACCAGTCAAGGCAAGGGACTGTGGACAGACTCACCTTAAAATAACTTGATGAATTCTCTGTATGGCAGGTTCTTATGGGGACTTGAAACCTTCTGCTAGGAAATCAACACAGCCAAGACAACCCTGAATTGTCTTAAGACCAACAAAGCAGCACAATTAGGCTGTAGTCCCAGCTGCAAAACCCACTAAGTAGATTCAGAAGAAAAAAAAAAATCCTAAATTTCCAGAATGCCCTGTAAAATAAGACAGTTTATTTTCTAAGTGGCTATAGATTTTACTGTGGGAGGTGGGAGCAAGAGAGTACAGGTATGGAGAAGAGAGAAATTTTGGGAGTGTGTAAAACTTACTATGGAATGTTCTAAGGAACTGTTTCAAATGTATTGTGAGATGCATGGGCATGGAACACGGGGGAAACAAAAGAATGCGGATGCATAGGGATGCAACAAGTATGGAAGAATGAAGGGAGAGATTGCTACACATTCATATATTCTTATATTTTCATTTTTATGCTTCATATATCATTTGGGCTTTCCAGTGTTTCACAGTCAGTCTAGCCATATTAGACAGTCAAAAACATCCCTACTAGTAAACCATTCCTATGTAGAAAATGGATTTGACTTTCAGTGCTTTTCTGGGGTCCAAGCACTTTACTGTTAAGAATTGGCACGTTTTGTTCTCCTTAATTCATTATTTATTTATATATTGCTAAGATTTACTGCATTTTTCATAGATTTGGGGAACACATTTTCATCTTCACTTAGAAAATTCTCCCTTTTTTGAAACTCTATTCCCTGTTCAAACTATCCTTTAATTTGTTGACTTTTGTTTATGCTCATATTGAATTAGAATGAGAATTTATTATTGACATCATTAATGTCAAGATAAAGACAACATAAATCTTAGTAGAAAAAAAAATTGGAATGTATTTACTGAAACAACAGAGGAGAAATTACTCTTAATTTAGTTTTTCAGTGGGTGGGATTCTATACTTAATACACTCTATGAGGTTAATGCACCAACATTTGATATCTTTAAGCAAACAAACAAAACCAACAGCAACAAAAAATGCAAGGCAACTAAAATTCTTGGACACTTTTGTTTTAAAACAAATATGTACATTAAACTATAGGTGTTTCTTTCCTTGGGGTCTGGGACAGACCCAGTGCCTTGTGTCTTCCAGGGGCGCCTGTTCAGAGTGTCCCCTGAAATCCACCCTGGTGGGGTCCCACTGACTCCAGCTGCAGGCCCTGGCTCTGCTGGTCTGATGATAACCAAACACTATCCCAAGAAGAAACTGGATACTCGTCACATAAAGAGTCGGGAGGGGTCCTTAGTATGGAGTTCTGGGTTTATTATGCCTAGAGGCATCCTGGGACTAAGAACCCAAATTCAGGCAGAGCATCAGATTTTATACATACAGGGAGACCAATGAGGACAGGGTTCAGGGAAAGAACAGGGGAGGAACAAGACAATGAGAGCCCACCAGGGAAGATCAGGGGAGGGGAGAAGGGGCCAGGCCAATGGGGTGTCGAGGGTGAGGGAACTTTCCAGAACATAATATGTATGTAACAGGGGATGGAGGGATCACGAACCAATCAACATAACAGGATTAACATGGCAACAACTGGGAGGAACTATTACAAAACTCAGGGGGAGACATTGCACAGTGGTGACAGACCACCACTCATCTTGTTTATCTTCGGCCAAGTCCACCTCATCAGCCACCCCTGGGGTGGCTTCAACAACCACAACATTATACTGAGGAAGAAAATTAAAAGGAATATCTGAAAGATTAATGCTAGCTTGCAGATGAAATGAAGGTGCTGTGAAGATTAAATATTGCAAGTTCAGAGTAGATATATGGTACCTATCAAAGCTGTTCAAAAGCCATTATGTTTCAACAGGAAAGAAAAAACTGCTGTTCTAAGTAAGAAGTGGAAGTTTTAGCCAAATGAAAAAATTAGGGTCATAAACTCTAGAGCTGGACAATAAGGCAAGGTTGTTGAAAAGGATTGTAAACACATTCAAGTGATCTGCAGCTGAGGTATTGAAAAACACATATATTATACTAATTGTTGCTTAGCCTTGTGTGACTGATAAGTAGAACATAGAATAATTTGGTTTGGAAGAAACTTCTAAAGATCAGGTATCCAACTCCCTGCAATGAGCAACAACATCTAGATCAGGTTGCTCTGAGCCCTGCCCATCCCGACCTTGAATGTTTCCAAGGGTGGAGCATCTGCCACCTCTCTGGACAACCAGTCTTTCACCAACCTCATTGTAAAAACTTCTTCCTTATAGCTAATGTAAATTGACTTGCTTTTATATCTGTGTTTAGTTAACATAGGCTTGTGATAGACTTAGAAAAACCCTATTGAATACGCTTGAGACTCCTGCCCTACTGTGGGAAAGATCAAAACACAGGGGGAAGTTGCACCTGCCGAAATCCCTGAAACACAGCTGAAAACAGCAGATATGGTGATTCTCTAGCACGGACTAAGCTCTGCTGTGCCTGTGATTTCACTTGTGTGCCTCTGTCTGGGTGCTGCTTTGGCGATGCCCTGGCTGGTGAGGTAATGAAAATAAATTTTCTCGTTGCATTTCATCTATGGTTTCAAGGTTTATCCTGCAACCTGCCTGTGCCAGCTCACATATCTACGAAGCTAAATACAGAATCATAGTAAGACATTCCAAGACATATTTGAGCAAAACTCTGCCAAAAGGGTAAGAAAAAACATGAAAAACCTCTTAAGTACTTGAAAATCAGGAAATCTTCCAATGAGTGGGTGCAACCACTAGATGAGATGTAATAGGAACATCCTAGGAAGATAAGTCCAGACCAAAAGGATTACATTACTTTTTTCACAATATTGTCAACTGTGGAATATTCTCATGCTGAAGGCATTATTTATATGAATGAATCAGATGGATAACTCCAAATCAAATCTAGGTAGCAGAGGTTTTAGAATAAATTAACAGAATTAACAACTTGGCCAAATGCCATTTACCCAAGTAAGGTACTGAAGGGAGTCAAATATGAATGTCAACATCCTATCTGTTTAAAGAAGCCTTGGCAGAAAGTGAAAATTATTGCATTTAATAGCATTTAATTATTGCACATTTTTGAAAAAGGAGTTTATCAGTGAAGGGGAAACTACAGTAAGTCAACCTGCATTTGATTAAAGATCAAATTCATAGACTTATAATTATATGCAATACATAAAGGAGAAAGGAGTACAAATATTTTGTGTTTGAAATTCTTACTTGAAAAACCTATGGGAATTTTAGAGAAGTCAAGTAGCATATCTGTCCATGTCATCCAGTCATAATGCATTCAAATTTAAAAAATCTGACAATGGTCTTCATCTCCAAAGGCTTTTAAAGAAAAGAAATAAGGCAAACAGGAGGTTATGTAAAAAGATGATCACTTAGTACGTGATAGGAAATAGAACATCTGAACAAAAGGGAGGTTGTCACTCTCAAGGAAATTTACAACAGTTGCTTTTTGGGAACAGTGTGGCTCAATATATTTGTAAATATTATAGAAAAAAATGAATATTAAGACCACTAAATTTGCTGATAATATTGAATTAATCAAGATATATGATTACAGAGAACTTTAAACAAAAATCCCACTGTATTGACACAATGCACAGTGAAAATGAAATCCCATGTCAGTGAATACAAAAAGCAATGGAGGAATATGTGCCAGCTACACAGATAAAATATTGGCTGCCAAATGAATTAATATCACTTAAGGAAAGAGGCAAATTTATTTAATGGGTGTCTAAATTAAAATAAAGGATGTGAAGGTCTTTCCTCACATTTGACATAATTAAATTGTGGAATTTGTCAGCGTGTATTCAGAGCAAAACTAAAACAAAATTAAAACAGGACCAGAAGCCACAGAGGACAGATTTATTAGTGGACTTCAAGAACAATAAGTCCAAATTAAATCTATATCTGAAAAAATCTTTAGGACAATTATTTCCAAATGTAATGACAGTAGAAACACTATTCTTCACTCATTTTCATACTGTTCATCCTAAGTATATGCTAATAACCTTTGGATTTCATCAATTTTGCATTATAAGAGGAATAATCTATTTTAAATTTTGAACAAGCTCATACATTGTCTGTCTGAGCTAGCTTTAACAAAATAATCTTGAGGGATATTTTTGTATTTTTTATAATTTACCTAAAAACAGTTTTTCCTTTCTGAGGTTCTCTAAGATTTATTCAATCTCTAAATTGACTTGATGACAATTACCATTTAAAACTAGTTTAGAAACAAAATCCAGAACTGCAATTTAGCATATTCTAGGTAATTTTTTGTTGTCATTTTTCATTATTTTTTCATTAAATAATAACAGAAAGCTAATTTTTAATCTCCTTTCCAGACTACCCACTTTCCCAGTGTATCTCAGAGGGTATGTTTGCACAAATTATGTATATTTATGTATCATGGGAAAGATTTTTTTTATAAATATTTATGTTTTCCTGTTTTAAATGGAAGATATATTGCCAAAACCATGACACCTAAAGACTCTACACACTGAAACACTAAAAGTTATTTCTGCTCATGCTACTCAGAATCCTCAGTTAATAGTTTATCTCTTTAAGTCAAGGAGAAGCAAAACTTATAACTTGTACCTAGAAGTAAAGAAAAACTGATTTGCATAATGCAAATTTATTTTAATACAAAATGTATTTTAGGTGAAGATTTTTTACATAGCTATTCAGAACCACTCAATAACCTGGGAACATCCAAAAGTATTATTGAGCTCAACTCATCTTTCCATGTGAAATTCTGACTAAACCGTGTTTTATATATCTCATTCTTTTTAGATTAAAACCAAATTATACCTCTTACAATGTTCATCATTATTTGCCTCTTCTGGAATTTATTTCTGTAGACTTTTAATGTATTTTGCCAGTAGGAACAAAAGCATTCAGAAAGGTCCAAATGAATGCATTTATAAATCTCATACTTATTCCATTTTATGGCATTTCATCCTGTACTGCACAAAATCAAACTCTTTCTGCCTCCTGGTTTACATTAAGGATTGGTTTGGGGGTTTTTTGTGACTGAGCTCAGTGGGGAGTTCACTGTTTATCCATGCTGACTATCTGCTGAATTTGCTCAACTTTCTCTCCAATTCAGTTCTCCAATGGAAATTTCAAAAGCAAGCTGAATTTTACTGTCCTGAAATCCAGGGCTGTGGCTATACTATTGATTTTTCTCACTTCTTCAAGGATTTTAATCTCCCTAATCTCATGGTTTTACTGCTGCCAAGGCTGCCCTCAGCCTTCATATCTGCAGTGGGATATTCTTTCTTTGCAACAGATCCAACAGAGTACCACAACTATTTGACCCATCACTCAACAGCATAAAGGAATCAATATTTTGGAGTAACATGAACTTGCCTGTGTACATTAACTTGGCTGTACGTCTGATGAGGATTTAACCCAACATATTCTCATAGAACTTATTTTCTTAAAATGATTCGATCATGTGGTTATATCAATCACAATACTACTTTTAAATCTTCTGCAAAATTATCTATCTAAACAAAAAATAGCTTTTTAACATTATTACCTTTCAAATCATGTGCAAGTGCATTTTTGGGGACAAAGCATGACCTGGCTGACAGTGAATCAGAGCAAGCTAACTGATTCAGTTCACTTTAATGTCATATTTACTTCAAAAGTTTCTTTTAAGGTAAAATGGCAAATATTTACAGTCTACAGGAAAAAAATGTCATAGTAAATGAGTCCAGATCAAATAAATTTCCTTAACAATACTAAACTCAATTTTTTCTTACTGTTTTACTGTTTTAAATTATTTAAAAGTCTACTCCATTTACTAACCTCTCCAAGGAAATTTAAAATCCCTCATTAAATTCTTCCCCAATTTTATCATCCTTATCACCTTGAACTAGCCTCCCACTAGTCTCCCACTAGTCCGTCATGAAATCCCTTAAGGGTTATCTAATTTAATCAACTTTCAGAATTTTAGAATTATTTATATCAACTACATTACAGAAACTGTTGCTAAAATTATTCTCAATAATAAATCTATGTTCATCTTTTGTATAATTTAGTAGCTGGAGAGTAGAATTACAAAAGATCTGTTTTTCAGGACCTGTCTCAGATGTGTATCCAATTAAGATACTGTTGTGCTCTGCAATTTATTTATTTATTTATTTATTTATTTGCTTTGGCACTTCATTTGGGTTTTAGCACTTATTTTACTCCATTGTAATTTACCTTATTCTTTTGTGGAAGATTTGGTCTTCTTATTACTGATAAGTCCCTGAAGAAATTATGCACACTCATCTAGATTGTTTATCACTGCTTAAATGGAAAGAGAGACCTCTGGGAAAAACAGTTTCCTTGCCTGAAAACTTTAAAATATTAAAGCTAATACCAAGTCAATTGCTACTGCTGACAATGCTAATTTTCTTTAAAGAATTACTTTGTTTGAGACAACTTTTTCAAGGGAAGGAAAAGAATTACAGATAGAAGGAAAGAATTACAGAAGAAAAAGAAGGAAAAGAATCACAGATTCTGTAACTTTATTTCATATTTACCTAGAATGAAATTGCTCTGTGAAAAAGTATCTTTGACATTGCAAATCTTCAAATGTGTTAATAAATGCAAATATATCCAAACCAAAAGAATAAAAATGCTAATGACCTTCAATTATTTCTAATAGAGCAGCAGTGATACATAAAACTAATAGATTTGCAATCTGACTGCTGTTTATATTTAGATGTGTGGTGAGATATGAGATTTTACAGCAAAATTCTGCCTCTGACAAAAAATTCTTATGTTCCTGGAACATTCATGTAAGATTGCACATAAACACATATCCCTCAAGTATAGAACTAAGCTTTGATATACTTCCATCCTCTGTTTTGAAAGAGGAACCCATATACGCCTGTAATTACTAAACCATTTTTAATGCAATTATGATTGTCAGAAATAATGCAAGCTACTGAAGATTATCAATGCCCTTAACACATATGATGTGTTGTATTCACATGGGTGTATCATATTTAATAATGTAATTATGAATCTTTTTACTAATATCCTGATGTTGAAGAACTTTTTTTTTAAATGGGGAAAAAATGCAGATGCACACACAAAAAAAAATGACAGGAAAAATAAAACACACACTGTTACTTTCACTGTAACATTTGGATTATTTTCACCCCTTCTCACAATCTCTTTCTGCCTTTTCTTTTTCAGTCTCTTATGTGATTTAGGAAATGGCAACATCAATTTTCATAGTAATGGAAAGAGCTGCTTTTTCAGCAATTTTTTTCTCTTTTTTCAATTTTTTTGCAACATTTTTTAAACTATACCTTTATCAATTTTTATTAAATTAAAATCATTCTTAGTATTTCTTAATTTTTGTTGAATAGCTCTTTTCTGATTTTAGGAAATTGAAGAAGGAACTGTTGGGTAGAGTAGATTTGTTAGAAGCTGGTGCCTTTATTGTATTTAACTACCCCATTTTGGATCACCTCCAGTTCTAATCCTCAAATATCCCCTTAGTTACACTGCGTCTTTACCAGGACACTCTTTTAAGGAAAAAACCTTGAAATGTGACACCTTGAAAAAAACTATAAAAACTTAACTGCTGTAAATTATCTGGGGAAGCTTTAATAGCAAGATGACAATGAATATACTTACATAAAGCACAGATGGAGAGAACTTACCCTGATGTCTTCATTGCCCACTCATTCACTTTGTTTACCTAGTTGCAAATCAGAAGATAAAGCCCTGAGTCACATTTTGAAGAGAAGAATAGTGATTGTAAAAAAAGTGTGACAGCTATTATCTTTGTGCTAACCATCTGCATCTTCTGTACCATTATTCCACTATGGTTTTTAACAGACAAAAATTATCAATATATGCACTAAATTTCTTGCTGAAAGATTTTATAGAGACATTTTATATTAAATATGCATACACATAAAATGTCTACGCATTTCTCTATATATTTGTATTAAATTTGTGTGTTCATACACACACCCACTAGCACACACAGATAGGAGGGCTTTTTAACAAGCTCTCATTTAAATTTTCGCACCTTTTCACCCATCTAGACTTCAGCACAAGGAACAGGACTAGGAATATTATCCCATGGTTTTGGCTGAGGTGGAGTTAATGTTCTTCACAGTGGCTCATGTGGGGCTGTGTTTTGAATTTATGCTGGGAACAGTGTTGATCATATGGAGATGTTTTTGTTATTGCCGAGGACCTCTCTGCTTTTTGTACTGCCATGCTGACAAGGATGTTGGGGAAATTGGGAGGCACCACAACCAGAACAGTTGACCCCAACTAACATATATCCATAAGACATCATACCCAGTATATAAAGCTGGGGGAAGAAGGAGAAAGGAGGGGAACATTTGGACTGATGCTGTTTGGCTTCCTGAGTCACTGTTACCCACGAGGGGCCCTACCATCCTGGAGATGGCTAAACACCTGCCTGCCCATGGGAAGCAGTGAATTAATTCCTTGGTTTTGCTTCGTTGACATGTGTGACTCTTGCTTTCCCTATTAAACTGCTTTTATCTTAACCCACAAGTGCTCTTGCTTTTACCCTTCCGATGCTCTCTCTGAGCCCACTGCGGGGGAGTGAGCAAGTGGCTGTGTGGGGCTTGGCTGCTGGCTGAGGTTAAGCCATGGCATGTCTTTAAGAAATTAAACTTATGTGTTCTACTCTTCCTGGAATCTGTCAGTGCTAAGGGGAGATAGGAGAATTACTGCAAATAACTCAACACCATTGAAATTTCAGAGAAGCTATGTGAGCTTTTTACAAAAAAGCTCCTTTCATTCTTAGAAGCATCTGATATTTGTACACACTGAAACTTTCATAAACACAAGCGTGCACACAAAAAATCACATTGTTTTAAGGTATGGTCTTTGAAAGGATTTAACAAAGGGACAACAGACATCACTGCATATGTGGGTTAGAAATATTCTGAATGATGAATACAAGAGAAAAGAATTACTCTATATTTCTCAGAAATAATGATCAAGCTACTTCCCTTCTCTCCTAATATTTGCTTTACTTCACAATTTATAGGTGGATATGTAACAAATATTACAAGCCTTTTTGTTAAGCATGTTGTGCATATACTGAAAGGACTCCTCTATATTATTTATCTTTCATCTCCAGCCCTCAGACTCATACACAGAACACACAGACACATAGATGCATATGTACCTATGAACATTGTTTATTTGTCCTTGATCAATATAATCAATACGGACATTAAAATGTACATAAAATAAATTTTTAAGAAAATCTAATGGCTAATATAGACAGACTTCTTTCAGATTCTGGGATAGAATAAGGATTTGATTTTCTAAATTTATAGTTTATATTCATCTCCATTTGGGTATTTTCTCTGTAAAACTCTAGCTAAGTTACAACTTTAATGTGAAAAAAGAGCTAGAAATACTTTCAAAATCCGAGCAGTTAGTCTTTATATCAATAATATATAGAGAAGATTCATTTTCTGAAAGTATCTTACAGAGGAACTGGAGGTGATGAGATGACTAGCTTGGATGAAGACTCCTGCTCTGTAGATAAATTTTCTGTGCCACATGAGTTTCAGCCCATTTCTCCTGAGTACATAAATAGTATTTACAAAAGCAACCTGACTAGTGAGATTTGCAGTTTGGTTCATAATAATTATGTGCAGAAAATCTTCTGTGAGTGGTGTATCTTAATGTAATATTACATTGTCATAAGTAACTGAAGTATTGCAAGGGAATTGCAAATAAAAATTATTTTCCACATGACCTATTATGTTCAAGAGAAAAGTGCTGGCAATAAGTTGTTACTCATTTAGTTGACACACATTAAGAAAAAGAATAGCATCATAACTACACGTTGTAGTGTGTAAAGGTTTTCTTTTTCTCTGGTTGCCCTATTTATTTTTTTAAATTGTTTGGGTTTTTTTCTGGTTACTTAACTGTTTAAGTAATATTCCCTTCAGCAGATCAGAGAATAGAAGATGGCTGGCTGAGTTTCCCAAGTCTGATGTATAATGTGACAGCACTGTCAAAGGAAAAGTTATTTCTTGAGTTAATCAGTTAAAATCCCATAATGAAACTAAATTGCTCATAATGAAAAAAAAATTTAGGATATATAGTCAGTATGATCTTAAGAAGACAGATTCATTGACCAGTAAAATGAATTACAATACTGTGTGTACACACATTCTTGATTTTCCAAAGTGACCTCATTTAAAAAACTTTGTTGAGGGTGGAAAGTGAATTTCTGTTATACTCTTTCAGTTTAACAACCTTTGAATGCCAAAACCAGACGATTTTCAGATAAAACAATACAGGAAAATGCAGTTCAGGAGAGTACCTGGTGTCTTGTAAGCCCCATGCAGAATTTAGCCATGGGAGCACTCTATAATCTGCATGCATCATAATGCCTAAAAATAGTATGGATTGGGCTGCTGGTCCTCACAGCAACTATTTCACTCTTTAGGTCCACTCCAGTGGTGCTGCACTATTTGCTAAGGTACTACAGCCTCTCTTCAGAGTTTTGAGGACAGTCTTGTCTTCCCACTGGAGTCAGCTGGGAAGGGTGGTTATCTTCAGAGTTTTTTCCTGTCTTGATGAGATCTGTTACCCTTCAAGTGACTTAATTGGTTATGGACATCTGGGCTAAGGTTATGTGTCTGTTGTAAATGCTTCAAGTGAAATGTCTTTAAGATGTGTCTGTGTCCTCACTTAGACCTCCGTCCTGCAAGACCCTTTCTTAAAATGAAATCACCTACTCGCACCTTTGACCTTTGAGTTCCACAAGCACATTCTTCAGAGTTCATGTAAACAACCCAGTATTAAGAAAATTGGAATTAGTTGCAAAGAAATGTGCTGTTCTACCAAGTGGAAAACTTATATAGTCTGAACATCACAATTATATTCTACAAGCTAATCCAATTTTTATATTTCTTCAAGAATAAATAGTATCACATACTAAGAGTATCAGTATTTTTCTTTAACAAATTTATTGAAAGTTGAAGGAAAATCCTTGGCAAGAATTTGCAATTAAATGCTGCATGAATATTAAAAAAAATAAAATAATTAGTGATGTTAAAAGAAAAAAAAACCAGAATGAAAATTAAGATAATATCTCTGTAAGAATAAACTTTAACATAAATTAAAAAAATTATCAGAACTGAGCAATAAATGAGACTGCTTTGTTTAATCAAGTATTCATTTTCTATGTTAATACTTTCTGAAATCTGAAATACTTAAGGTACAAGTAACAAGAAATTAATGGATGCAGGTTTTTGTTGGGACATTTGGGATTTTTTGGCTTGGGTTGTGTTTTTTGCGGATGCATGTGTTTTGTTGTTTGGAGCTTCTTTATCTGAAAGGAGTTATCATCCAGATCTTATACAGGCAGTATAGAGTTCTTATATTAAAATATTAAATGCATAGTCAGAATATAATTTTTGTTATGATGTACAATTCTCTGCACAAATATCCCCTGAATTTTTCTCACTTGTAAAAGTTACTTATGCAAGTGAGCTTTCAAATGTTATATATTCGACTGGGATTGCTTCTGAAAGTACAACTCTCATAGTTTCTCCAACCAATACGAACTTTGCTACTTTCCTCGGATTTCATTTTATCTATAATTCATTAATTTGTGAAGGTCAGAAGTCCTTCAGCTAGTATGAAAAAACTCAGGAGTTTAAAATCCCACAGCTGAAAAAGTAAAAAAAAATACTTAAATATCTTTAACTTTCCACTTCTTATGCCTTTTAGAAGGTTGATCAGCCCTATGTGACCATAATAATAATGATGACTTCTTGAAGAGTAGATGTCCTCAATTATGCAGTATAAATTGAAGGTAAAAACAAAACTCTATTAGTATGCATCCTTATATTTCTTTGCTCCTTCACAGTTTCCTCATAACAATGCCCTTTCTCTTCTACTTATTACAAAGAACTATTCCCTTAACTACTCCAGAGTCTTTCTAATAGTAATACATTGAGCTCAAAAGCACCTGGATTATGGTATTTGAATAGCTGAAGGGAGTTTTAATTTCCCTTTAGTTTTTGTCTTAAACAAAAAGCAGGATAATGAATTAAAAATGTGAATGTCACAAGTATTGAAAAATTATTCAAAAGCATCACCTGGAGAAAAACAAAAATTGCCATCTGTGTGCAATTTGAAAAACTTGCTCCTTTGTCATAATGTATTTTGTTTTATTTTAATTTAGGTAATTTTAGTTAAAAATAGTAGTCATTGTAATTTAATAATATTGATAAATTTCTGGACACATCCATACAGTGAACTCATTCCTATCTTCTGTTCAGTGATGGTCCAATGTAAAATGGGAAACCAATCACAAACAGGAGAATTTGGGTGCTGAAACCATGAGAAGAGACCCTCAGTACTCAGTTTCACACAGTCTCAAATTTATTTATAAGCAATATGAGTACAGCAGCTGATTAATGATTTCTGTGTTTTGATGTGTACAGACTTCACACTAAAATTATGACTTCATCCCCCCGGTCCATTTTAGACATCTCTGAGGGATCCAGAGTATCTCCATATTTAGAGATAATTACCGTTTGTTAGTTAGTTCATAAGTAGATGTCGGAGTTTGGATCTAGGTTTTTTTTGGCTTTCTGTCTTTTTTTTATCTTCAGGAATTTTTCTCCCATGAGCTGTTAATGACTGAGTACTTAAGAGAGCAAAAGCACATGGCCAAAGCCTTTGTCCTTGACAGGGCGGGGGGAAATCTCTCTCGTGAAAGTAGGGACAACTCGAGATTTTGGGGACTGAAAAAAGCAGGGGCGGGGAAGGGCTAGGTTCTCTCTTGCTAGGNATATCTTTGCCTGAGAGCCTCTTGATTTTAAATTTATAATAATTCAGAGGGAGAGGGATTACAGTTTTTCCATTCCAAGGAAGGCTCCTGCCTTCCCTAGCAGACACCTGTCTTTTAAACCAAGACAGTAGAGCTCCAAAAAAACACAAATATAAAGCTGTTAGGAGTTGCCTGACAATTTGGGTCATCTTTTCTTCTTTCTTTCCTTCCCACATGTACCAGATCAACCTAAACAGACAGAACTGAGTAGACAGACTCCAGGTCTCATTTCCCTCAGTAGGCTGTACCCCTTTGCAATAGAAAAGTTATGACTGATCTAGGTTAAAATTCAGGTGTAAGGCTTGAATAGGGATTGAGTCCAGTGAAGGCCACAAAGGGAATAAAGGGACTGGGGCATCTTTCATTTGAGAAGAGATGGAAAGGGCTGTGACTTTTCAGCTTGAAGAAGAGAGGCTCAGGGAAATGTAAAACAGAAAGATGGACCCTTCTCAGTGGTGCCTTGAAACAATCTGCATCAATTGAGACACATGCTATTCTATCTGAACATAAGAAACCATTTGCTTACTGTAAGGGTGGTTGAACATTGGAACAGGTTCCTCAGGTAAGTTGTGGTGTCATTATCTGTGGAGATATCTAAAATGTGACTGACCACTGTTCTGGGAAACTTTCTGTAGGTGAAGATACTCTTATTTGGGCAGAGGGTGGCTGAAATAATCTCCAGAGGTGTTTTCTGACTCAAGCCATTCTGTGATTCAGTGATTTGGCTTTTCAGCTTTCCTTTCTACCCACCCTACTTGTATCACTGCTCTTTTCTCTCTCTCTCAAGGAGGTATCGAAAGCCTGGTGGACACACATGCATGCCACCTCTGATGAGCTCACACCTGTCGGTGAGACTAAAAATAATACTCTGGGATGACTGGGTCACTGTTTATATGGTCCACATTATCCCCCTGGGGTTTTGCATTTCCTGCTGTAGAGTGAGCCAGCTTCATGAAGAGAGGTGGTCAACCCCCCCATCAGAGCCCTAGAATGATTCCTGTGCTAAACAGTTTTTTCTGATCACTTGTAAACATAAAATCAAGTATCTTAAAAACTTCCTGCTTGGCTAGGTAACACATCTAGGAAAATATTTATCTTTCCCTAAACACAGACTTCTTAAAATTAGATAATCAAGTTTTTGCTGGTTCTCATAGGTTGACTTTAAAGTGAATGAATGCAGTTGGTTCTGTAGGGTAGAAATTCAGAGCCTCAGGATCATATATAAAAATAATGGGTTTGAGCTAACGTTGTGAACAAGCTACGCATTAGTATCTTGCACTGCATTTTTAACTGTGTTAGGAAATTATTCTTGTTCTCACCTAAATGAGGCTGCATAATCACAAAAAAAAAAGGAAGTCACACTAAATCATATTTAAAGAAAATTTACATTTCTTCCCGGGGTTAAAAAATCTGAATTCATCATCAGTATTTTCCATTATTTACATAATTTACATAAATTCACAAATAAATTTCTTATCTGGGTGACCTTTATTCATAATTGTGTTTGAGGTTTTTGTGGGTTTTTTATTGGATTTTGCTTTCTGTTATTGTTGCTCTTTGGGGGGTGTTGGTTGGTTGGGGTTTTTTCAGGCATGTTGAAATACCACTAGAGCTGGCTGAAAAATCCAGAGCTTGATTTAGGAAAGTCTTACTTATCCAAGCAGCTTCACTTGCTTGAAATTCTGCAGGTTATGAAAAAATAGTTATAAGGGTAATGAGTTCAAGATATGTCATGGAGCAGGGAAGATGTGAAGTGAGTGCTGAAAATAATTAAGTTTTCATTGTTATGTTTGGTATGAAGCAGTAGTAAAGCAATTAAAACCTAGAATCAAATTGCCTTACTTAGGCCTTACTGCCATGCTAATTGATATTTAACCATAGATTAAATATGAAGTCCTGTCATAGATTAAATATGAGGCATTACCTTTTGAAGGTTAAACAAAACAAAATCTGTCTAATTGGTTCAAATGAAATATTTTTCTTTTTATCAGGAAATCTTAGAAAGAAGACAATTATCTGAAGAATACTGTGCTACTGCTAAAAAATGTAAAAACAAAGAAGAAAAGAAACACTGTTATAGTGACTGAATCTGTCTATAAATAATGTAAATCTTTTATGTCTTTGAGAATTTTTGCTAAATGTGAAGCTAAAGAAAGTTCCAATTAAAACACTAAGTTGAAATACATTGCCAAGGTTTGTTTCAACAACTAGAACCCCTACTCCTCGATTCCAAATACTTAATACTTCCAAATTTACCAGATACAAATCTTCCATAGCATGAAGTCCAATATTCAGACATGAGAAGTGTTTATCTGCTTCAAAATATGAAACATAATGTTCTTTTTATTAGACAAAGAACTACCTACAATTAATCAATTGGAAATGTACATTTAATGTTCACATAGAGATGGGTAGACATACATGCAGATTATTGTCAAAAGTTGACATGCTCATTCAGGTAGTGGAATATTTGGCTTTTTTTGCCCTCTTCAGACTGAAGAATCAGAAATGCTACTGCTATCAAAAACAGGTGTATGAACTGCCATGTGTAAATAAACCAGGCAAAAGAACAAGAGTTATAGTTCTCACATGACCTTCATTAGTTCTCACATGACCTTCATTACTGAAAAGCCTTTTTTTTTTTTCCTTTTTTTCTATTTATGAACTTTTCATCCTTTTCTACATGTGGTCTCACTTCTGTAGGATGACATAATGACTTCTAGTTTTTAAGCACCCATCTAGATCTACCACAAAAACCCAAACATTTATAGGAGACAGGAAAGACAAAACGAAACAACAAGATAATTTGGGAAAAAAAAAGCTATTGCTAGATTAAGCATGTCTAAAGGTAGATAACAATCAGACTCAGCTGTATATACAGTGGCAAACATGAGAGGTATACAGGCCACTGCTTCTTAGCTTCTCTATTTTCTCACACATCCAATTCTTTTCCTAAATTAGTTTCATTAGCAGAGATGCACTACCAGGGAAACCAAAGATGTAAGAGGACTGCTAGGTCACCTCATCTGCAGAGAGTGAATGAATCTTAAACACTGCACAAGCAGGGCCTGATTCATTCTAGCACCTGTGTTTTCTTTTATTGCATTTTACAAAAATTCATAAGCAGTACAGATGTTTCCTGTTAGAGGGAGGAAAAAAAGTTATTCTGGTATTTATTTTTCTTCTGTTTGTCTTCTACCACAGTATAAAATGATTTTTCTTTGCCTTAAGATTCAAGCTCTTCAGAGAGCAACTGTGAAAAGACCTCCTTTTCCTTTTTAAGTGTTCTATGGCTTGTCTCAGACTTTTGTGTGGTTCATCTGCCATCTCTATTTTTATCACTTTCTTGAAGAATTAGAATAACTAGTTTAATTTTGAAAGTGCTAAATGTTCCCATTTGAAATCTAATTACAGTCCATCTGGCCTTAGTTAAAGCAATGGCTAAATAGAAGATATTAAGTAGAACATAATTACATATTACGTTTCAAAATTTGAAAATTAGAAAGTAACTTGATTGAACAAACTGTGTTGCAACACTATACATCACATAGAATATGCATTCATTCTAAAACTAACTGCTAACTAGGATAATTTATATAATCATTATCATGTGCTTCCTCTTTTTGAATTTTTCTCTTTGACATTTTTACATTAAGAAGTCATTAAGTTTTGTATTTTAATGTAATTTTTTCATTTAAATTACCCGCAGATACTCATTATGGTTATGACTATGCATAGCTTTTGGCACTAATATATCTCTGAAAACACGTTGTTTATAATTCCAAATCCTCAGCTTTATCATTTAAAATTTTAACTCTTCTCTGAAGCTGGACTAATATGGTTCCTTTGTCTTCAGCAAAACTATTCTGGTTTAGAGAAGTTGGGGAATTTGCTCCTTTTTATTGCACCTTCCTTTCTCATAGGCTTCAATTCAGTTATACAGTTAAATGTGTATTTTCTGTACCAGCTTTAGAACTTACTGTTTTCCTTTCAGGCTGTGAATGAGTATGGACATGTTCTAGCATCAACATGTATGACATGATGTTGACATTGCATTCTCTTCCTTTTCACTACTACTGATGCCAGCTTTTCTCTTCTGCACCCCTTCAGCTGTGTCTTCAGTTGTCCTTCTGTACTTTAATGTCTCATCAGTGCAGACTGTCTCTTGTTTCAACCTCCCTCTTTCTCATTTACTGCTGTTATCTTTTACTTCTTCAGTCCCTTCTGCATGCAAGACTGCAGACTTGGCCCTTGCCTATCCTTCTGCTGGTCATCTGGTTTCCCATTTTTAAAAACTAGGAGCTGGGGACAGGAAACAGTGGAACCAGTATGGTCTTCTCTCACTCAAAAGGCTACGACCCCTCTGGGCACTAATCACAGCCCATTGGTAATAGAAGACTATGACCATACCTGACATACCATGCTATTTTCATTAAAAAAATCCATGTAAGTACATGTTCACAGTCCCAATATTTTTAATAATATTAAGGTTTAATCCTAGCACACATCTCTACAGTTTGGAAATTAATGCCCAACTGTGCCTGCAGTGGTCAAAAGAAAACAAACAACAAAAGAAAAGGAAAAAGAATGCAGGGACCTGCAAATGTATTGTTGACTTATCACTTTAAAGACATGAGGCCCATACATTTAAGAAACTGCACCACTCCCTGAAGCAGGCTGCCTTAAATATATCCCATAAAACTGAAAAACCCCCTAACCTCTTCACACTTCATCAAGTTTATTAAATTGTGTGCTAACTAAAGAAGGATCTGAAGATATGGCAATTCACAAATACATATTTAACATAAACTACTATGTAAGTGAATTGCTCAGTAGTAGGTACTCTTTATTTTCCTTTCTCTAGCAGAGGAGTTGACTGGAGCAAGCGTATGTAATATTTAACATTTAAAGAGTGTTAGGAATGTCTTTTTTTTTGTGTAAAAAGACTTTATTCATCTTAAAAATAAAACAGTATGTTAACCATTTGACAGCATAATACATGAACTGCTGATCTGATAACAGACATGTAAGTCAAGAATTGTTGAAGTATCTCTTAAAGCATATGGATTTCAGCATAACGAAAAGTATAGTATAGTATAGTATAGTATAGTATCATATCTTATAGTATAGTGTAGTATAGTATAATATTTTTCATCAGAATTCTTAGGAAGATCACTACAGATATGAAGTGACCAGTGACATGAAATAAGGGCATTTAAGGCATCAGGAGTATAAATGCTTGGCCTTGGCTGACTGCTGATGAATTGAGTGTTATGCTTCTGCTCTGAAAAGAGAGAAAAGCCCTAAAGCCTGTTTAACTGTGCATAATGATCTGATTTTGACTGCAACTTTTTGCTGTTACTGAGGAACTCTGTGGTGGCAGGATGACATTTCAACATGGGGTTTATCTTTTTCCTATAAAAAACAGATGTTCTTCAAAGGAGTACAACCATTTAATTTAAGTTGCACATATTGGGATGTGCTGGGTTTAGCTTAGCTCATTTTCTTCACAATGGTTAGTATGAGGCTGTGTTTTGGATTTGTGCTGGGAACAGTGTTGATAATACAGAGATGTCTTTATTATTGCTGGGCAGGCCTTGCACAGAGCCAAGGTCTTTTGCTGCTTTTCTGTACTGCCATGCTGGTGAGGACACTGGGGGTGAGTGGGTGGCTGGGAGGAAACACAGCCAGCACAGATTATCCTGACCAAAGGGATATTCCATATCAATTACATCACACTCAGTCTATAAAGCTGTGAGAAGAAGGAAGAAGGGGGGACATTTGGAGTTTGTCTCCTCAAGAAACCAATATGTATAATGAAGCTCTGCTCACCTGGAAATGGCTGCAAACCTGCCTGCCAATGGGAAGTGGTAAATTAATTCCTTGTTTTGCTTTTTTTGCATGCATGGCTTTTATCTTTATCTCTGCCTGTGAATTTTCTCACTTTTAGTCCTCAGAATCTTCACCCAATCCCGTGGGTGGAATAGTGAGTGAATGGCTGCATGGAGCTTAGTTGCCAACTGGGCTTAAACCCCTACAAGAGGGGTTGAACCAGGTTTTCTGTTTTTTTCAAGATAGCAATTGCCATCTTGAATAAAAATTGAATTGAAAATTGATAGCAGTTTTTGCAGTATCTACTTGCAGACATTATTCCATTTGTTTTCATTGACTGACATGTAATTACCTCCAACAAAGACTCAATAGAAGTTTGAGACTCCTAAAAAATATGATTTTTATGTGAAGTCATAGGTTAGAAATAATATCAAGATCAGGTGTGTGTCTGTAGACAGGTAGGCATCTGAATTTGAAGATCCAATTACACATGGAAATCAACAGCTCAATTACTTACCTAAAGATGGGTTTGTGCTATTTGAGATCACAGACTCATAGAATGATTTGAGTTGTAAGAGATCTTAATGTAGTTCCAACCCACCCTGCCATGGCCAGGGACACCTTCCACTGGTTGTCAGAGTGGGTCTAGGAAAGATAGTATGTCAGATATGCTTGAGGAATGATCATGCCCTCCTGCAATGGCAAACAGGAGCTGAGCAGATTCATAGCTTGCACAGAAAAAACCTGCATTTTAAAAAAACACAAGTCCTAATTTATGCACCATCTGTTCAAACTGTTTAAAAAAAAAAAAGTCAAGAGTTCCAAATCAGTCAGCTTCTCAATTTAAGTCAGAATTAAAATACAGAGATTTAATCCTCTCTTTCTTTTTATTTTCCTATATCAGAAAGCAAAATAAAAAATAAACCCCAAACATATGAAAAATGCAAGTTCTGAGATATTAAATATAAAAGTGTACAACAGAATGAAAGAATGAGTTCTCAGCAAGTGCCTTACTTATAAATGTCTCTCTTTTTTCTATTTTTTTTTTTTTTCAAGGATAAAAGAAAAATCACACAGAAATTATGCCATCGAATACTACCTTATTTCACTCTAGTGTAGCTGTGGACAGAAGACAAAGGACTATGCCTGATTAGACCACTGAATAACAGTAAATCCTAAATGGCAAGTAGGCCATATGAAATAGGAACCTTTGAAAAGAATATTTTGTAGAATGGATTAAAAGTCTTCCAAACCTCCACAATTACAAGAATTAGCATGTGTCTGCGATGGAAGAGCTATTCTGTTTCATAGTTATGGCATGAGTGAGGCAAATTGCCGCTCTGTCAATGGATATTCTTTTTTACCCTAGCTTCCCAAAAGTTGACTAGGTTTAGCTGGTATAGTATATATACTTTTAAATATTAAAATACTGCTATGATATTTTAAGAGTGGAGTTAAAATACAGAATCTGCTAATACCTTTCTTGATCTCTTTTTTTACTTCCTTACTGAAGAAAGAAGTCACACTCAGAATGAAACTTGTGAAGACAAAGACATTTAGCCTTCATTACCACCTCATCAGTTCAGTTAGAAGGAAAACAAACATGATAATGTGCGTTGTTAGTTTTCCTCTCCTTTGCAGTTAATACAAATGTGTCTTTTTAAAATCTCGATTGCCTAGAGCATTCCAATCAGCTTTAATGTTAGGCAAAACTACTTAATGCAACTTGAAAGACAGAAAACACTTTAAAAGAAGTAACAGAGCTTTTTCATGAAGAGTACTGGAAAGAGATTGCAGAAGTCAGGGCATGTGAAAAAGAAGGAAATTTGGACACAATAAATATATTCTCCAAATTGACCAAAGTTAGCTTTTAGTTCTTTTACTTATTCCAATAGTAACTCAGATTTACTGGCCATAATCTCCAATTTTACTGTAATTGAGAAAAGCAGAACAAAGTCCCCTATTGCCAACAAAACCAACATGGGAAGAGCACTCAAGAAAGTCTCCTAATAAGTAGCACAGAGCATTCAGGTATAAAGATGTGATTTCTAGTGCATTTTCCTGCACTCATCAATTCAAAGTGCTGCATTTTTATCACTTCCTAAGTGAGCAGAAATTCTTATGCCAGAACATTTCATTATCTAAAATGATACCAAAAATAAGTCTTGAGTAAACTTAAAAATCAGTAAAATATCTGTGTGAGTAAATTATAGAGTTCCTATGCTTAATCTATGCCTTTCCTCTTCACAAGACACTGTTGCTGATGAGGGGTATCAGCTTCACACTTCTGTGAATGACTAGGGAGTTCCCCTAGGAAGGCATATTAACATCTGAACGTGTCAGCCAACAAAGAGAAAATACAGCAAATAGGAAAGGAATTTTATTTATGGCAGAGAAATATATCTCCTTGAATATCCACATTTTCTATAGCTTGTCTATGAATTTTTGAGATCAACAAAATGCCTCCCAGAAGTACAGTCCTGATGTAGACATTGTGACTACAAATCAACAGAAAGCCAGAGGCTTAGTAGTGATCTTCTCTCTGTTTAAGTAGAATAAAAAAAGTAGTACAAAAACAAGAATAAAATGAGAACTTATTTGTTTCAGAAAAGAAAGCTAAAGGATAGTTTTTGCCAGAAGTGATAGGAATGGAAGGAATAGATTCTCATTTTGGCATAAAATAGTGCAATAGGCAATAATTTTAATGGATGGGGGGAAAAAATGAATTTTTTTTACAGACAAAACCTATAGATTTCAGGGGGACTTATAAGAAAGAGTGACAATAATTTAAATGCAATTACAAATATACCATCCGTCATTTCTTCAAGTCTGGTTTCTACATAAGAGAAAAGCTGAATCTGAGGTCTTAAAGGTAAATAGTCCAGGAAAAGAAAATATCATATGAGGAGTTAGGAAATAAATAAAAGCCAGAGAAACTTCATAAAACTAAGAATGTACAACTATGGAGAAAATATTAACCAAATCTCACAGAAAAGAGATAAATGAGCCTTGCTACCTAAAGGTTTGTAGTTAAACTTGGTTCCAAACTTCAGTTATACAGATAAAGACAATATAAAATAAGCTTTCTAAATTGTCACTTAGTGAGAATGTGTTGAATCATAGAATGCTCGTTTTGAATAACTACATAACAGAAACAAAGATATTTTTTTATTTGAGGCTAGATATTATATGAAAGAAGCAAAATTTGAAATATATGGTTTCAATCAAACACTATTTTCATCAACATTAAGAAAATTGTTTGAGGAAAAAATAAATCATTTTTGTCATAAAAATGATGAGGTTAGCTCTTCAGATGTGACTAAAAGAAGATGGACAAGGGAAAACCAATGTTAATAATCCATACTTTATTTCTGAGCTATGCAATTAATGGCTTAATGAAGGTATTTATCAGCAGCATTCAGATGTCCATTGCTACTTGATGTGCCCTATCCAATTTTATGTAAAATTCAGCTTCTAGTCCAGAAAACACAGGTTTTCCTTAAATCTTATGTTTTAACTCCCAGCCCAATTCAAGTACCTTTTATATCCATGTACCGATGGCACTAGACACTGTTCAATGAGGTGAATAAATCCCCAAGTGTTTTCTGTACCAATTAGGGACAGAAAACCATGGAAGACCAAGAATATTATGGCTGACATGTACAATCATTATCAAAATAAAAGCACTTTAAGTGCTTCAGAAAGTAGAAAACTGACCTTTTCACAAATGTTATGTCTCATGGCAGAAGAGCTTCTATCATAGTGCGGAGTGCTTCTGTAAGCCAGCATTTTAATTACCTGAATGATTTACATTTCCAGTTTGCTTACCTGCTCTCAACAGCCAGCTCATCTTTCATTTCATGTGTGCAATCACAAGCAGTGTGAAATGTTATTAAAATGCTTAGGCGTAATTGATAGAGTCAAGTTCCCAGCACGCCTAAATTACTTACATCAAGACATTTTTTCTACATTTACTTTTAAGATCCTGCCTTAAAGGTTTTCTAAAGCCCGGCCTCCAAATTCAAGATAGCTGTGATTTCTTATAAAAGACACTGCTCATTCTATGAGTCAATGTAAGAAACTCAGTTCAGAGGCAGGGAATGCAATGCAAAAGAAACATCTGGGTAGGAGATTAAAAAATTACATTTTTGCAAGAAAGGAAATACAGAATTAAACTGTTTTGGCTATCCCTATTCACTTACAACTGAGAAAACTGGGATAAGTGTCTCCTTAATAGTGATACCAGAAAAGTAGCCCTGCTTTACCTTTTGCATAAATGTCCATATTTAGTCAAATGTAGAACATAGACTTTTCTGATTACCTAAGGATGACAATGACAAATATTCTTAACTTTCTTCTACTACGTAAAAACTATTTCCCCCAATATTAATTAAAATAAAGTTGATTTTTCTCCCAAGGTGATTCTCATTTTATGGGTCTATAAAGCGGCCACATAACTAAAGGCTTTAATCTACATGTCTTGTTCTGAGAAGCATTTTTCTTTTGGGCAAAACTAAGCTCTTGTTCCAAACAGCCTAATTTCTAATTACTCCATCCTGAGTAAGAGGTTGTTTTATTCTTATCAGCAGAATTTTATTAAAAGAGAATCTGCAATCTTCAGCAGACAAGATACATTATCTGAATTCTGCCTTCATCACCTAATCAAAGCCGATTTATAGAATATTGTGCATCCCTAAGGTACTGAGTATTTTGTTGAAAAGACCATATTGCAAAGGGATGACACCTACATCATCAAGGACAGAATGCTAACAGATTTATAAGCAGCCAGGCACCACAAAAGACATTACGGGCTGAAGCTATACTGTTTACCATGTGATGTCACACTGGATCTGGTGATACGATTAAAGGAAAATATTAGTCCTCTCCCTTTTCAACTAAGGAATAATTCAGTTCCTAGGTAGATAAATGAGGCTGAATAGCCAATAGCTTAGACCCTGAGATTACTGCAAGTAAAAATAGTTCATGATTGTCTTCGACTCTTGTTAAATGAATAGGCATCAAAAATTGGTTTGATAATAGATATTGGTAACTATTTCTGGGGTTAAGTTATGTATTTAGAATTTGCTTTTTAATTACCTAACCTTTCTTAAAATAGTCATCTTGTTAAACATAGAAACATTCATTTTAGGAGAATTGGTGCTTAGAATGTCACTTCAAGAAAAGAGACCTCAGTCTCTCTTCACTAAAGAATTCTGGTTGCGAAGGGATCAGATTATCCATCTGTGCATCAGCTCTTCAAGCCAATACCTTCTCTTTTTTCTTCTGAAAGGCACAATTTTCTTGACATGGATTACACTAGCAGTGTCATGCTTCTCGTAGGTAATTGCTTACTTCATATATTGCAACATAAAACCTTAAACCATAAAGCTGATTCTCTCTCTTTGGTCTCCATATAAATTTTGCCTTGTGTTTCATGCTTACAGCTGTAGAGACAGTATTTGATGCGCTAATAATACAGATAGCAGACACCAAGGGCTTTGCTGGAAACAGCTTCTATATTTTACTGAGAAAATAAATTCCTTAGCTTCTAGTGTCAGTATCTGTCATCCTGGAAATGACTCAATCACAGGAGCACAAACTGAACTCAGCTGGTGGCAAAACTGCAACTTCAGTGAATCCAGGAATTTTTTTTCCCAAAAGGATATTTTTAGCAATCTGGCAATTCAGGGCATGGTTCAAGAAACATTATATGCAAAGGACTGTTGTTAATGGACAGGCTTAAGGGGTATCACACAGATGGGGGTGTCTGGGGAATTGGAAAAACCTGGAAAGGGAGTTGTGTATGCTGTTTGAGGCTAAAAGCAGCAAAAATGTTCCTGGCTTGTTTATTTACCAGTAGAGACATACCCTGGAATTAGCTTTAGTTCTCATTTTCCCAGATTTAAGATACAGTTACCAAACTTTTTTTGCAATGCATTTTGTTATCTACTAGAAAAACATATATTTTAAAATAAGAAATTTCATTATTATGCTCTTGAGACCAGCTAACATTCTAATCTGGAAAATCTAAGTTTTCACCATACTAAGGTCTCCCATTCTCAAGAACTTTCTCAGCTCAATTTACCCCTGCTTTGTTTATAAGTTACATAAAACGTTATTACAATTCATGCCTCCAGTCTGGTTCTTAGTACTCCTTATTTTTTAATATCCCTCTTCTGTTTCTCTAATAGGTTGCCTTCCATATAAAGGATTGTTGTTTGTTTTTTTTCCTTCTCAAATGTACTGTATCTCTTGGTCCAACACCTGTGTTTCTATTTTTTATGACATTTTCTTTTCATCTATATGATTGCTTTACTGGGAGTATTACCAGACATTAAAGAAGAAACAGAAGGTTTTATTTCTGGAGCTAAACATTTAACTTTCTTGGTAATCCAATCGATCCTCTACTACAGGAATTTTTTCATAATTTGATCACAACTCTCCAAATCCACTAGTCACTCTGAGCAAAAGGCCTATAATTACATCTGAACTGAATGTTATGGAATACGTAGAATTCTAAAGCATTATTGTTGGCCTCAAAGCACTATTATTGGAGGTGACTCGCACCTGTAACTGTAAAATAAATATGCAGTTACTGCAATAGCTAATGTAACCTGCCATATCAGTTCTCCTTCCTAAAATTATCAGTGTGAAATGGAATGATTCTTGTGTAGAGCAGAAAGGGAGGGCTATCCATGCATACCTTAAATGTCACGGGATATTTAGTTCAGGTTAATTGAATCTAACTCTTTTTGGTCTTCATATTTTGCCAGGTGAAGATCCTTTCTGATATTAAGACACCTGAATCCAATTATCCACCTCTGGGTCAGGAATCTTTTCCTTTGGAAAAAAAAAAAGAAAGAAGGACAAGGAAAAAAAAATTAAAAACTGTTTCTGCTTTCATGGGAGAAATATAAGGTCTTCTGGAAGAAAATTTCTATCCACAGCAGCTCAGGTATGGGAAAAAGGTGGATTTATATGAATATTTAATACTTATTAGTACTGCCAAGTATCCTACACCTTCTACTGTGTGATCACAGAGTCTAATAATTTTCCTAGTTTAGCTCTATGAATAAAGAACGTATTTCTTAAAAATAAAAATTTCTTTTGTGCTTTTTAAAATGCAGGATGTATATCTCCTTTCATAATAAGCAATTGCATAATCAGAAACAAGTATGCCTCTATTTTAGTGGAAAAATCTTGGGGATATTTTCTTAACTGCTGTTTCGCAGATCCCTGGTTTAGGTCAAAAAAATTGCAGTCAGTGCATAAGTACATTAAAAGTTCAGGTACTCATACATATCATACATGGCAGCAATAAAACTTATTTATGTAAATTTATCATTGTTTTGCATAATCAGACCCTCCAACCCTCTTGGTCAAAGCTGGTAGTAGCAAGAAAAAAGCTACATGCTCTAAATATATTCAGTGGCTGGCTGCTTAAAGATCTCTTGGAGGATATGCATGAAGTAATTCCTTTTACCTCTGGGGAAGGGACATGAACCACCTGTCATCACTGAAAACAAATAAAAAAAGCTGTCTGGGATGACAGAGGTAAGAAGATTCTCAATCCCCTGCAGCAAAACAGAAGTCTTTGGATTCTATGTTGCTGGAATAACTCGCTATATGCTATACAACTGCACCTAGGATAAAGGACTGTCGAGTTATAGGATATATTTCAGTTACTTTAAAAACGAAATTATTAGTACTAATTTGGTAGTGCAGGAAATGGAAGCTGGAAAGTCAGAAGCCCATAGAGGGCCACTAGATGTATTACCTGCTGAGCAGAGGCAAATTGAAAGGTACTGTAGGCTTCTAGCCCAGTAATACTGCTTTGCCATTGCTCGGAACGGCCACCTGAGTTTGCAGGTCCTCCTTCAGAGCAGAGATTTGTCACCCTTGTCTTGTCTGAACCTGTTGTGAACATTTTACTTTTACTGACTTTAGCTATAACAATACTTTTTAAATTTCTTTCTTTCTCTAAAACAAATAATACAATTTTTTCTTTTTCATGACTGTGTCTGAATTATCCTACCTTTGTTTATTTTTGTATGTTAGGCTCACAGTTTTTATACAAATAGTAGCCGTAAGCATTTTCTCTTTTTATAGCAAGCTACTTATGGCTGAGGAATTGACGTTGTGCAGAGAAATACAGTCCTGGACTCACAGCAGAAGCCCCAGGAACTGGGGAATGTGGAAGAAGGAACACGGGTACAGGATGTGGGAAATGGGGATAAGGCTGACAGCGGACATCCTACTGTTGTAAGAAACACACTCGTGATAGGTTAAAGGAATGTAGCCCAGGATCTGAACTAGTTTTTGACATGAGAGAACAACAGACAAGACTCTGGCATACATAAAAGGTATGTACTGAAGTGTAAAATTGCATGTAGCTTGCAGACCAAGAACAAGGTTTAAATTTTATCAAATCTATAAAAAAGAAACACAAATGGGAATACTAAAAGGTACAAAGGGAAATGGCTGACATCAACATTATGCTCCTTTCAAGCGAAGAGAGATGCTGATGGCTACTCACATGCACATCAAACAGATTGCACTGACCTTAACACCCAGAGAGGCAGTGGAAGAGTGAACATGGCAAAAAGGATTGGATACTGGGATATACACACAGTGTGTATAGCACTATTCTCTCTTTGTTCATTGTGTTTGGCAAAGATGCTGCCTATGTTCTTTGAATAAGATGTGCAGACAGTTGCAGCCACTGTAGGACTCAAAGATCTTAAAGGTCTTTTCCAACCTTAGTGATTCTATGATTCTGTGATTTGAGCTGAATTAATCAACAAAAAGTATTTTGAGAAAGGGGGATGACTTTTACAAATTTAGTCTTAAGTATATTGCTGATTTTTCAATTTTAATTTCTTCTGTTAAGGAGAAAATAGTGAGGAAAATATACTCAGGTAGACATCGTACTTAGCAACAGAAAGAGATGGCATTTGAAAACAAACAGAAAATATCCCTTTCATTTATATGCTATTCTTTTACAGGGTTGTGTTTCTCTTGAAACTAGACTGATTGCACAGACTTCAAGTATTAGAATTTCTCTTTAAAGCAAATGAGCAAACGATTTATCTTTACCATGTACAGAAAACAGTTCTGAGTCTTTTTAGAAATCTTATTTTCAAATTGATAAAGCAATCACTAGACAAAGAAAGAATTTATATCCCATGGATCAATTTATAGTATCAAAAAATAGAATATTAATCATTCTTATTTGAAAACCATGGTTTCTTTAGATAAAGGACTTTTTCCACCATCAGAATTACACATAGCTCTAATCTAGGCTTTATTAAAGAACTCTCATGTTGCTCTCTCTTTTTGGGTGGGCATTAGGTACGATATGATTTTTCTTTAAATAAATACAGTTGGAAGATTTCTATTTTCTCCTGACAAACTAATATGGAGTCTGAGACATTAAGGAAGTACTTTAAAAAGTTGTGCAAATAACTAATTTCAGTCATCCACCATTCTGTGTCAGAAATATTTCAATGAATACTGGAAAAAGTATAGAATGCTACATAGCATTAAAGCTAACAGAAAATAAGAGTACAAGCTGGTAGTTACTTCCAGCAGAGTTCAATACCTTAATCATATTCACTAATATTTTGTTTTGAAGATAACATCAATAGAATAAAAATAACTAATTATTTGAGTTAATTGCTGCTCAGCATGTGTAAAGCTTCCACAATTTGGCCCCGCATATTTACTCAGAACTTAAAGAATATGTCAGTTCTAGAAATATTTAATTAAATTTATCACATTAGTGATAAAATATTTTGAAACATTGAAAAGTTATAATGGAAGCTGAATTTCTGAAAAGAAGGTATTACACTGTGTTTGATTTAATAGGTAATGCTTATCTTACTGGAAGAAAAATGGAATAATCAGATTCTTCCAGTTGGGTTTGATTAACTGGAGAAAATAAGTAAGCTATTTGCAGACATCACTTGGATTAATTCTGCAAGTACATGTCTTTGGGAGGGAGTTAGTTCACTGTGGTGGCTATACTAATTTTTTTAGGACAGTGATGATGCAGAGCAGAATCTAAGTTGGTGAAGCCTTTGAATGCTATTCTGTACATTTTTATGGTTCCTCAAGAGCAGGAATGCTCTTTCTACATAGGCCAAGACTTTTTTTTTATAAATCCTTTGAGTTTCAATCTGTTTGCAGCATCTTGAGTGTTCTGTCATTGATTTTATGAATCTGGGAATGCTCCAGTTTCCATCCACCACAGCTTCATCCATTGTTAGAAGCAAGAAAACTTTGGCCACTCTAAGAATGTAGAGTAAGTAGCAATTTCAGAGATCGTGTATAAATATGAATCATCTATCTGTGGCCATAAAGACTTACCATCTTTTCTGACATGGATCTCATCAAATAGCATTCGAATGAAAGGCATGGGGGAAAAACAGGACATGATTTTTTGTTCCTGGGAAAGAAGAACTTACCTCCATGCCTCCTAAAATATCTCCCCAAACAGAAAGATCAGGTCTCTACCTATTAACGTGCCTTTCACATGTTACTGGTAGGTCAGTATTGCAGACTTCCTTTAGTTCCATATCCGTCAACCCCACAACGATATTTTTGTTGTTTCTTTGTATGATTTCAATAGCTGAATCTAATCCCTGGTCTCCATAGGGACCCTGACATTTTGATAAGAGTTTTCATGAAGTTCCATATGCAGCTGAGTTCAGTCCTATGTCTGGAACAGAACAATATCCGTGACTGAAGATGTTACAATCTCTCTCTAGAACATATAGTATAGAGAATAGCAAACATGTCTGAGGTCTGATGAAATCATTGTTGAGTGAAAAAATGTCAGGCATGCAAGATACAGTTTTGTAAGTACCTCTGCTTATGAAAAAATAGTAGTTATTCTTCTGTGTCCTAACATAGCATACAAAAACAGAAGTCCAGCAGCTGTGACAAGCTGCTTCTACTAAGCAAAAAAAGTCCCACATATTATAAAAAGTATGTGTACTTTTGACAGATAGAAAGTAACTAGGAACACTGGGAAAAAAAGTGACATTTTTTCTGTCTTATTCAGAGTCCTGGGATTCTGAATTCAACCCTTTGATATTTAACTAACTTGCAGGGCACATGCTTTTTTGGAAAACAGTGTATGGATTCTGTATAAAAGGCAATCCAATATTTGGATTTTATTTCCAATACTACCTCAGTTAACATTTACAAAGGTTTAGCCTCTAGAAAATATTTAGCATATCATTTAGTATGGAATATTTTTTTTTATTGCTGTTCAAAATCATAGACTCAGTTTTGAAGATTCAGGCTCTAACTCCCCATTTTTTAATGTCAAATACAATAATTCTTTCAGACATCTCATATGCTTGAATGTAAGCATTCAACAAAATGTTTATTGTAGTAAAAGTTCAACATTTAGCAATCATAAGAGTAAATCCCATTTCTAGGATTTTTTTCCTTTTTTTTATGCTTTGAAATACAGGAAATCTGCCTCTTTTTCATTAAAAAGAGTCTTAGTTGAACATATGTAAAATTTTTTTACATATATTTGCTGATGTGTTTATTATTAAGTATTTCAAGTGCCTAATAGACAATTTCTTATAGTCTTTTTCTCTTGTATTGCAAAAGGCAACTATACAATACAAAACTCATTATACAGCTCTTTTAAAAAAAGGAATTAACATTTTTACTTCTCTATGGCAATTATCAAATATTTTTTATGTCATTTGTCCTACATGTGTAAGTCATATTAAACAACTCTCTTGTATTTCTGAGTTGGAATTGCTTTAATGAATGTTCACAGTCAGGTTTTTATGTGAAATCATTCCCTCCTTTGGCTATTTTAGGAGGAATTAATTTCATAATAGTGTCATTAAACTTAGAATATTTATTTATTTATTTATTTAACTTAGAGTATTTATTTTATGACTGTTATATCCAGTGTTTTCAAGTCATTTGTTTATACTGGATTATTACAACTACGAAAAAAAAATAACAGAGGCTTTTTAAAGTTTATTTTTAAAAACAATAAAGGTTTCTTATAGCTCCAGAAGCAATGCAATTAGTTAGTTATTGAGTTAACTTACAGTTAAGAAATGTAAAAATGTCATCTAATCAATACTTTTCACTATTTCGGATATATTATGAAGGCATTCAGATATATTAATAATCACCAGGAACTTTAAATATATATAGAAAATCAGGGAATTTTTAAAAGGAAGGTCTTGAAAGCCCTACATTCATATTAACATAAGTAGGAAAAAACCCCCCAAAAACCAGCGAAGCCAAGCCATCTTCATTTCATCATTAAAATGTCACGTGAAGACTCATAAATCATGGAAGAGACATTTAAGATCATACATATAACTGAGAGAATTTTGTAAAAAACATTTAGCAAAGAAATTAATTTGAAATAAACTGCTTTTAATTGGAAGGTTTTGAATTTCACTTCAGAAAATAACCATGCTTGCAGTCGTGGAAGCATCTGTGAACTTTACTGAATTATACAGTGCAATCTAATACAATGGAATAACAGAGCTCTAGGATTCAAGCAGTAGGAAAAGGGAGTAAAATAGAGAAACATGGATTCAGGAGGAGAATATAGGGTGGAAGATGAAAATGGAGATAGATATGAGTGCACAGGTGACTGGTCTAAGGGTCTCAGATTTCCTGAGAACAGACAATGGCAAAACAGAGGCTAGTCAAAAAAATTAATTAGGGAGAAGAAAAAGCACGTGTGCAGCATCTGGTATTTTTGCACAGCTGCTTCAGGGTCCTTTTGCTGATTAGAAGAAAAATACTAACAGCAGGTAGGTTGTTTCAATTTTGTCTACACTGCCACTGAAAAAATGGGAACATGCTTTTCTCCATTACCTTGCATCATTTATAGTTCGCCTCCACAGCTGGTGACTGAGAATTATTTCTGTACTATTTCTCCCAGCTTCCCTCTGATCTAGTATGATTTTGATTCTACTAACTATCTTACTCCCTGGGATGCATCAAGAAATTAACTGAAATGTCATACTGAAACAAGGGACAAAAGAAATACTGGCAAGGTGAGTGTCACAGAAACTTGTGGACATCCCCCCCATTCTCCTTTGGCTTTGCTGTATTGTTTTGAAAAAAAATTACGTTCTTTTTCACGGGGCAGGAAGTCTCATCACATACCAGCAGGTGCACTTCTCTGCCTTTGAGCACTACATGGATGAGTGCCTTTGTAAGTCTGCTTGAGAGTTGCTGGTAAACTAAAAATCCAAGTTATCCATTCTGCACCTTAAAACTGGTTCCTTTCCTCTCATACCCTTCTGGTTTCTTGCAAAGGACATGTTAGGGTCTTTCAGAGGTGGGACTTGTGTCTGGCTTGTGCGTGGTTCTGGTCCATGTCAAATAATCAGAGAAAATTAACACAATATGCAAAATTTAGTGATAACTTAGGTTAAATGTGAGAAGCTTTAGAATTAAACATGCAAACTTTTTTTTTAGTTCTCAATGTTTTTAATTCAGAGACCTATATAGTAATTTAATAGCAAGCTGATACAGGTTGTAAAAGTACCTTATATGTACTGACTTCTTAGGGGTTATTTTGCCCATTTCTGTACAAGGTATAAGCAGTAATGCAAGTTGGAAAGACAAGACTATTATTCTGTCTTGGTTTGAGCATTACAATAGTGATTACACGCAGAAATTCATGTATTTGTACTTGCAGCTCGGTAGCTTACTAAGTTCAAACACGTGATAAAGTGGAGACAGAAGTCATACTTAGTCACTTCACTGTAAAAATATGTAGTGATATTGGAGTAACTTTGAAGATAATGACTCATCAAGGATTAGTGGCAGCTGTGAGTCCATGTTTCCCAGTATTTATAATGTTCAATAGCATCTCTAACTGTTTGTTGATTTGTTTTTATGATGAAAGCTGCATAGAAGGATTATTTATTGCTTTTGTGTTCTGTGCTGTTATCCTCTTTGCTCTTCAAACCTTGCCAGGCCAATTAATATTCCTTATCGCTAAGAAGGGTAGTTCTTTTTATCCCTGAATAAATGTAGTTTTACAGCAGCTCCCAACACACCAATTATTCTAGAATACCAGTATGATTCCATTATATTATGGATAAGAGCAGACTTTGCTCTACTTATCAAACTCAAGACATTCAGAATATGTTATATAAAGCATTAATAATGCTTTTCCCTTTCTGCTTCAATTCTTCTAGCTTATCCTTTTTGAGAAAAATGAATTCTCAACACAGCTGAAAGCAAAAATCTACAATCTAAATATCTGTTGTAATGACTTTTTGTTTTTCACAAGTGATATTTTCATTTTCTGTTTACGCTTGAAGTCAAACTGATGATAATTTACTTAAGTAATTGACTGATGGGGAAAAGGGACCTAAATAACTCAAATCATGCACAAGAATGGATACCCAGCTTTGCACAGGTGATGTTCAACCCAATGACCTGGATTTTCAGCAGATGTCACATGAGTCTTCTAGACCTGTTCTAAAATAGCTCTATATTAATAATTCATTACTTCCTTTCTTCTCTAACCACTACAGCCATATTATAAAACTCCAGTGTAGTGCTCCTTATGGCACCATATTATATTAAAAAATGTACCCCATTTCTCCAGGTCCTACAACTGTTAATACATTCTCTAACACCAAAATATCTTGTCTCTTTTCAGAGGTGATGAGAACTGAGATTGCCCAGCACTATCACACAATAGTAGTACTAAGTATGGAATAAAAAAAAATAGATTGTATTTTGATACTTTTTAAATTATTTGAACCAATGATAAGGTTTGTGAATTGATAGAAAATGAAGATAAAATGCCTTTCTGACATGGGCACAGCACTGCATTTTGCAGAATCTATTATGTGGGGGATTTTAGGTACCATTTTACAAGTCTCTTATTTGTTCTCTTCTCAGAAGGCTGCATTACAGCATTACTTACAAATAACAGTACATTCACCCTAAAATAAGAACATCTCAAGTGAAAACCATATTTAACTTGTGTATAAAAACAGTCTGAGCCACAATTTTCTCACTATGAGAGTTCATAGAACTAATTTTATGTAATTAATTATTAAAATTCACATTTTTTCAGAAATCTTAGAAAGCATTTTTTATTCATCAAGGAGTAACTCAAAATATATTTCAGTGTTGTTTCTTATACCACAAATCATTAAAAAAGGTCAGGCAATAAGATTCATTGGCCATTCTTCTAGTTCCAAAATGTTTCAAAGTAATTTACTGTTGTGACTTTTTGCTTACCTTTAGGTTTTAGGTATGGTTTACTATCTAAAAAAAAAAAAAAGAAAATCCTTTCAAGTTATTTCCTAAATTTTGTCACTTCTAATGACCAGAAAAGGAGATGATAGCCCTGGCTCTGCAGTAAAATGCATTTAGTTTTGAGAGTTCTCTGGTTTATATAAAAACTTTTTAAGACCACAATTATATGTATTTAAAACAGTAGTTAAAACTAACAAACAAACAAAAAACCCAATCAAACAAAAAAGACAAATAAAACCACCACAGAAAACAATCTTTTTTTATATATATCTCTTTTGACATCGTGATAATTTTGCAAAATAAGGTTTTTGTGTGTGTGTTTCATGGAAACCGCAGAAAGAAGCTTTCCTCATAACAGTCGCAAAAGATGTGATTCATCTCACTCAATTTCAACATAAAAATTCAGGCCACTAAGTATATTGATTCATCAGGCTCCATCTATAATAAATGAAGAGACCACTCTACTTCCATTTGCAAAATGAAAGGGATTCCTTTTCTCTTGATTCTCTTTCTCACTCCATTTAATAAAGTGGGTTAGTTTATATTACCTCATAAAAAGAAAAAATGCCATTTTTAAAACAAAACACTAACATTTCTGTGTTAAAGCATTTCTTTGTCTTTAAGAGTTTTTTATAATTTCCTTCTGAAATAAACAATTTAACAGACTGTCTTTATATATGTACATTTATGTGTACCTACAGAATTTCTATATATTTCTCTATAGAGGAGCCTCTTATAATTTTGATCTTTAAAGTCGAAGTATTTATTTTACAGCAGAATATTTCTCTGACTTCTATAATATAATCTTTATAATGTTATAAACTACAATGGGGGGGTTTTTTAAATATTTTTGGTTTTGCTCAAGACATATATCTAAAGGTTCGTGCTGCAGAATGCCAGCAGCAGTATGAGCTTTTTGTTCAGAAGAAAGTCCCAATGCCACTTAAAAACATGCAGATGATAAGATAAGGAAACTTTTCTCAGTAGCCATAAATAGAATTCTAGATATCTTGCTCTGCATCACAGCTACATTGTTGTGTTCCATGGTCAGGGAGAGAGCTTCATGTGGATCATATTGCAGACTGGCACAAATAGGCAGCCAAAATCTTCAAGGTTCAGGCTGGGGCACAGAACACTGATTTAAGTAAGAAGAGGACAAATAAAATCATTGATGGGGTTAGGGGGTTGCTTTGAAATGTGAAGAGGATGCTCATTTTGGAAACCTTATAAGTCATATAAGTAGGAAGGGAAGAGAGATAACAGTGACAAACTGGGAAAACAATGTTGTTTTCAGTATTTTCCTTTAAAGAAACAGAACACAGGCAGAATTCTATTTCAGTGTCATCAGGTACTTAAGATTTGGGTAGTGTTTTACACTTTCCATATCTTCTAAATTCTCAGCACTGTCACTGGGTGGTTGGAATTAGGATATATTTAAATATTTAATTGAATTAATTGTCTAGGAATGAAACTACAAAAGAAGCATATTAGATGATTAGGTGATGTTCTCCAAGGAAGAAGATGCAGTATGCCCCAGTGAGGATATTAAAGGCTGAATCATGGTCTAGTGAGGGGTTTTGGTTTTAGAGATGAACTAACTTTTCAGAAAGAAAATTATCTATTTGGAATACTTATGGTAGATTTTTTCAATTGTTTGTTCTTTGAAGACAAAAATCAGGAGACAGAGAAGAAATTCTAAGTAGATGTGATTGCTTATGTAGAAAGATAAACAGCTTCACTATGGTTTGAGCCATATTTTGAAGGACAACAACATGAGATTAATCAAAATTTTTGAGAAAACTGAGTACACAGAGAGGTCACTTTATGAGTCCATCTTGGTCATTTACTAGTTTTGCTGCCTTTTAAAATGTTGACAGGTACTTAGATCTTTGTACTGAGCTGAAATGATTAATCTTAACTGGCCTGAAGTTTAATAGTTTAACATTAGGTCTCAGAATAAAATATCATGTACACAATGCTTCATTTCACAGAGGTACAGATTATTTCTCAATGTTAGATTTTTTTCTTTTCTTCATCTTTATCAGTGATATAGAAAATAGTTCCTGAGTGCTAAGTTGCCACTAATAGAAGTAGCATTAAATATATATCCAGTTTATATAAGCAAAGTATATATAGCAGAAATACTTCATAACTTTATTGAAAAAAGGGGAAAAAAGGAAAATGAACACAGGAAAAATGCATGTGTAAAAAAAGTAACTGTATGACCTAGACAGAGCAATCAGGTTTTATTAATTTATGACAATTAGGCATAACCTGCAATAATAAGGAGAAATTTTTATCAGAAACTGAAATTGTTTGTTAATTATGAATCCTTGGAATTTTTTTATATTTCAGCAAAAGCTTTTAGATTATCTTCCATTTGCAAGACTAATGCTAATTACTGTACAGGTTAATAGCTGTCAAGTATGTCCTACATTCAGCAGTGTAGTGATCTTATATTCAGAAAATAAATAAACTACATTGCTTATAGCATGCTTTTTGATCCTACATAGCTGCATAGGCATGGTACTCAGAGCAGCCGTTATAATGCCTTTTGCATTTTTGAGGGTAAGCAAATACACAACTCACAATGCCATGATGCAGAGTAGAGTGACCTTGTCTCAAGGCACATGAAATGCTAAATGCTGGAACAGGCTGTGGGCAGGCTCTTGTCCTTTGACTGGCTGCTGCTTGGGTACTGTTAACACTCTCAGCAATTTAGCTCTGACAAGTGCTACTGTCACCCTTAGGGTGGCAGATAGACTGTAACTGCAGCAGTGAGCAAACTTGCTGATATGTAGAAAACTTCTTGCTATCCTTTTGGCTATTTTCTCTCTCATTATGAACCAAGAAGTTATTTTTAAAGTGTGCAGGTTCCCAGCTTTTATGCAAAGGTATCCTTCATCAGGTCCTGTCACAGTCCAAAACTACCTCAAGTTCCCACAGGTGCAATATACTGTCTCTTTACGCAATTGACTGTAGTAGTGAGAAACATATAAATGTGAAATGGCAAGCATTAGAATCAATTTTTTATATATAAAAAAGAGACCGAGTGTTCACATGAAAGAGAAATAATTTTATTTTTTCATCTACAATTAAAAATATACAACAGCTAACAGTTGATAATCTCTCTACACAAGAGTCCAAATTTTATCATTTTAGCTTGTATTTTACTCACTGTTGCCTATGCAAAGTGGAAGTGAGTAATAAATAGTGTTCTCACGAGTAAAGTCACTCTTCAGGTTCACTCAAGAACACAAGTAAAATGTAAAATCATATGGTTAATGCATAAAATCATCTTGGGGCAAAGTTAAGTTGTATCGATAAATTCACTGTGCTTCTCTATGACTTAATATTTTTTAAAGGTTTAAGTATTCTTTTTTATAGTTTAATTTGTGGATAATTGAAATATATTCCAATAATCGATTGCAGAGAGAGCTAGTAGCTTTGTTGGATCTTTTTGGATTATTCACATTGTTCCATACAGACTCTTGTATTTAAATCTTCTGGAGTAAACATTTTCTTTTTCTGAATTTATTTTTTTTTAATTTTTACTTTCTGATCTTCCTCTTAGAACACATTGGTTGCTTTTTTTTCCCTCCAGTTTTGTTTATCTCTACCCATTTTGCTTCACTTGAAAATGTTTTTACTCCTCTGGGCTTCTGTAACAACAAGCCTAGCGCCTGGCTGTAGAACACTTAACCTCTGATTCTGACCTTTTGCACACAGGATGAAATTCTTATAAGAACTCTTTTCTAATGGGAATTTTTAGTCAGGTAGACTTATAACTTATAGTGCAAAAAAAGGAAAAAAATCAGTCTACATTTTTTCTTGACTAAAGCAGACTGCTGTGTTTATCTCAGTGGGATTTAATACCACTGAGATTGCAAGTCTTGAAGTTTGTGCACCACATACCAATAGACCACTTGGGGAATAAAGTTCTTTTTAAAAAATCAAAAACTGTGTCTGGAATGTAATCAAAAGATGATCCATTTAAGAAAGAATAGTAAGGTCTTTTTCCTACTGGACATGCATGATAAACATGGAAGCTGTTTACAATCAGACAAAGGGTTATATGTCTGCTACTATAATAATATGGCTTAAACATCTCTATATTGATTGCATAATCTGTTCGCTAAATAAAATATGGGGTTTTGTGAGTGAGTCTGGGAAGGGAATATTTCTTTCCTCTCAGCGGTAGGGAATAGAATCCCTGTAAATAAAACAGAACAAGTTTTATTCTGTGAGAAGTGTCAGGGGTCAGATTTTGTGCCTAAGGCTCTTTCTCCTAACCCAAGGTGACCTCACCCAGGCTGCATATAGGAGACAATTTCCAGCCTTTCCTGAACCCTGTAATTTATCTGGCAGTCTGCTGTCCAGCACAAACCTAAACTGCGCTTCCCCACAGTTAAGAACACCCACAACCACAGGAAAGTGCTTGAGTTGAATACTCTGACTTTTCTGGGTTTTCCAGTAGGGGTATTTTTCATCAGACTGTAAATGGTCCCCAGCCTTTTAGCAAAGGCACAGCTGTTGGTACCAGAACACTGGTTTGTGTTAATTGTTTTTCAACATCAGAGGGAAAAAAAACCAATAAATTTCAAGAAGATTCACACAGCAGGGAGGAATCCTTGAGTAATGTTGCTGTGATTCCCTCTGCAACGGGAAGGATTCTCTTCTCCTTTAGGGAAACGTGGTAGTACATCACAGAGGATTAAGACACGGCTTTTACTGAAGTCCACTTGTAAATTTTGCCTGCCTAGTATGATGTACTAGACTATAATATGCTAGAAAAAAACACTCTTAAAATAATCCTCAACACTCTGATTTCCTTTGGTAACTGAGAATAAGGCAGTGCAAGGCAGCCTCTGTCCCCAAATTAAAAATATTGTTCAGAAATATGGCATCTCTTAAAGAAATATTTAGGGCCTTGACATTGACATTATCATCTATGATTGAGAAAAGAGCACCATGTTTTCCAAAAACAGTGAACAGATCCTTCAGAGAAGGATCATGGGGTAACAGCAGGATAAGGAATCACTCTTTATTTAAATCCTCAGGTGGCAATAGTAGTGTTTTCCAATGATATCAGAATAATTGCTGCTAATGTAAATTAGTTTAAAAGCTGAGAGTCAATCAAAATACAAAATCATGTCAAGGAGGTCAAGACTGAAAAATGAAATTTTGTGTGTAAGATATGTCACAGTTCTGAATCTTACCTTAAAACAAATATATATATATATATATATATATACACATTTTTTTTTATTTGGCCATGTGAATAGTATTTGTACCTTTTTGTTTGTTTTTTTTTTTTTGGGGGGGGGGGGGGGGGGAGGGGGAAGGTGATGGTAGTACTTTGAACATATGTGGATTAAGATTCCCAGGAACAGTTGGTAAGGAAAACAGGCAACCAAAGTTTCTTCATATAATGATAGAAAACAACAGACACAAAAGGACATGGATTGGTGCTTTGCCAATTAGAAAAATTAAACATTTAAAGACAGATAAACTTTGAAAAGGGGATATTCTTAAAGATAACCAGGAAAGACTGAATTAAAACTTAAGATATTATTACAACTTTTACTTACTTAATAGACAAAAAAATCTACATTATCCATATGCCAGGTGAACACTTATATCCAGCCTACAGGGCATAAAATTAGCACCTCCTTCAATTTTGTATAATATGTTTTGTTTATTTGTATATATAATGTGTTACAAATGTGTTTGGTTTAAAATCAACTTCTCTATCAGTTCCCATAGACAAGACTTAGACTGTCCACTAGATAGAGACTTGAGAAACTCATCATCACCTTGAATATCAATCAACAGTTGAATGAGTTTTGAAAATCAACATTTTTGATTTTTCACCTACAATGGCAGCTAGGTGCTTTATCTATCTACTTTTAGAGGTCTTGCTCCTCATACTTATCCATTAATATTTACTGAAATCCTTTTTACTTTCACAATTTAATTTCACAATCAATCACATGATATGAATAGATCATCTATGCTTAAATATGTATATGGATATATTTCTTCTCCAAGAGGCACTGAATGTTAATGTTACTTTCACGACCATGATATAAGGAGCACTAAATATCTCTGGCTGTAAAGGTGACTGCAATAAGAAAGTCATATTTTGACTCAGAGGAAATCACAGCCTCTGTCGTGTTTCCCAGCCTTTATTCTTTTGTGAGTGTTTTTTCAAGTGTCTTATTTTCTCTTTTCCACCATCTAATGACACATTGTGATCTCTGCATTATAGTATGATAAAGTGCATTGCAGATTCTGATTTATTTAAGTAAACTCAAGATCCCTTTATGAAGCCATTTCTGTGACTTTATTATTCCTGCTCTACCTTAAAATTGCTCAAGAAATATTCTGTGGTCCATTATACTAAATCAATAGCTTTTAAAATGTGAGTTAACAATCCACACACTGTATTTTGTTCTCCAAGCAGAAACAGCATATCCAAATATCCCCTCATAGACCTCTTCAGATTTGTATTCCCACAGACTTCAACATAATTATTCGTTATCTGTTTTAAACTGCTTAGTAGAATTGTCCTTGCCATGCACAGCTTGAGAGAATAATACACTTTCACAATGTGTAAAACCACTCTGTATAATAGTAGAAAAGAATTTTTTCTTGTAAGGAATATGAAGCATTTTGGGTAGATTGCTGGAGAAATGCAGAAAATACATATATAACCATTTGCTTTTCAGGGGGCTGGAGACAGGATTAAGCATCTATGAAATCAATTGCATGCTTGGTATCTCTATTATGCATCATTCATTGCCCCTGCTTCCTCTGCTTCATTAGACTGCAGGATTTTTCACCTTATAGTAGGGGTATTAAACATTTCATCAGCAGTAGGAAAAAGATCTAGTATCTGCATCATGTTGAATTCATTCTTTAAATTGATTCAACTTACAATAATTTCAGCATAGTCAAAATCAAAGTACTTTAAAATTCTCCCAAAGGCTGTCATCAGGGGGAAGGAAGGTGGGGGGAGGGGAGGAGGAGGTGGAGAGGAAGAAGAAAGTAAAATGTGAACATACAAAGAAAATTTTCTGTACAATTTCTGAGTCAGAAGTCAGAATCCAACACCTAAATCCACATTCTACATCAAGCAGTGGCATATCACTTTTCTTAAACTAAGTATTGGTGCTGAGTAGAAAAATTGACCTGGGATTCTTATTGGCAGGAACTGTCATTATTATTGTTTTTCTCTCCAGGGTTCATCTCAAAATGGAAGACTCTTCTTGAAATAAAGAAATGAAGAAATCACATATCTGACACTGAGACTACTTAACATAACCCAAATGAATATCCTCATATAAGTTCTATCTCTCCAGCAAAATACAGGAAAAAATTTATATTTGGTAAAAAAATATATGTAAAACATATTTAAATTTTAAGCATAATAACACTTCCATGTCACTTTATCTTTGAAAATCTTAAAAATAAGTAACTAAATAATGGACAATGAGCATATGCTTCAGATTTTGAATCTGCAATGTATCCTAGTCAGATAGCTAAACACCAGGCCATTAAAATTACTCTTGATTAAAAAAAAAAGCATTTATGCAGACTTTTAATTGGTATCTATATTTTAAAAGAAATATAGAATAACTCCCTCTTTCACACAACATACGAATGTTGGTGTGACCTTTTCTTCTGGGTTACCTTTTATAATGCATTCTAAAATATTATTTTCCAGCTGGATGGAATAATACCAGAGATATGGGGTGTTAAACTGTTTAGAGAATTCTTTATTACCCCTTAGAAATTGAGAGAGCAGGGAGTTGGCAATTCCAGTCCCTTGATAATTCTGCTTTATTCCATGGTATTACTTCACCAGACTTTCTTTTTTTACCCCACTGCTACCAACTTCTCCATTCTTTAAAAGGAAGAATGTGCAATATATACCTATGTTATCCTCAATTTCTTTGGTAATTTACTACTAGTCCCTGACATGTATTAACTTCCTGTTATGGATGCATCTGTTTAGTTTCCAGAAAATAATTTTCACTTCTTTTAGTCTTCTACAGGGCTGACAGTATTGTTTTTGCTCTTTAAACTATCTTGATTCNCTATTGTAACCTAAGACACTAGCTTCTGTTCTTTAAGCTCTTTTCTTACTTGTAAGTCATCAGTTTATGGAATAAAGGGCAATAGAACTACAAACAATACAAAGAAAAAATCAAAATATGAATTCTTTGATTTGTTAGGGAGCAATGCAGTGAAACAAAGGATTACATTTCAAAGTCATGCTCCTTTTAACATTTTTCTATGCAGTCTTTCGCTATCTTTATATTTATATAGCAATCAGTTGATCAAGCTCCCCCAGGTTTTCTACTGCAGCTGAAGGACTTTGAAAATCAGAGACGCGTGAGATGATTCTTCTCATCTGACTTTATGCACGTAAAACCTAGAGAGCTTAGAGAAATACTTTAAACTGTGCAAATCACTCTAGGTTTTCTATTTAATCTTCTGAGAAGAAAAAGGCTTCTGTGCAGAAGTGTCATCCTGGACATTTATTTTTGGGATGAAACAAAATAAACCCATTCTAGAGGTATGCTTTTTCTCCACGTGCTAAGAGAATCTGGTATCTCTAGCTCAAAAGCAAATGTCTGTTCACCTCAAAGAACTGAATTGTCAAGTTATTAAGCTTTATTCTTGTGATTTTCAATTCCTTGGCTATTATCTTTTTATACTTTAGTTAAATTTCAGATAAGCTGTTTGTAGATGCAGTTGATACATATTATGTGCTTCTAAGGGTTCCATACGTAACTTTTAGACTAAAACTGGTTAAAAATGTAAGAACATCTTCACTGACAGTTTGAAGGAAAAAAAAAGAATGATTGGTATATTTCTCTGTTTACTGTGAATTATTTAATCTGTCATTAGAAAAGTTATTCCTTAATTAATATCCAGTTTTCTTTGGTTCTAATTGTCATTTTAATATGTTTTTTAGAAGCATGAAAAACGTAAAATAGTAATGCATAACTTAATAAAAGCATAATCTGAGTGAAGGATGATTAGTGAAAATCCAGTTGTTGATCTGATATATGTCTGAAAAGTATTTTTTGTACACCCATGTATTTGGTACCCCTGTAGTCCTTGTACCAAGGAATCAGAATGTTAAGCACAAGAATTTGGTGACTGATGTCAGTCTAACTGTAGATCTTCATTAATTTATTCTAGATAGCCTTAATCATTTATTCTTGATCTGTTATTCTACATCATCACTTCTCTGCTATCTTTTGGAATAGGATAGCATGGTACAATTCTGCAAATTTTTTCTTTTACTAGCTATCTTTTCCTGGTTTTCCTGAAATTTCTGAAGCAGAAAACTAGCCCCAGTCAGATTAGCCTTTCAGTAAAAAAAAAAAAAATAGGATATATCTTTAAAGCAACTTTCTTTCTGGCTTTGTATTTCAGAACTGTGTCAAGAAAAACAAGGTCAAGTGGATGGTAATTAACAGAAATAAAAATTTTCTGAGTTATGGGAGACTGAGAGGTGGATGAAAAAACAAGGGACCAAAAAAAGAATCCAAAATTTAAAGCTATCAGTGACTACCATATAAACAGTTAACTACAGATTAGAACTGGAATAAAATTAATAGACAATGAATAAAGATTTGTGTCTCTTGATCAAGATGTTTCATTACTAGATATAATTAATTGGCTTTTTCTTATGTGAGATTTCTTTTTTTATGCCATAAGGATTCAAACTTACATAATGTCTATTGTATTTTTCAGTGTATGGCTTGGAGAGGATAATATTTCTCTTGTGTTTAAGAACTGAATCAGTTTTAGGGTGCTTTTTAAAGGGAAGAAATATACAGCAAGGCTTAAGAGAAATACTGAATGTGTGGGCAGCAAATTAGGAATGAAAGACCCAGAATCAGCTCTTTAATCAACAAACTAAGCCTAATGTTTTGAGATAAAAGTGATATCTTCTGAGTCACTGTCTGACTGGTGATATTAAAACTCATTATTCAACCAAGTACAAAGAACATGAGTATCTAAGGTGTTTTAATTTACATGTCATAAATAATTTCAACAAGTCCTTGAGTTGTTTATGTATTTTTTTTTTCAGATTCAGAATACCGAAAACTTTCATCTATGTCCATTTCAACGATAAGAGAACAAGGACTCACTTTGCTTGCTCCAGTAGTTTTAATGACTTCATGATTTCTGATATAAGGAAGCTGAAAAACTCTGCAGATTTAAGAACTAAAGCCTTTATTGAGATTAAACTAATTTATATCATGTCCACAGGAAACAGAGTGGAAATGTAAGTAAAGGAATAGCAAAGGTAAAAGTTTTAGATATTATAAGTGAACACCTGCCTGTAAATTAAAAGAGATTAAAGATTCAGATTCAGTTTTCCTCTTCTGTTATGAAAAAAGTGTCTCTCTTTACATCTGAGTATAAATTTGAGAAAACAAGAGCAGTTCTATATTATTTTACAACTAAAAATTTGTGTCTGTGTACACACAAAGTGAAAAACAAAGAAAAAAACCCTGATTACTGTGACGAGTGCATGGAAAACAGACAAGCCAGATTGCCTTTAGATTTCAAAAGCTGTGTCTGCTAAATTTGTTCATTAACAGCACACTTCAAGACAATGCTTAGTTACTGCATATCGAAAATCAATATTGTTGTAAAATTTATTATATTATCTTCAACAAAGCCTAAACACAAAGTGTACAATGTGTCTTCAACACCTAAATTCTGAATTAGCTGTGTGTGTGCAGCTCCACGTCACTGAATCCACTTTTGGCTACGATTTGTGGTGGTCCTTGGTGAGGTGATCAGCCTTGAGAGCTGTTGACAGGGTAAGTCACATGTGCATTGTTTTATCTTGTTTCTTCTACAGTTTTCCTCATTTGTGCCTGCTGTTTTCATGCTATTTGCTACTACAGTTCCCTCTCCCATCCTCAGCAGGGAAATCATCTCCTCCTGATGCTGCTTTGAGGGTGAAGGATATCTTTCCAGTTATCCTGGAACTTGGTTTTCAGACCCTTTTGCTTATATTGTCCTCTGCAACTTTGTCTTACTTGGATGCCTCTTATATGCAACTTCTCTTTTCCCCTTTGGTGATCACATTATTCTCATACATATATAAATTACTGAATTGTCTGGCTCGCAGTGTAATGCCCTGACAATGCTACAAAATGTTTACATACTGTTCTTGCTCACATTGTTTCAGTGTGCTTATATTCGAGTTAGAATTAATAGTATGATGATCAACACATTTATAATTTCTAGGTGTCACAGTCCTCTAATTTGGTTCCAAGTAGTTGTAATACACTGTCTCTGTGCCTGCTGTGGAACATACAGGCTTCTCAAAACAAAAGAACATCCTCTCCATTCTAGCTGTCCAAGCTGCATAAAGCTTTTCTGGCAAAGGAGTTCCAGCCAGTATCTCTCTAAACAGGATTGTTAGAAACCTCTAACTTCTGGCCTTCCATGCTTAGCAAGCACTATATACCTACTTCCTCTTTACAAAGATTATTTCTAGGATTTTGTCTAGATTATAGTGTGAATTTTGAGGAACAAATATACAGATCAGATGTGTACAGTTCAGATGTGCTGAGGTCTTTTGTGCCTTTTTCTCTTGCCACAAAGCCTCAAATCTTGTTGGGCTGCTAAAATAAATCATCTTTGTCCATGCTATTGGGAACTGCCTCCTGTTCCTCCTAAATAAAAAGCTGATTATAACATTATGGACACTTCAGCATTGAAAGCCAAGGAGATTAATGTCTGCACTGAGAAGTCTTGACAAAGAAAAGGTAAGTGCTGAATGAAAGAGATGTGGCTGTTTGGAAAGAAAAAGAGATTTAAATGGAAGTCAGAAGAACTGGAACTACAAATTAACATGATGGAATGGAATTCTACTGACAATTATTCTTTCAGTTCTTTCAACACACAAAATCCATAAATCCTAATCAGAAAGCAAAGTTCTATAGGTTGTCTATCCACAGTAACTAGATGCAAAGTGGTGACATCAGTGAAAATTCTACGATTTAATGGAAAAAGAACATAGAATTCAATTCCTATAAGTCATCAGTAGAACTTTTTATATAACCGAGTTTTGCCTAAATTATCCATTGCAACTAAATCAAGTATTTGTTCTTTTTTTCTCATTTAATAAAGGACTGCAAATTTATTCTGATTGCTCCATACATGTTGGAGAATTTTCAAAACTATTCTAGTGTGGGTTGTAATACATAGTATGGGTAAAATAATCTTTGGAATTCTTCAAAAATTTTGCCTGTTAAGTGCTTGCAGTCAGTGTTATATGTTTTTGGTATCTGATGACCAATTACATTTAATAGTTTTCACTTCTCTTTGCTGTGTCTCATTTAGGTGGAAAGTAAATGATCAGAAGTTCATGAAAAATGCTATGTCCATAATAGAAAGCAATTTTGTGCCATAGGACAGGTTTTCTATGTCAAAATACCAAAGGTAAAGTGCCTACATTGACAAGATATGAAATATTTTATATACAATATGGCTTTTACTTCCTCCTAGTTAGTTTTACTCAGTTTCACTGAATAAATGTCCCCATCATCGTCCTCATATGGAGATGTCCAAAAGGAGAAATTATTGGTTCAAATACATAAATCTGCCCCAACAGTGTAAGTGCATCTGAGCCAGATCGGAGACCAGAGTTCCTGTTGTGGTTAACTTCAAAAACAATCAAATACTTGTTAATGAGTATCCCTTTCAAACTGAATCAATGCTCAGGGATAGCCAGAGGATTTACTTTGAAATATCATTACTGCACTTAGCAAGGACACTATTTTATTTTAGTAACTTTTGTCTATAAGCGTAAGCCATTGCACCTAGAAATATAATAACAAACCATGTTAATAAATATTTTAAAAGCCGAACCATTCCTCTAAACACACATTATTTATAGGAATATTATTCTTAGCTACAAAGGGATGTGAAAGTGTTTGAAGAAAAAAAAAAGTGTAATTGAAACAAATATTCACAAATAATCTGTTTTTTCAACTTTCCATCACCTTTATTTTTGTTGTTATTACTTTTTTATTTGGTTTCAGATTTTTTTAAAAATAAATGTAATGTTGTTGCTGGTGCCATACCAATAGCTAATTTAATTTCTGCTAGTTTAAAGCTACTTCACTTTTTTTTTTCTTTTTTTTTTTTTTTTTTTTTTTTTTTTTTTTTTTTTTGTAGTTGTTTTTAGCTTGGGAATAATTGGGGCTGTTTTAAGACTCTTTCTTAACTTTATCTGCTTTGACCTATGATGATTAGTACACATATCAGTCATTTAGTCAAACATTGTCACTATGCCCTGTAAGATTAAGTGAATTTCCATCATAGAATACATTTCTTTTCAACTAGAGACAGGTTTTATTGTGCTAAAGACACAGATGCATGTTTCATTATGCAGCTTTTCAATACTACTAATGAAATGACGTTAGAAAGGTATCAATTACTTAAATATAGCACAGAACATACAGAGTACGTCTACAACAGAATTAATTTTGTTCTTCCTAAATTGCTTTTTGGATCTGAATTAGTTTTCTATATAAGTAGTACTACAGTAGCATTATTACAATGATAATCTATAAATTAATAAATCATGTTGCAGCACTGAATAAATACTTAAATGCAAAATTTTATTCAATAAAAATAGGGAAAAGATTTTGTTTTCATGGTTTTCTAAAAAACTAATATAGAAAATGTGTATTGAAGTGATGGGGATAATGTAACTATTAAAGCTATAGATGTACTTGAAAAAAGAGTTAAAATGGAAGCTTTCCAAATGTACGCGTAAAATGGTTTACTGTATGAAGTTATATTCTTTTCTTTGTTTCCTTTTGCTTATGGGTTTCATGCTTTTATGATTTTTTTCTCTTCTCTTCTCTGTCCACAAGATTTATATTACTGGAATGATCTTCTGCTTTGTAATGTTATGTTTATGAGGTATCTCAGCTTAAGACTAGAAAACATCAAGTTACTAGTAATTTTAATGCCTGTGCAAATAATGCTGATTGAATCTAAACTTGTGTATAATTAGAAAAAATAGACTTTAGGAATAAGCGGGCTTTAGAAATACTTATATCTAGTCATCTTCCTCTGCTGAATTATGTTATGTCTCTAGCATTCCTATTGTGCTTTCCATGCACTGCCACCACTAACTTGCTGCCTCTAGAAGTGAGGGGAAATCTAACAAATTGTTACACTGAAGATTTGAGCACATGATCTCAAAGGGATGAAGCTGTTTCATGAGAAAACACAGTATTTCCTCTGTAAGAAAATAAGATTAAATAAATGCACTCCTATGTCTTCCTCTGTGCAGTATAAGGCTGTTTAAAGATTATCAAAATTAACATTGACCAACAATTCTGTAATAAATCCACTGAAGACTGTTTTGTTGGAGGGGGCTTGTTTTGGGGTTTTTTACCAACTCTTCTGCTAATGACACTGAGGAATCATTCTTCCATTGGTTTTTGCCAGCTTCGTGCTAGGTTTAACCTTGTTTAGACTTACTTCTGTCACATTCTGTTGCATCAGCCTAGCTACTTCTGCCTGCCAGGTTGTACTGCTGTAGGTGCAAAACCATCTTGATACTGCTAGGGAAATGCATTCCTCCTAACTGAAGCCATGTAAAATGTTGACAGTCATTTTAAACTTTCATCATAGCCATTGCAGAAAGAGAGAAAGAACAAAGCATCTATAATTCAGACTGCTTAGTGATATATATCTCTAAGGGAAGACAGGAGTCAGCCTTTGGAATAACCTGCTCTGCAGTCTATCAAGGGAACCAAGATGATCATATCAGATAAAATTCCCAGCTTTTATAAGATTTAAACAAATTAGTTGGAATTGACTCTTTATTCCAAAGCAATCATAACTTTCTCTGTTTCTTGTCCTAACTCTTCCTATGCCTCTTCATTAGTTATTGTTTTTATTCTTAAATATCTCTCTGCCCTTTTGCTGTCTGTCTCTCCCCTTCATCAGCTTTCTCCATTCTCACCATTCAAACAGGTGTTTAACAAACACTGATTTTTCTTTCCAGCAAAATGTCTTCCTTCTCTGACCCTTGAAAACTTTTCCAACTGCTGTAACAGCTAGTTCAGTTCTTCCTTGCAATTTCATGATATGAAATAAGTTTTATAATCTATTTAATGCAATTCTATAATTCTTACTTCTATAATGCATTAAGTTCTCCATTACACTGCTATTGAAACTGAAAAACATTATGTATTTCTGGTCTCAGGAGCTCTTTGATTTGAGTTAGTGACCTGAATACAGTTTTAATATATGGAAGATAAGCATGCAAAAACTATATGTTTGTTGAATGGCATTTTCCCCACAACATTTTTAGAATAAATGGCGGCATAAATGTGTTGACAGCAGCTAATCTCAGAGGATGAAGTATGCATTCCTAATAAGCTCTTTACTCATGTTAAAGGGGAGTGAATGACAGGCAGTGCAAGATCTTATCTAAAAGGCAAAATACATTGCAGTGCATAATAATGCACATAACAGGTCTGCTCACTTATGAGCTGTGGATAAATGCAAGAAATCACTACAATAATATGCCTGAAGACAGAACACTTATTCTCGTTATGTGGGTGAGTGTGCTGTAGAGATCAATTAGATCACACAACTCCTGCAGACAGTAAGAATAGCAGTAATAAAACCTAAAGCAAAGAACATATTGCACAGTGTGCTGACAAGGTCAAATTGATAGTAATGATGTGTGGTGGCAGCACTGCAATAAGGTTGTCTTATATTGTATGCATCTGATATTGGCTTTCATTACCAATATCCTGGAGTACAGTCAGAAGCTTACTAAAATGATAGTGATTACCCAAAGGGCAAAAGCAAATCAGACAGGCATTTCAGTTCTTGTGCACCCTGCAAACTGCATGAAGGCAGAAAAAATTGTACCTCATGCTTGATCTACAATGCTTGCTACCACTGGGATCATATTGAGTTTATACAGCCTTTTGTTCATTTTAAAGCTGATGTGGTGCTTTAAAGCATGTGTATACTTAGTGAGTTTATTAAGATAGACCATCAGAGACCATGATAGTTCTCTTCAGTACAAGTCTACAAGTATGTACTATAAATCAGCCTGTAAGACACATCATACACTAGATGTACGATTGTTCTGGAAGCTTCAAGTTAATACTCAGTGGGCACTTAAAAACTTTGGGTTGGGCATGGTTTGAATAAAACCCAAATATTTGGATGAGTGTCTAATATTTTTGCAATGCATCATCCTTGTAGCTTTTTAAAAATAAAACAAAACCAAAACTAATTTTACACTTTACATGAGATAAAATGCCTTCTACTACTCCCTGAAATTCTTCTTCCCTTACAAAAGAAGTAATTTAAACACAGGTAGCTTTAGTCTCTACTGAATAAGACATGGTCATAGACAGAAAGGTTAATGAAAAAGAGAGTGTCCTTTGGAACGATATATCAAACATTTCAAAGAAATGCATCTGAGAATTTACTTCTGGTCTTATCTGATGTCCTCACAGCTCATGCAAAATGTGAGTAGCTGAGTAGCTGAATAAAATTAAGCAGAGAATTTTTCCATGAGGTATTTCTCTGGCTCACTTAAGCATTTAGGTGAATAGCAGGTTTTGTAATATGGTCATGTACAATGTTCCTGTCCACACACAAAAAAAAAAAAAAAAGAAAAGAAGTTTTAACCCTGAAAATATTGAGGCGATATTCAAAGCAGAGGTGAACATTCAGAAAATGGGAATTTGTGAACTTGACTGCCCTTGACTTTCCTTCTCATTACAACATTAAAATGAACAGCTGCTCTTTCCCTAATGCATGACATTTTCTGGGTGTTATGATTCTTCTCTTTTGTGGTGTTAACTATTCAAGGAATCAAGGCTGGCATAACAAGACTTCAGTGAGCTATGCTAGTCAGGTCTGCCCACATACTCTAGATCTTTCTGTTTGCGCACATGACATTTCTTTGAATTTTTGTATGATTTCTCTGACACAGCTGAGAGGATTTTTGTGGCTGTGACTTCTTGTACAACTGTGTCATGTTGGGGGAAAGACACCTGCGAGGAAAAGGCTGGGTGTTGACTGTGATTCAGACATAGTGGAGGTGGGTAGGAACAACAAGGGAACAGTGCCCAGAAGAATCACCTCAGGTGTTCAGTTATTGCAGAAGGAAACTCTTAGATTCACAGAATGGTTTGGGTTGGAAGACACCACCTTAAAGATCATCTAGTTCCAACTCCCCTGCCATTTAAACAGGTTGCTGAAAGACCTATCAAACCTGGCCCTGAACACTTCCATGGATACGGCACTAACCATTTCTTTAGACAACCTGTTCCAGTGCCTCACTAACCTCACAGTAAAGAATTTCTTCATCATATCTAATCTAGAGATTACCCTCTTTCAGTTTAAAGCCATCAACTGTTCTCCTGCCGCTACGTGCCCTTGCAAATAGTCCCTCTCTGCCTTTCTTGCAGTCTGGCTTCTGTGTGTTTCAAACATTAATTTAATATTTTAAATAAAGGCTTCTCTGTATCAGATGCATGATTCATACAGAGTAGCGGCTTCTGGAGAGTTGGTCTTTAAAGCATGGCAAGCATATTCCACATCTCTCTGCTCAGTGATAGCCCCATTTCCACCTTCCACAACCTCTTCCTGTGCAGCACTGCCGTGGCTGTAGCTATAATGCCATCTCCTACTATTGTACTCCTAGTTCCTTGTTCCTGTCAATCTCCTGTCCCTTCCTTCCTTCAAACACTTATTTTATAAAAATGTGTGGGTCCTCTCTTCTGTCATTACTCAACTGAAGAATTATATTCTGTTTGGAGAATCAGTACTGAGTATACATGTTCAGGAAAATGACCTCATTGTTATTACATTACGTGTTTTGCGTTAAACACGCTTGATATGCTTTCTGAATACTGATTAAGTTTTTAATTTACATTATACATTTTTTCCTCCCAAAAGCTGAATTTCTCACAGGACTTCTTGGGAGACAAAAACATAATCTTAGAAAATACCATAGTAACTTGTCCTTGTAAATAACTGCCTAAGAATTTCACACTTGCAAATGTTCATAAAGTAGATGTAAGTTAATAACCCTTCTGAAAAAGTATCCAAACTCATAAACACCTAAAAACATCTTTTAAAAAAATCTTAGCATCAATTTTTCAATTTCTTTTTAACCTATGCATGATTTTTGTAAAAAATTACACATACTGCACTACAGTTACTAAGCATAATATTTTCTTTTGCCCTAGGTTTTCATTTTAAAAGAATAAAAGCCACTTTCTTAACATGAGCCTTTTATTATTTTCTTTCTTTTCAGACTAACTGTAAACAGCCAAAGTCATTACTTACACAGATACAATATTTTGCAAATTTGTTAATATCAGTTTATTATCAACAGAATATTATCCTAAAGCCTTCTCTTACATACATTATCCATCTCTGATCCAACAAAGAGCCTAAAGATTTGTCGGTACTTCAGTTATTCCATACACTCTCCTTGTAACAGCAGGTACGGTTATGACTAATGCAGCCTGCATCAAGATGACTGCCCTAATATGCTGAGATTAAAAAGGAAAAACAAAAACACATTCATTATGTTGCAGTTCTGAGTTTTTGTGCTGAATAGGAAAACATATACATGTAAGCAGTATTACAATGGTTGTAATTACTTCTGCAGTAAGAAATGTATTGCAATTTACTGTTCTTTATCAGCTGGAAAACCCTTCCTTTTGAAACACTGCATGTGCTTTCATGAAGAACAGAACAAGAGAGACTCCTGCTGGTTCAAACTCTACAGAAATTAACACTTTTTTGGTAACTTTCTTTTTTCTATTCTTTATGTACTTGCACTACTTATTTCTTTCATAATAATACCAAAAGGTCCTGAAGCTGAGTAAATGCACTAGACATTCTCCTATAGCTCAGAAGAGCTGACTGTTTGAATTTTTTTTTTAATTTCTGAGACAAACAAGTAGAAGGAAGAAGGGCAGAAGTTAAGGATACATAAATACAATCACATAAACTACCACATAGTTTATGTGGTTCTGTTATGTCTATAGCATATTATTAAGTCATTTATTCAATATGAGCTGCTTTTAGAGGAGAAAATGATTATTTGGTGAAAATATTTATGTATGTATATACCTTTTGTGCAAAGGTAAACTAAATCAAACCATCAAGAAGTGCACAGTTCACAAAATTGTTTCATTAAACTTAGTTCTATTCTCATGCAAAATTTTAAATTATTTTGATAAAGTGTTACAAGTAACAACGACTTTATCACATACTGCTGGTTTCCTCACAGGATGCTTGCTTTTTTCTGTGCATGAGAGGATGGCCACTGCTCAGAGAAGGAAGCAACTGCCACACAATATTCCCTCACTCTCCTTCTGCAATATGTCCCTACATTCTACACAAACCTGTCCTGGAAGGAAGTTTACTCTTTAATCCTTTTTACAGTGCTCAGCTCTGTATCTGAGGATTAGATCTTTAAAAGCATTTAAGGGCTGGACAGACAAAGGTATTTAATATCCAAGTCCCAATTAATGTAGTGAGAGCTACACACTGTGCAGAAATGCTGGTGTGTCTTTGAGAACTACAGCTCAGAAGCGTGAGTGTCCACTAGCACCATAGGAACAGCACAAAGACACCTGTGGAAGCTCCAAATCCAGGCTGATATCTAGAAATAAAGGAGTAAACTCCCATGCAGAGAGAGTAGTTGCACTCCACAAAATACTGAAAATGACAGTCTACCTGAGCCACCTCAAAAAGATAAATGATTTCAGCAGCTCTTGCTTTTGAGGATAGTTAGTGTTGGTTTTTGTACACTACAAGGAGATATTCTAATTCCGAAATTAACATTGTCAAACCTTTTGCCCAGTTGCCCTTCAACCCTAGAGGTACCAACCTTTACTGGTAATAATTTTTGGGGGTGTTTAAGTATCTGCATCAAATTACGGTGTTTTGTCAACAATGAACAGACCTATCCTGATCTCAGCAACCACTGGAATTTAATATTAAGGGTTTTCCCTATTAGGTCAGCTAAGGTTAAAAGTGGGTTTTCTCAGAGATGGTTAATCTTATAGAAAATATAAATGGAAGAACAGTAATATTTTCTTTTATTGAATAAATTAGCAGCTATATACTCTTTTGGGGAATGGAACATTCTCATTAAAACCTTTGTCTTTAAGGGGACATATTCAGAGCCCTGCTGGATCTCACTGATTTCAGATTACAGTTGTCAAGATGAGACATCTCTGAAAATAAATTTTATGTACTTCATCTTGAAAAATGTGCCTGTACTACATTAAAGCAAAGGGAGAAACGTCAGTGAGTTTCTCAGTATCCCAGCACATATTTATGGAAGGTTTTACCATAGAATCCTTTTTGCGGAATTTTTCAAAAACTTTCAGAAGTCTGAGTCATCCTCTCTCCCTCTCCCTCTCTCTCTCTCTCCCCCCTTTATCTTTGATGTCTTTCCTACCTTCTTGTAGGAATAGTAAAGGACTTCACTAACAGAAGAAGTGCAAGAAGGCAGCAGTCAAAAAGGACAGATGATGCAACACCATGCAATTAGAGCTGGCATTGAAGTGCACAGGAACATCTCACTGTAAATGGCATGGTGCAATAAGCACAGCACAAGACATGCTGCTGTCAGGTGAAGAAAGGCTCAGGCAGTCTCTGAGGCCACAGGCTTTAGCTCAGCACGATGTATCCCAGCTGGGAGATCTGAAGGCACCCCCAGGCACCTCTGTTGGGGGCTTACAGCAATGCCTCCTGTTAGAATGTACCTGACACATCAGGCCCTTCCTGGCAAGGAAGCTGCAAGCCAATAAAGAACCTCAAGGCAGGTGGTCCAGCTCCCCAAAGGGACAGCAGCCCACAGCACTGCCCCACACGCAGCCTGGCTGAAGCTAATCGGATCTGTTCTGCCATCATGGAGGGTACCAAAGCAGAGGAGAACAAACAGGAAAAGCCCAGCACAAGGTGAACATGCTGACGTAGCCTCTACTAGGGGAAGAAGCCTAGTGTCTCCTGCAGCTCATTCATCTGAAATGAGAGGAGGCCAATTTTGTTTCAAGATGCTATTGATGATTGTGTTTTAATCTGTACCTGTGAACCAGACACAGAATATAGTTTTGATTTGTGGGTGCAAATGCATGACAACTTGCTACAATATATGCTTTCTGGATAATTATTGGCTGTTCTATTATTCAGCATCATCAACTTTTTTAGCAATAAGTTAAAGTGCTAACTCACACTGCATCTGTGGGCTAGACTAATTGTCAGCTACTCAATACCAGTAAATTATTTAAAGCACTACGGAGGACTTGTGTTTTCTTACTGCTTGACAACTTGCAATACATGAGCCAAGGATTTAGTAAGGCTGGGAACTTCCACAGCAAAAGTGGATAATTGCAAGAACTTTCCTCTGAAGTCTGAAACAGCAGGGTACAAGGGTGCTTGCAGTAGACAGCTGTCACCTGCTCGAGTACATTTATGTTGCCTCGCCCTGGTGACGCTGGAGGTGTAAACAGGTTCAGAGAACTCATGGTTTTATTTAGGTTTTTGATAGTGTGCTATTTAGAGCTTCAGAAGTTAAATGTATTTTACCATCAAAAGAGCTAGGTGGGACATTGATGTATTAAGTTGAAAATGCAGATCCAGGCTGGAAGAGAAATTCATGTTGCTCTAGGAAGTCAGGGGTGGGGACAGGACAGTGGCAGGACAGAAACTCTCTTTGGTTCCTTCACATCAATAAAATAGGACATGAAGAGAGACTCCAGGTATAGCTATTTCACTCTTCATTTCACCGAGGCAGTTGAATCTCTTCAATACTATGATGGAAAGGTTTTAGTGATATCAATATTTCCATAGTTACTTCAGAATTTGCAGCAGTAAACTGATACTCCATGACGATGTAGCAGGGAGCATGCTTGACTTTTCTGAGCCAGGGGTTAATTAAGAGATAAGCAGAATTTACCTGTAAGAAAAAAAACATTAATCTTAAAGTTTTAAAATCTCTATTTAGCTTTACTGAATTCATTAAATTTTCTGCAGCTGGACAATGTAAAGAGGGTCATTAAATAAATAAAAAAAATTGCATATCACAAAACGAAGCCGATTTACAAAGTTCATTAATTGTGTATTATTTATAAATTTATCACCACAGTTACAAATGGATGGTCTTGTAATTTTTTTTACCTTTACATAGTTTAGATAACAGCAAAAACTATTATCAGTTGCTATGGCTGTCTAAATGTAAATTTAAAGCAGGTCTAGGTCTTTTATATAAATGGCAACTATTGTTTGCAACCCAGAAAGTTTTAAAAATATACCCAAAAATGTAAATATTTTTTCTATTGCTGCTGTTAGGCCTGATCTTGAAGCTGTTAATCAGAACAAATAGATTCTTTTCTCTACTTAGACTGGATGTAGGCAATTTGTAGTATGATGCTGCACGTATTTATTAATCTTTGCCTTCCTCTGCATTCCCACATTGGACTCATTAAAAGTAACAATCTGGCTTTTAAGCAGAGCTGTGATGATTAGATAATAAATGTTATTGCCAAAGAAAAAAAAATGATGCATTTATTTCTGTGTTTGACCCAGAGGGATTGGCACAAGTTTTCAAATTAATGGTTTTAAAATAAGTTATAGCATCCCTTAGGTCACCATAAATTTAACACTCCCTTGTTTCTGTTGAGAATATACTAATTGCAGATTTTCTTGCTGATGAGCATCACATTGTGTAATAAATATCAGGAAGTGTCAGTGGGGCATCCTTTTTTTTCAGCACATTTGCATGCAGAGGACATTCCCTAAACACACTCATTAAACTTTTTTAAGAAAGAAAAAATACAAGTTGGGTCTAGATAAAATTATTTGATAATTATTTTGATTTACAATTTCTGAATAAAAAAAATTGAAACATTTTTGATGAATAATATATAATTAGTAAAAAATTAGATTGTTCTATCTCGGATAATAACATATTTGTCCAAAATAGTATGACTGACATTGTTAGGGGAACTTGCAGGGAACAGTGCTATTAAAGATGACTGAGTGATAAAATCTAATCCAATGTACTTTACTTCAGTGATGATCTTCAAATATTTTTATGCCGAAGCAAATATTCCAACTAGATAAAGATAAAAAAAAATATTTTTAATAATTTCTTCTCATTCAGATCACCAAAATGCTACATGCTTCATTCATACATGGAAATCTCAGTGATACTGATGTTTTTTATATTTAAGAGAGACTGTATTACCTTCTGCACCTGCACATTCACAACTCATCTTCTCAAATAAATCTGTAGTGATGTTTTCTATTACATTTGAAACACAACATTAGAGATTCTGGAAGCAGTAAGAGAAGATGATATTTGTGATAGAAAGATCTTGATAAAACTCAAACTTCACAAAAGCAGAAATAGGCTTGAAGTTGGCTTTTGAAGAGTCATCACAAACTAAATACTAGGTTTCAGTATGCAAGCATAAGAGCACAAAAATCAAAAATAATAGATCTGGTTTCAGAGCAATTGTTTCCCATTTTAGACTTACATTTTGTTTGAGAGAAAAGGACAGAGAAAAAAAGCTCCTTTCGTATTAAAAAAAAAAAAAAGAAAAAGCCCACAAACCCAAAACCCGGATGATCTTTTTATTATTTGCATGATTTGTACAGTGCAACTTTTAAAAACGGGAGATTTAAAAAAAAAATCAACAAAATAGAAAGAAAAAAGAAGCTTTTTAGGTTTTTTTATGTTTATTACAGTGTATTGGTGTGCACAGTTTTAAAAAAGGCTGCTTGGAAGCTGTTTCAGGCAAAGTGCTGTGTGATAAATGAGTTTAATACACAGGTGTTTATCGCAGAGAAAATTCTGCCTATATTTCAGAGAGGTTTTTGTGCATAAAATCTATTTATCACATTTTCTAATACAGCCTTTGTACTGTGGAAAAAACTAAAACATTTCCCATTAGTCTTTACAAAAAATAATTTATTAATTACAGAAACCAAAATAAATGCAACTAAAGATTTCATGCATTGAGAAATACCATGATACTTATATTTATAGGTTGTTGCAGGAAACTGATCTACATATGTATGCACATGACATCACCTTCCTGGCCACTGACATACCGGTCCAGTTGTCATTTCACAGGAAACCTGAATTAGTGGGGGTTTGTTTGTTTTGTGAGGGTTTAGTTTGGTTTGTGGTGGTTTAATTTTAGGGGCTTTTTTAATAATATAAGTCTGAATTCCTTAAAAGAAAGAACTTTTTACTACAGAGAAGCTACTGTTTTTCTGATGTGCATGCTATCATTTCAAGGGATGGTCTAATGACATTGAGAGTGACTGAATGAATGAGCAGACTTGGAATTTGCCCAAATCATATTTTTCCACAATTGCCTATCACATCCAATACTCCATTACACTCTACTTCATTGTATCTTCACATCACAGTTTGCAACAGAAACATGTACCACAGAATCTGCATTTTGTGATTTTCCTTTGCTAAAGACATTATTGTTTTACACAGTTCTTGATCATATATACTTAGTGTAAAGTCCATCAAGGCTTACTCCATGTTTGTCAGTTTTTCTGCAGTGATTGAGCCATGGCTGTGAAAAAAAAAGAAGTAATTTTGCCAGTAATTCTTATACAAAAAGAAAAAGCATATTGCTACAAAATCAGAATATTAACATGCATGCCTCATGCAAGCTAATACGTCATAGGCATTGTTTTTGAAATTTATGGTAAGGGGACTACAGAATTAGAGATGATAAAATAAACTGGACATTGTATATCTTGATATACTTAAAACTTTATAAAACATTAAAAAATACATTTGTAAGACATAGGTGACCTAGTGTACTTATTTTTAGGAACTCTGTGATTTAATATTTTATTAGTTGTTGGCTTTCATGCATTTCAATCAATACCATATTCAAAATTTTTTCAATAATGCATTTTTTTCTTTAGTTGTCCATATTTTGAAAATTTGATTGTGTGATCTGACTGTGATCTAAATAGTAATGGTGTGTAACATTGTAAAGTATAACTTTACTGAAAGATTGATTGAATCATGGTGGGATTCTTGAGGTGCCACAGTGTGATTCTTAGGCTGTCCTGTGCAAGGCCAGGAGTTGGACTTGATTGTCCTGATGGCTCCCTTCCAACCCTGCATATTCAATGGCTCTATGAAGCTGTGAGAAAGACAAGGCACAATGTGCTCACACAGTGACTGGCTCAATCCCCAAGAACAGAGGGTCACAAGTGATGCCACGGCTCTGCTGGACTGCCTGGGTCATCTGGCAGCAACAGTCAATGACACAAATGACGTATAAAGGTGACTAAGAGCCACACCAGCCCTTGGCTCCACCGACGGCACTGTGGTTTGATACAGGCATGATCTTCATGGATAATATGGGTGGCATCCTGCCTACACTGCTGACATCTGCCAAAGGGCAGAGTATGGGGGCAGAATGCCAAGAATGAGTACAAGTTGGGAGGAGAATAGACTGAGAGCAGCCCTGAGGAGAAGGACTTGGAGGTCGCGGTGAATGAAAAACTTGACATGAGCCTTCAGTGCGCACTTGCAGCCCAGAAAGACAATCATCTCCTGGGTATCACCAAAGGAAGTGTGACCTGCAGGTCAAGGGCAGTGGATCTCCCCATCTACTCCCCTCTCTCGAGATACCACCTGGTATCCTTACAGTGTCTAAAGAGGTCCTGCAAGAGCTCTGGACAGGAACTTTTCACAAGGTAGTGTAGTGATAGGATGGGGGTGGCGAGGCACTGGAACAGGTTGCCCAGAGCAGTGGTGGATGTCTCATACCTGCAAGTGTTCAAGGCCAGGCTAAATGGGGCTTTGAGCATCCTGGTCTAGTGGAAGGTGTTCCTTTCAGTGGCAGGGAGGTTGGAGCTAGATGACCTTTGAGGTCCTTTCCAAACCTCTCTAATTCAATTAATAACCTTGCATATGTGAAAATCCTTGATCTTAATTTTGCAGACATGTTTAACAGCGATTAATTGCCAGTGGATTTTGTAAGACAAACTTCTATAAGGAAAAAATATTCAGGTATCAACACTTGAAAATTAATCTAACTAATTTTCTGATAACTGAAAATTGCTATGCTCAATTCAGAAACTGTGAATCCACAATGCTGTAGGAAATTATTCATATAATAATATTTAAAAGTTCTCCTGTTTAGAGTTAGGATTACAAGCTGTTTGTTCTCCTGTGCTATATTTAATAGCTTGATCCTGAAAATGCAGAATTCAGTAGTTAGACTGAATGTATTGAAAATGTAAATATAAGTATTTTGCCTGAATATAGATCACTGAATTGACTCTGAACATCTCCATTTTCAGGGTAGAGTGTGTTCATTTAGTTATGTGATATATTCTAATATATATCATGCTACTAAATCTCTGTGAATCCCTTTGAAAACTGAGATATGGAAGAAAAGGTATTTAAAGCTTTTATTCATAATACTACCATAGTTATTATGAGGAGTAAATGTCTTAAGTTATTTGACCTTTTCTAGAAATAAATGTAATGCTACTTTGTACCTTAGCTGGACAAGAAAAATGACTTCTTTGTTTGAGGTTTTTTAAAAGAATAAGTTATTACAGGAATATATCTTCACATAGTGCGAATAATTCTGTACTGAAAATCCTTTTATGTGTTTTTGGATTCATACAGGGCTATTATTTATTTAAAATTAATTTTAACCTATGTGTCTTTCCAAGTCCAAAACAAAAATTCCATGGCAGTGAGTCTTGATGAAGATGCACAGTAAGACAGTGTTTCTTCATACCCTTTTCCCTTGCATTTTTAAGAGTTCAGCTCTGTAAGGAAATTGCTTTAGTGGAGTTCATCTCTTGACACTACTGTTTTAGTCAATAGTTAGACTATAAGAACGTTTCTGAGAATATTAGAAAATACTGCTAAAACATAGATTTTGAACTCAACAACATGAATATTCAATACAGAACTGCAATCCCAAGAGTTTACTTACTAGTTTAGTCAGTGAGTTCCAAGACTTGCATAACTGAAAAAATTCATTTAACTCCAAGTTATTTATTTTCCCTGGATAAAAAACTGGAGTAGACCTGTCAACAAAGGAAACAAGTGCAATCCATGCATTCCTGACTGTGTTATACTCATTTATTGAGACAAAACCAGCCCTCATCACAACCTAAATATATATTATATACACACTTATATGTGAGAACATAGAAGGGAACGTTTAATTTATGATTTTTTGGGTATATTTTGCTCCTGAACTTCATTACAAGTAAATTGGAAGTGGGAGAAATAGAATCTTAATCTCTAACTACTGCAAAACACTCACCACAGGAACTGGTCCACTGCCAGGTTACAGGCGGGTTTGTATATTTACATAGCCAAAGAGACACTTTTTTTTTTT
>VZTZ01021835.1:0-44945 GCA_013400955.1 Drymodes brunneopygia | reverse complement strand
TTTTTTTTTTTTTTTAGAAAAGCAGCTACAAAAGAGAAAAATTTGTCTTGGACAAGAATTTCTTCTGGACAAGGCCCTCAAGATCAGGGCTACAATGTGCTGCATGTTTTTATATTTTCAGAAGAGTGTGGGATCTTAAAAATCATGTACTTAGACTGTCAGTGGGGACATCATCACATGATTCACTTGGATTTATTTGAATGTGTTTATGCCGTTCTGTTTTCAGACCCATCACTGATTAAAAATGTGCATTTACCTCTAAGAGATATTTCTTTTGCTGCTCTTTAGTATTAATAAATCAATTATTACTTTATCACATATGTCTACATTACATGCAGATATTGAAATTAAGTAGCCACATGAAGACATGAATCACTTATCACAAAAATTATCCTAAAAAAGATAAAAGGTTAAAAAGAAGCTTTGAAAAATACATGTGTGAGGAAATATAAACGAAAAAAAAATATTTTTTCCTGTGTAATCTACTCTGTTCAGTTTTGAAACACTGTAGAAAGTTTTCTACACAGTTGACAAGCTATTCACATTCCAAAAGTGACTGCATTTTTTAAGGGAAGCACATCTTCAAGTAGTTACTGTGTAAAACAAATCTGTCAGCAATGATCTCACTTCTTTATTAATTAGAATTCTATTGCATAAAAAAAAAAAAGGCTGTAATATTCCAGAGAACTTTTTGTGACTGAAAATTGTCTATAGCTCAAAAAATGTATTGCAGGACCTAAAGAGATTTATTTTTATATGAGTTGAGGAATTAGGAGTTGCATATAAGATGTTTCTCTACTACATGTCCCATGAACATACGGTGAGTTGAGGTGATGTCTGCTGTTTTTAGGAACAAAGAATGATTTGCATGTGCAAGAGCATTAGTTAGTAGAGGAAATTAACACAAGAAATTTGTAACTTGGCAGCAAACTTAAATGCCTTGATTATTATGATTAATGCTGGTGTAAGAAATATTCCAATCACCACAATTCAAAAATAGAAATATTGTACAAGAGTTTTTACAACATGGATTAATTTTAACTGCATTTTTGACAGCACAAAGTGCTTTCAGTTTATCTCTGGACACTTTCCATAGACTTATTTCTGTTGGATTTTCTTTCCAGTGTACGCTTTCCAACTGACCTACCCATAGAGACAAGGACCATGTCCATTCCTGTCTTGTATTCTGACTACTCTCACCCATCACAGGTGTCCACATGCCATTTTCTTGTATATCCTTCATCCGTGCTTCAATGCCAATACTACAGTCTCCCCAAAATAATTAAAAAAAAAAAATAAATTGGAGGACTAAGTAAAAAAAGAAAAGCATCCTGTATTTTATGCTACTATGACCAAACTTCCACTATCTGCACCATTCAGTGGAAGAACTTTGATAGTCCAACTGAAATAAAAATACTTTATCTGAAAAGACCTTATTGAAATTCTTTTACTGAAATGTAAATCATTTAATATTTTAAAATTACCAACTAAATAATTACTAAATAAACAGGACCCTTTCACATAACCTGGATGTTACTTCACCCTTCAGAAAAATGCCTAAATTATAGTCTGCATTACTTTAACTTTCCAACAAACTTATTTAATGTTCATTATCTTCACTGTTTTGCTTTTAAAATCCTGAGCCACTTTATTCAGCATAAAATAAAATTCTGAAGCACAGAGAGGAAACAAAGTAAGCAAGCACTTTATTTAACACTGGATAATTTTTTTAAGAAAGTTTTATCTTGCTTGTTAAAGTAAGATGAGAAGTTTTCTATTAACTAGGCTGGGAAGCCTTAGGGGCCACTGAAAGCTTTTTAATTGCATATTTAATTAGAAATGTGCTAGAGAGCTGGTGTTCAGCTTTTCTGAAGCTCATGGCTCCTGACAAAATGTCTGCTTTTAAGCCATTTTGTCTCCTGAAATGTTTTCTAAAAAGTGGGTTAAACAGAAGAAGCTTTAATTTTGCCTATTTTCACTTCAAAGGATTTTACTGTTTTATCAATCCTACTGTAAAACCAAGGTGAAAAGACATCTTCAAAAGTAAGCATTTTCAGGTACAATAAATCTCCTAAAAGAGCGAACTTTAAAGATTCTAACAATTTGTTTCTCTGCCTAGCCCACCAAAATACTGGAAGATGAAAGAAGGAAAGAAGAGGAGGATTATGTCCTGCTACTACAGGTACAGAGTTTGCAGAAGCAAACCAATAGCCACTTCATCCAGTTACCAGTGTCTGGAGGTGAAGCGAAATAAATTCATAAATATTATCTTTATATCCTGGGTAGAGCAATGTTGACAGTGCTGCCTGCAGTTGTCAGGATGCACAGCATTTGCTCTACACCTGGACAAAACATGACAACCCCAGTATGTCTTCTGCCCAGTGCTTGGTCGTAACACCTTTGCCAAAAAAGTTTTCTGACAGAAGTTTGTTTGGAATTTAGGTTGCCTCCAAAGTCCTAGCTTCCCCTGAGGTAATCTAATGGATAAAGGAGGGCAGCCCCAACAAAAGCTGACAGCATTTCAACCCTTAGCATTGCAGGTATGAATACACATTAGTTATGGCTGGATAAAAATCCTTCTGAAACACGGGCTATACCAGTAAAATAAGCTGCTTACTTTTTAATGAAACACAGTATTTGAATAAGCATAGTATCTTAGAAAGAGAATGGAAAGCTTTTTTTGTTGTTTTACATGACAAGCCCTGTTTTTTAAATAGTTCGCATTAAATAAAAAAGTTAGAAATACATGGAAATTGGTTGATTGAAAGTGTGATCTTGTACAATGAAAGGTAAATATATGCTGAAAAACAACTCAGTAATTAAGCAACGTGTTATACTAGACAGTACAGCTAAATGAACAGAAGGTGGAAATGCCTTTTGATACACACAAAAGAGAAATTTGACATATAAATGGTATATAAATGGTCATGAAAGTGCTAATGCATTGCTATCCTTGTATCAACTTCACTCTATAGCACAGCCAGAGACTTGAGACTCCCTAGACTATCCTACTCACATAACTTAAACTATGTCTTTCATGGCTAGTAAAATACAGCAAGTAGCACCCAGACCTTGTATTAAGACCAGAATTAGAATTTTTCTATTTTTTGAGTGAAACAGATCCATACACCATGATAGTCCATGTATTTGATGACAGAACCTGGCAAATATATTCTAAGGGTAGGAAACAAGTTTGTTAGAAGTAACTTGATTTGGGGAAATAGACTTGAACATCACCCAAGACTAGCTCTCATGGGGCACTGTCATTTAATTTCTGTCATCCATGATTAATAACCAAGTTGATCCAAAATGTGATCCGTTTAGAATCATTTCAATTTTACATTTAAATGCTCAAAGACTGTTCTTTGACAGTAATAATATTTCCAGTTTTCTCCTGCTCTGCAACTTCACATTTTTTCACATTTAATATTTTATTCATTTATTCATTCATTTTATTAATTAATTAATTAATTAATAATTAATTTATTAGTAGGGAAGTTCTTTAGTATGTGTTTGCACACTCATTCCAGGGGCATAGGCTGAGCAAATGCTTCAGACTTGGCTGGTTAGCAAATATGTTCACGCAATAGCCAGAAGTAATATCACTATTACTATTACGTGCAAAAACAATACTTTTCATTTAATCATTACCTATTAAAATTAAAGTTATAGATTTGACACAGCTTTATGAAATTAAAGTAGGATAATTTCATTCACATCTTTTGTTGTGAAACCAGAGTTGAATACATTGATTAATTTGCCCTCTGTTCTTAAGATTAACATAACTAAAATTTGGTCTTGTCACTTGCAATACAAATCTGTAAAACAGAGGTGTGAGATCAAATGAGCGCCATTATCAAAAGTACTCCAACGTTTGGTTCTGTGTTTCCACATCAAAACCAAATAGAGCTGATTCTTCAGTAACTCTGTGTTTGCCCAGACAGAGTCCTGAGAGGAAGCTGGCTGATTTAGCCTAAATGCTTTTAAATAATGATGTGACCTGGCAAGAAAAATTCTTTGAAGTTGTGACTAATGGCCAGAATTGCACCCTCTGTTGAAAGCACCTGCCAAAGGAGTTCCAAGGTTATGGACAGTCCTAAACTCTCACTAGATTATTGTTGATGTTGGATGCATAGACGGCCACAAAAGCTGAGAAAAATCTGAATGTCAAGTGGCCAAGAGTGACTCAGTTTTCGTCATAATATCTTTCCTTCCTCTCTCAAGTTCCCAGGAAATGCTAAGCTTCTCTAAAGCAGTCTGTGTGAGATGGCCCCTCTAATTATGTTTGCATATGTGGGGATCATTATATACTAGGTATCACAAAAAGATAAATTGAAAGAAAGCTCAGGTGATTATGTCTGGCTTAGAGTTTTCTGAGAGAAAGAAAAGTCTTAGTGGCCCTTCAACCCAGGGACATCCATTGCTTCTACTGAAAACCCATTTGCAAAAATCCCAAAAGACTGAAAAGGCAAGTGCAATAAAGTTGAAGCTATCATCTGTCACTAGCATTTTCCTTAAAAGCTGTAGTGACTGTAGTTACCCAGCAAAAAAAAAAGAAAAAGATGCACTGGGTATTTGGTGTACCACAGCAGCAGATTTAAGAATCAAACTCAATGTTTTTATCTCAAATATTTTTAATCTAGATTGACATTTTAGAGATGAACAATGGAGAATGAGATACAGTTGAAAGCACTATGAATAAATGATAATGTTTTGCTCATTTCATATTAGTTCCACATTCTTAAGCTTTTTAGTAACCAAATTAGTTAACACGTCTCTTCACATACGCTTAATTCATAAAACTTAAAATAAGAAATGTCTTAAATGGAGCAAGGATGAAAAGCAGCCTGGCTGCTTGCCATATTGATTTGAACTACTGACATATTTTTTCCAGTGTAACATTCAGTTTCACCAGCAACAAATGAACAAAACATTGTTCTCACTGAAAAGAATTCTTCTTTCAAATAAGCCCTTGTTTATTTCCAAGATAAAAACTCATAACTGGTGGGGGAAAAGGTAACTTAAAGGATTGTAACCTGTCATTTAGGGCTTCTCAGATGAAGTCATTCTCTTTAGTTTAGAAAGAAATATTGTTCCTAAATTTGATGAAATCCTCAGGCAAAGCCTGCGGAGTGTCTTCCATGTTTTTTGATTAGATTTAAGAGTATACTATTTACATATGTTGGCATAACTCCTTCAACTTATCAAACAGGCTGAACACCATTGTTTTCTGCTTTAAGTTTTTTCAAACTGTTCTGGATAAATGCAGGTTTCTTTCTTTTATTTATATTTCCTTTTATTTTTTCTTGCTCTCTGTGAACGGAGATGAAGAGTAGCAGTTTCTAATTTTTATTCTTTGTTTTTTCCTGTGGGCCATAAGATCACTTCAGGGTTTCTGAAGCATGCTTCAACTTTTAAGAAGTTTCAGGGAAGAGATAGTTTGCTTTGAACGCTTGCTCATTGCTCAAGGAATGATTTACTAATCACAGCAAGTAAAAGACACAAAAGGCATAGCAGGTTTGTAGCTGGATGGAGTCTACAGAGGATTAGAGGACATCAAAAAAAGTCCAAAGAGAACAAAAATTAGATGTGGAAGCCAGGAAAAATCAGAAAGGCTTCAGAATAGGAGATGAAGTAGAGTGAAATGTCACTATACTGCATTTGCATACAAAGATTTTGATTCTCAATGACAATTTCTGTATTTTTCTTTTGTTTTCTGACAGCACCAAGCTTTTGCCTCACAAAGAGAAAGGCAGTCTGCTTCATTGAATCTGAGAGAACTCAGCAAGATTAGGAAGGCTTTCCTTTTCCGAGAACAGATGATTGTCTACATGTAGCAAGGCATCTGCTCCTGTCTAATAGCTTCTCTAAGTTCCCTTTTCGCACAGGCTGACGGCTTGTGGTATGGAAGGCGGCAGTATTCTCACCATCAAGAGATCAGCAGGAGTCCTGTCAGGTAGATAATATCAATCAGTTGATCATGAGTCAGTAAGTGCCAGGGATATCTCTTTGCACACAGCCCAGTGCTGCTTTCCAGCAAAACAGCTCCAGGAGTTAACAGGAGCTCAGCGGAGTACTTCCACTTCCCCATTACATAGTTCACTGGAATTGCTGGAGAAATTATAGCAAACTGAACACACATGTCTCTGTCTGTACAGGTATCTCTACACATATTTCTGTGCTTCAGGATATGTCGAGATGGTTGTTTGGGGCTTTCTTCCAATTAACTTCCTTGATATCAAAACAGCTGTGTATGATCTAAGTAGCCTTTTTCTCTAACCATGTCCCCTACATCTGAAAATTACCTCTGAATTCAGTAGGTATTTGCTAGGAAGAACTCAGAGGAACCAGTGATTTGCTTTTCTTCATCAGTGTTGGATTCCTACAGTGTTGGATTGAGACAATGAGGTGCAAATACTTGAGTTTTCATTAATTTTCCATCTTGCCTATTTAATTAAAGGAGAAACTACCTAATGCACAACAACAGGCAATTTACAAAATGTAAATACTTTATTAAAATTTATTGCAACTTTTACAGTTGGAATAAGGTATTTCTGCCTTGCAGTGCCATAATAATTTCTTCCATCTGTCCCTCTGAGGCCTTGTATTTTATAATGATGTCTCTAAATTTCAAATTTAGTAATGTTTTTCAGCTACGGAGTCCCATTTTGATGATCCAATCACATGGATAATCACTCAGTAGTTTACATTCAGCAATTATGCTCTTTGCCTACTGGATATTATGTATAAGTAGATTGCTTTAAAATATATATACTTTTGGTAGGAAATAGGACTCTTTAATAGATTTTTTTTTTTAAATTTCCTGGTGTGTTATTTAAAACCAGGAAAATTAATTTTAAAACTTAGGAAAATGTTGGCTAAATAGACAGAAAACGATACTTGTGGTAGCATTCTAGTGCTTCATTCACTACAGTCCTAAAATGAATGAGAGTTGCACTTATATATAAATTATGAAATATAAGTATCATATTAATTGATTACTCTAATCCAAATGTGAATCTTTTAAGATGATTCTATTGCTCTTTCACTTGCTAATTCTCTCGCTTGGTTTCTCTTATCATGCCATTCCAAAGAGTTGAATCAAAATTATGTATGCATATAAATTTCCCCATATTGTAAATGCTAATTATTTCCTTCTGTATTTCTTCAAAGTGTTTCTGGAGGGTTTCTTGATGAAGAATCAGATGCTTATTATGAAAAATAAATACTGTTTATTCTTGTAGGAAATTCCAAACCAATGTCTAAAGCCTTGGGACATCCTGTTCCTGAAGAGCCAAGAACTGCCACAGAAAATCAGTGCCCCCTTGATTGGCCTCAATAAGTAAGAAGAGACAACACAAAGGAACTGTCACCCTAAAACACATTTGCTGTGTAAGTATTTGAACCTTGAAATGCAGCTAGAAGGGAAACACCTTTCCCCTTTCCTGCTGTGACTGAAATGTCAAGAGTAACTGATGCTCAAGCATCTTATCAGGACTAACTAAGGACATTACAAAAGAAGACATCAAATTAATAATCTGCATTCTAGTAGGACTACACAGGGTACTGAATCACACTATGAAATGTTACACTTCAGGACTTTGATCCTGCCTGAGACGCCATACAGAGAGTAAGAAAAAAAATAATTGTACTTGAAAAGGAATAAAAGTGATTGCTTATGCAAAACAAGCCTTTAAAATTTCCTACTGTGACAAGCCTAGAAGCTGTGATATATATAGGAGCAAATTAATAGTGACATGGTCTTCAGACTCATCTGAATGCACAGTGGGAAGCAACATCAATCACTTTTCTTGCTTCTTTTCACTCTCTCAGTTGATTCCAAAACATGCGTCTAATGCATTTATATAATAATTTATCCTGGCCTTCCCTTAAATGTTACCCTTTTCTACTTGATGTCCTCTGACTTCCACGAATGTATATTAAGATGCATCAGAGAACAGTATTTTGATTGCAAAAGAGACCACAGATATCTTCATACAGTCTACATAAGAACAAGTCTATGGAAAGAATATTTGTGTTGTTACATTAGATAAATCTTAGAATCACAGAATGATAGAATAGATGTAAGGGACCTTAAAGATCATCTAGACTAAATTGCCTATAGTGGGAAGGGACACCTTGCATTAAATCAGACTGCTCAAAGATCCATCTAAGCTGGTCTTGAACACTTCCAGGGATGTGGCATGAACAGCTTCTCTGAGCAATCTATTCCAGTGCTTCATCACTCTCACTGTAAAGAATTTCTTCCTAATATCCAGCCAAAATCTACTTTCATTAATTTTTATTCCACTGCCTCTTGTCCTGTTACTAGAGGAGTTGGTAAAATGTCTTTCTCCATCTTTCTTATAAGCCCCTTTTTAGATACTGAAAGGCTTTTGAGAAATCAAGGTAGATGACATTTGTGCTTCTTCTCCTGTCTCATTCAATGGACAAGGGAAAATGAAAGGGAACATAATTTTATTCCTAATATTATTTCTATGTTGGGAGGTAGATCTATAAATTCTATAAATTGGAATTGGGTAATACCTTGCAACCAAGCAAAGAACTTATGCTTAATTAATAGAGATGGTGAATTAATTGTGCAGGTAGTTTGTGTGTTTGGGGATTGTTATTTATTTATTTAATTAGCATATCAGCAAGCAGATCAGAGAAGAAGCACAGAACCTTAGAAGTCTCAGCATGCCCATCAAGATTCTTTGGATACACTCCACGCTGTCATAGTTTTCCTTAGTTGAACAAACAGCTCTTTTACATTCCTGGCATCACTGTGGTCTGCTTCTAACTAAAGGTCTCTTCACGTTTTCTGTGTTGATAAGAAGAGGGAATGAAAATGTGTAGATTTCAATCCTATCAAGAATTTTAGGAAAAAAAACACTCCCTACTGCTATATTTCTGAATGATATTTCTGAGTAGAACTTTACTTCAGAGACCTAAAAAGAGGACCTCTACTCAGTGGATCCCAAACAAACTCAGACAGAAGGTATTTGTCTAGATATCCACTTAGCTCTCTCAAAGTCTTCAGCAGAAACCTTCTCAAATGTCAAAAAAGTTTACAAAGGTCATTGAAAGGGTGGGAGACATTGGCTCATCTAAAATCACACAAAATTTCAATCCAGATGTTCAAAAACTATTTTAGTCTTATCTTCAATGCAAAGATGTTTTATAATCACTGAAAGTTACTTGCAACATTAAGAGAAATTAGGTAATTGCTTAGATGTTTAGATTACTCACCAGATCTACTGATAAATCTTAGTTCTCACTGGAACATCATTACAGACTAGTGGGATGTATTCTTTATTAAATCTCTGAATAAAATTCACCTGTTTTGAAATCTTCTTTTAAAAACTTTTGGATTAAAATATTTATTTATTTTCTATGTTCCTAATGTGCATTTGAAATCTTTTTTTGTCCTCTTTTTTTAAGATATATAAAATTAAATTATTTCTATTTACTGTACCATCCACAGGGTATAAATCTTGTGATGTAGATCCCATGAGTGAAATGTTGTTGTTTTTATTGACTCACTATATTTTCATTTAAAACATAACACATACGCTGATAATTATTTCACTATGTCAAGTGTAACATCAAAGCATTTTCTAAGCTGAAATGTGAATGCTATGCAAAACCCATATTAGCCTTTATTAAAAGTCGTCCATGTTAACAGGAGTATTTGGACACTCTCTAAGAATTTTATTTCTAATCAAGTCTTAATGTATTCAGAAAAAAAAGTCTGCAGTGCATGCATTCAGGAAATTGCACTGTGGATTCGATCATCTTTTGTATGTTCAGAACAGAAGGAACAAAATGTAATAAAACAGGATACTACTTTGCTAATCTAGAATGGGTTGTCATATAAAAACAGAAAGGTAAATAAAATGCAAACTTAAATTTAATAAATTCCACAAATATTTTCAATGTAAAAAATGATCTTTTTTCTACAAATACAATGTTATTGGAGAGCATTCCATATTTAAAGATGTTGGCTGTTTGCTGCAAGAGTCTGAGAAACGTCACTCCCTCCCCCAAAGTCCTTCATGAACTGAAAGATGCTTGGAACCTTGAAGTAGCAAGCCAAAAGCAATTACTTAATACAAAATTTGTCAAACTGCCTACCAGGGTTGATGGGGAGTGGTAAGATTTATTTTTACGCTGTGGAAAGTGTGCTTTGTGCTTTGCAGACAGAATCAAGAAAAACTCTTTGCCCTGAGGATCTTGCAGTCTACTTACAAAAAGCTTTCAGTGTTGCACCTTCTGTGTAAGCCCTGAGGAGCAAAGATCTTTGAACATTAGAGAAGAGTAGAAAATACATAAACTATGTCTTCAAAGAGGTCAAGAGCAGGAGTTGATATTGTAAATGCTAGAAACCCCTCCTGTTCCAGGCTGGTAAAGGAAATTAAACATCGGGGGCAAGGAATATAGAATCTGATATAAATCACAGAAAGATAAATAAAAATATCTCATTGATTTCTCTGAGCTTTGCAAAAAAGGTTCAGTTGTCTATTTGATCAGTGTGTTATTCTTTCTGTTAGTCCCTCTGGAAAGCTGGAAGCAGTTCCACATCTATGAGTACACCACTTCAAGTTTTCCTGACTGATCACTATTTTTCTCAGTGCTCTAGAAATAAAAATGAATAATTCTGTCATCTTTCTTTACAAAATAACCTCTGGCGCCTTTATGATGCTTCCAAAAGAAAAAGGAAGGACTTAAAGAGATAAGAATATATAGGCTTTCACACAAAATGTATTAACTTACATTACTAATGGCTAAAAAGGCAACTTCAACCTTCCTGAACATAAATTAAAATATACTCACATTTTATCTATATTAAGAAAGACTAATGCCTGCTGAGCATTTTACTTTCTTCTAGAAACCTCTATTAAAAAAATGTAAGGCGTCTTTCTAATTTTGAAGTCTTAAATGTTCTTTTCTTTTCCACAATTACACCATCATACATTTCTTTGAAACTCATCCATACTTTACTTATTTTTAAAATAGTGCTCTATATTTTTATTTTTAAAATATATTAGCAGTATATTTTTATATATAGCAGTATATTTTTAAAATACTGCTCTATCTTTCAGTTTCCTCAGTATTTGGCCTGAGCAAAGCTGTCCAACATTTTACAAGGCATGTCTCTTTGCAGTGTGCTATGGGCACATTTGTGAAGAAAAAGTTGAGATAAGTCACTTTATTTCAATCTGGGTATAATTCTCATCAAAGTAGGCTGAACAGTTAGAGAGAGGATGTCCCATGTTCCCCTTTCTGAATCTGAAATTAGAAAATTTAAATATTTATATTGTTTTCCCCTAAATAAAACCTCAAATGATCAATACTTTTTGGTTCAGTGTGGGAATTGAAAAATAGTGTGAAATTTAAAGGTAAAATTCAAAGAGAAATATTTTACATCTAGATTCATGTTGTTCTTCCACTAAAGAGTGTTATGGACAAAGAGAAGGAGTAGTGTCTGATTTCTATCTTAAGGCACATTATATCAGGTCACAGAGCTTATGGCATTGTCCTGAATCTCTTTTTTGTTTCTTTTAACCTTTCAGAGCTGAAGAACCGACATTCATTAAATATATGTTTTAGATCAGAAGGAAAGTAATGGAAAATGGTTGATTCCAATAGCCTTGAATATTTTATCCTGCTACCATGCAGTGCTCAGATGTTAATAATGATGGTAAGGGGCTACCAATCATTTAAGTAGAAGGAAAGAAATCCTCAAACCATAAGACCTTTCCTGCAGGAGAGATTTGACATCATTATTTTTGAAATATGACCTTTAGCACAGCATTTGTAATTTTAGTTCAAATTAGAACTAATATACTGTCAAAATCAGTCTCTCAGTTACTGAGCAGAGCAATTCTGTTCCATGGATAAAAAGGGAGCTTCCAAAATAATGTTGGAAACTTCATACCACAAAGAAATTCAGACATCCTTGAATGCTAAATAATAATAAATATCATCTATGCACTAGCAATGAATATTAAATGCAGATTCATCTTGCTGTCAGACTTGAAAATAAGATGTAAAAAGAAATAAAATAGAATTTACTCATATTAGGAACATTTTTTACTCTTCTGCCTACTTCTATAAATTGGTATAATAAATAGCAAAATAAAAACATCCATACTGTTAATAGGCTAGCAGTTATTTGCTGCTATGTTTCTTTTGGCTGATGATTTAACTTATATTTTGTTATATTTATGGTGTTAAGCTAAATCCTGAATCATAAGTTAATTTAGACCTTACAAGAAGAAAAGGACAGACAACACAATGGGAAGAAAGTGGGATATTCTAGAGGTGGTGACTGAACCTCCTATCTCCTGTGGTAGTGAATCTTTAGAGTAGAGCAAAAACAGTTCAGGCTAATGAAAAAAACTCTTCTTTGTGACACTGCAGTGATGGATTATTCCACAGTGAGAGGGTAAACATTTCTGAAAGGTGCACAAGCCACTTTCCATCTTCCACCTTATAAGATTTGGCTCTTTTCTCTAGGAAAAAAACACCTCTGTAAGTATTCTCAAACATTAAATCAATTCAACTAGAGATTAGAGGCAATCATATCTTCAATCTGTGAGTATGACCTCATGTTCAGCTTGCAAAAATATACTCATCTGTGTATATGATGCACCAAATGGCATTCATCCAGCTTCTGAAGCATTTATCCCACACACAAAGTCACATGAACTGCACACTGAAATTATATTTTGAACAAATGCATATACCTCTTTTGCCTGTGGCCCCCAGAGGCATAGCCTTAGACTAAAAAAGATACACTAGAAAGGATGACCCAAAACATTTCTCACTGGCTGAGCCTTAACTGCCAGGCACTATAGATCACTGTATCTGCTCTCCTGCTCTCATTTTGATGCTATTATTCTTACATTTTTGTGATTACTCACCAAAGAAAAAAGGCAGAAGACTGTTTTGTAGTGCACAAGACTAGTCTTTTAGCTGCCAAGGGGTTTTCTTGGAGGATGGCAAAAAGTGACGTGCAGAATCAAGTTGTTACTCTTCTCAGGAGAATATTTTTGCCAAGAATCACACAGCAGTACATCATCTGTCTTTGTTTTGCATTGACAGCCAGTGCAGCTGCTGGGCACTGAACTCAGCACTGCCTGCTGTGCAAACATCAGTGAATATTTGTTCCAGAAAGACTATTTTGAAGCAAATTTCCTGATTTCCTCCACTTACTATGCTTTGTATCATAGAAATGGTTTATTCCTTTAAGTGAAATGAGAAAACACACTCCAGAAGAATGCTTAATTTGGTACTGTACTAAGCACTGGTGAGGTCACTCCCTGAGTCCTGTGTCCAGTTCCAGGCCCCTCACTTCAATAAAGACATTGAAGTGTGTCATGAATGGATGTGGGAGGTTAGATCAGCCCTAGTCTCCCGCCCAGGCCTTGGCAGCAGGCAGCAGTCTTATTGAAGCAGCCAGCACCCTAAAACCTACTCACGTGTCATAAGACTTAAAGTAAGCCAATACCACACAGGAATAAAACAAAAAGAAAGACTGCTAGTACATTAACATACAGTGCACGATGAGGTGCCTTTTTCAGTTACAGCTAGTGAAGAAATAGTATAAGCTTAGGATTCAATGTATCTTACCATCCAATTGCTGATCGGGGCACACATTGAGATCCCTTCCCTCAATCCCCAGAGAAGTAACCACAAAACCTGTGTCCAGACTTCGAGGAGCAGTTTTGAACGCTTTCAGGGTGTAAGAGGTTTCTGCCTCAATGATAGCTCATGTATCTTCTTTAGTGTAAAACTGTGACTCTTAAGTCAGAAATATTTCTTTTATCTCTCCTCCCATCAGCTCTCCAGACTAAGATGTTAATTCTTAGCTGAGGTTTGAGCTCTTTGATGCCAGAGATGACCCCTGCTAGGCTTTTGAGCTCCTTGTGCTCTTTATGCACCAGTTATCTGTGGTACTCAGGAGGGGAGGCAGGGTGGACCACAAGGTGCTGGAGCAATTCCAGAGAAGGGCTTATGAGAGTAAGCTCTACCGGAGTAAGGCATATGAGGAGCAGCTGAGAGAGCTGAAGGTGTTTAGTCTGGAGAAGAAGAGGCCCAGGGGAGTCATTATCACTCTCTACAATTGCCCCATAGGAGGTTGTAGCAAGGTGAGGGGCAGCCTCTTCTCCCAGGAAATTACCAATGGAACAAGAGGATGTAGCCTCAAGCTGCACCAGGGCAGTTTCAGGCTGGACATTAGGAAGAATTTCTTCACTGAATGGGTGGTTAAGCATTGGAATGTGTTGCTGAGGGATGTGGCAGAGTAACAATCCCAGGAAGTCTTCAAGAAACAATTAGGTGTGGCACTTGGTGCTAAAGTTTAGTTGTCAAGTTTGTGTTTGGTCAAAGATCAGACTTAATGACCTTGGAGGTCTTTTCCAACTTTAATTATTCTGTGATTCTATAGGTCAAATTTTTATAAAGGGAACAGTCAGCAGCAAATTGCAGCATCCAAAGTCACTGTAAAAGTAGTTTGAGTGATCTAAGGACAAATTCATGCTATATAATATTCTGTGGCGTGCTGAACCAGGCTGTGGTGTGACTCTGGCATCAGATGGCACAATCAGACCTTGACAGAGATTTTTGGAAGCTGAATTATCTGCATCACCCAAGAACAGGACCTCACCTGGCATTATGCAGACATAGATTGCACCCACAGAGTGAGTGCCTTTACCACCAGCTGAGAATGAAGGCTGTGGTCATATGGGGACAGTGACACCACTTCTTTTTAACACAGTTAGCTGAGAAATGAAAACAGGGGATTTGAGTGAAATGTTCATTGTCACTGTGCAAGGAAGCCACTTGAAGAGCTTCTAGGCTATTTTAATATACACATATAAATGCATACATATATAAATAGCTGTGTACATATATAAAAATTTATATATATGTGTGTGTATGTATAATGTATATGTACATATATATTTATATATAAAATATCTAGAAAGATAAAGTAGAGAATGAAAAGTTGTCTGCTTATATAGAGTTATTCAAGGAAGCAATGACACAGCAGATTATGAAGGATGGTATAATATATTATAAGGCAATAAGTTAGAAGATGAAGTTGAATGAAGATTATTATGAAATATAGCACACACAGAGAAATTATTCCACTTTCATATGTTGAAAGCTGGGCTTGGTAATGACCATTAGTACTCAGAATCAAGACCAGGAGTTCCCTAAAAATACCAGCACAGTGCTTGGCAGAAGTAAAAAAAAAACCCAGATGAAGCATAAAGAATTATTAGGAAGATATTAAGGAATATATTTTCATTACACAGATATGTATATATACCTTACAGTGCTGTGAAGTTCTTCTCCCTCAGCTCTGAAAAGAATACAGGAGAGCCTCAAGTGTTTTGAAGGGATACAAAAGCTAACCTAATCGAAGGGTATAGTATAAAAATGTACAGAATTAGAGGTTTTAAGAGTATGAACAAGAACAAACTGTTCTCTGATTTTTCCCATGTAAATTCTACATGGGAAATGTAGATGATGCCGTGAAATGTGTGAGCACTATATAAAATATTAAATTGGCTAGATAAAAAGGCTTTATTATATTTTGAGTTTCTTACTGAAGAGACATTTTAATCCTTCCTACATTGACCCTCATTAACTTAGAAAAAAAGGGTAATTTACCCATGAAAATATAAGTTGTGAATTTTTTCATCAAATTAATACCCTAAGGAAAAGAAAGAAAAAAAGGTTGTATATATTGCGGGCTTCTTTACCAACCATCAAAATTTAGTATTGTGATAATTCTGGCTCCTGAGTATCAGAAACAACACATTATTTAAGCCCACAAAGTGCAAGAATCTGAAAGGGCCTGCATTACCATCATGTCCCTTAAATGCAAAAGGATACCATTGCGTATAGTCCTGAAATGGTGCTGAAAAGCTTGGTCATCACTAGCTACTAGCTACTCTTTATACTTGCCAAGTTATTTTTTATTTAATGTTAAAAATTGTTGGTGTATACAATACTGTAGAAAACTATTCCCTTAATGGCATCACAGTAGTCTTCACATTCATGTAGCAAGGGTAAAATAACACTTTTTTAAAAAAGAAATGTATTGTTTTCCTAGCCAAGAGCTCAGATCTGGCAACACAGCTATTCAAAAATATTTAACCATACCTAGACTTAACATTTCAATGCTCAATCAGTCTGAAAAACAATGTCCAGAGACTAATTTAGGTGAAGTATAGATAACTAAATCTGTACTGACTCTCAAGACCTCTTAAGAATACGAACCCTTGTGAAGCTCAAATTATTCAGATAATCAAAATTCTGCTTATCTTTATGTCTAAAGGCACTCTGAAATTGACAGTATTATTTACTGTTTTCTAGATCAAGCCCGTCTTCCCCCAGAATCCCCAAAGCTTTTTATTCCTTTTTTTACTTTTTTACTTTGAAGGTCAGAGGTTTGGAAGGACAGGCAAGAGGGTGTTCACAGAATACATTTGTCGGATAAATACCATAAAAAAAACCCCCAAACTTAACTACTATTTTCCTGAAGAAGGAGGGCAGAAGAGTTATCAATGTCCTTTAGATAAGGATTTAGTGCTTAGGACATTCACCCAGTACAAGAAGTGTTCTTGCTTTATTCCTCCTCTGTGCGAGGAGACTTAAAACTAGGGTTTCTATTTATGTGCTTTACATTTCAAATACTTAATCAGCCCTTGAAGCTGAATGCAAACTCCAGATGGCCCAGAGGAAAGTCATAAGCACTAAATTACAGCCCTTGTTCTCTCGCTTTTTCTGTATCCCATCTTGTCTTCTCCAACACAGTCCAGAACTGCCTTAGACCAAGTAGAAAAACTTCATAAAGTGCAGATGGAACTCCTCACACTCTCATTTTTCAGCCTGATCTAATGTTACCTGGCTTCAGATGAGAAAAAATGGCAGGACCCAAGATGTACAGTCATTGGGCAGTGCAGTTTTTCAGTACCTGCCTAACTTGTCTTAGACTAAGAGAGTTTTAGTCTATTCCTCTTGCATAAAAGTATTTTAGTTTAAATTGTGTCTTGATATTGTAAAAGCCCAACATTTTTTGCCTAAGAAAAGCCATCTTGTGCCAGAGAAGAGTGAGGAAGGCTGTTCTTCGCCTTGAAAAGTTTAGCCAGCAGTTTAAAAGAAAAAAACAGGTTGTTTTAAGGAAATATATGACATATCATCCACACAGATGCAAGACCACAGTGGAATAAATCCCCAGGACCAGTACAGAAGTCCTCCTTTTTGACACTTGATGACCTGCTGAGTTAACCCATCTCTTTTCCTAAGGAAAGGTCACAGCACTGACCTTAAAACTGAGGGAGTCTTTGGAAGGGTGAGCCTAAGGGCAGAGAGAATAAGATACAGTAACTTGTCCTGTGTAACATTTTCAAGAGCTTTATGAAACTCTTATGCATCAATACAGTCTATGCTTGCTAGTGTTGCTGTGTCTGGACTAGTATAACTGGTTTTATTATCACTAAAATGTTAACTAGATTTACGACATTAAATTCTTACAGACCTCTACATTGGGTGTTCTATGTCATACTTTAAAAGATTTAGTTTATAACAAAAAGGATGACTACTGTCCAATTTTTTAAAGAAAAAATCTACTCTTTAGCTGTGGAAGGTTGCAAGCCGTAATGACAAGTAAAAGAAGCTAAATTTTCAGTGTGTAAAATACCCAATCCAAAAGGGACAGGGACTTTCCTTCTTACTTCGCTTTTGGATTCCCAAACAAAGTTCATGTTCAATTTTTGACCTTTTGCCAGGATACCATTTCTCTTACTTACCATGTTCTTGTGAGCAGCCTTTGTTATGATCTTTTTCTTTTTATGAAATGACCTAATGAAAAGTACTTCTGGTTAAGGTTTTCTTTATTGACCTTTCAACATCCTAAAAAATGCACATGTTTCCAGAATACTCATTAGGTCCTCTTCTACACAAACAAATGTAATTTAATTACATTATTTTGTAGTCTAAGATTAAAGGTTGGTGATAATAAATGTCAGTATAAAAATAGGAAAAGAACATGCAGATACTTAACAAACACGTAAGTTAATTAACTATTAGTTCCCTTCTTAAGAAATTGCTTCTCAAAATCTGTTACCAGCAGTTAACAGCTGGTATATTAGCTAATGGGGAGAAACACTTCCAAGGACAAAGATAATATAAAAACAGGAACTAACTTTATTAGAGATTTTTTTTTTTCAGAAAACTGCTGATATTGTGCAAGGCAGCAAATATTCTGTAAAATAAGAGAATTTGGCAACAAGCAATACTGCAATATATATATGTAACATCATTAAACATCTTCAGTTACCAAGGTACAAATAATTTTATTAAATTGAATATGGCCTCTTGTTCCAAATGTTACTATTTAAATTTATTCCATAATTTTGGGCATTAGTCTGATTCCAATAAGAATATTCAGCTCTTTCACACACAGAGAAAAAAGTTGTTTTCTTGAATAACAAATGATACTAGTATTAAAACAGTGATTGACAAAACAGTGAACTTATTATCAGTGCATGTTTTATCAAATGGAAAGTGAAGTGAATTAGAACTTGGTATCCTGAATGCACAGTTTGGTGCATCTTAATGATTATAGGAAAATGCATTTGTAAAAAATTATTCCATAAGAACCTGTTTTCAGTGTTTACATGGAAAAGAGGATAAATGGAAGTAAACACTGTTGTTCTTTTTAAAATCTGTTTGTGATTTTGCTCTACAATTTAAACATTTTTTTTAATTTAACAAGACCTGAAAATAAAGCTATTTAAAAAGTTCTCATCCTATGACATCAAAGTACTACAATGCAGGGTTTGGGCTTGTTTAAGATAACACACATTCATATTAGAAAAATAAATAAAGCTTCAATTAGCATTTTACTTCATCTTTAAAAAAGGGGAGAAGAATTTTCAGATGTGCAAAGTCTAAGAAGGAATTTCAAAGTAATCTTGTTTTTCCAAAGTGAACAGCTACAACTTTTCAGAAAGAATGTCTTGTTCTGCATATTTTTCTCTGCAAGGTGGAAACAAATAGATGGCAATCCTTAGAAGCTTTATGTCAAATTTATAATGTGGTTGTATAATTTTGTTATTTCTAAGAAACTTAATAGAGTTACTACAACCCTGGGATGAGCAGTTTGTTTTAATGAATGTTTGGATTTTCCTGGGGGAAAAAAAATTAAAGGACAGCAAAAATTATTATATTAAAAAGAAATTATTTTATAATTTTTTGGCTCATATACCTGTATAGCTTATGACAGAATACTCAAAGAGTTCACGTGAATACGAAGCTTTCATTATATAGCGCCATATATGTTTTATTTCATAGAATAGAAATAGAGAATTCTTTGGATTGGAAGGGATCTTAAAGAACACCTAGTTCCAGCCCCCCTGTCATGAACAGGAACATCTTCCACTAGACCAGGTTGTTCAAAGGCTAAATGAATATTATAACCATTGTTATTTAATCAGTCTATATTCATCAATTCAAGAGAATGTGATATGTAGAATGCTGAGTCAAAGACAGCTTGAGACTAAATAAGACAAAGTTCCTTTATAAAGCAAAGAATAGAAAATTTTTCATGACTTAATTTTTGTTTCCAACATGGTTTTAAAAATCAATTTTGTTTTTCTTTTGCAGTATGTCCTGAAACAAAATACAGATTTTCAATATGGCCTGTAAAAGATTTCCATAGTGTGTCTCCATCATCAAGTATGCTGCAATTTTAACAATGTGTAAAAACACACAAACAAACAAACAAAACTCCAAAACATGAAAGCATTGTGATATTGAGAGAAGGTCTAAGTGACTCAATTCACACTAGATTTCACAACTGATAATTGATTTTTTTCTAGGTTTTACCTCTGGCTCATTCCTTGACATAAGCAAATTGCTAAGGAATGTTTTAAAAATAAAAGTCTGGATACCTTGATTACTTCTAGAAATAAATATAAGGTACTCAAAATTAAATCTGACAGCAAAGAATTAAGTATTTTACCTGTGCATATCTTAATATATCTGGAAGCAGCAGAAATCGTGATAAGTGGTAAAACCTAGAGGAAAGAAGGAGAAAGGGTGGAACAGTTTGAGTGATGACATTTGTCATCCCAAGTAACTGTTATTCATGATGGAGCCCAGTTTTCTGGGAGAACACTTGCCTGCCTGTGGGAATGGTGAATGAATTCCTTGCTTTGATTTGTGCATGTGGCTTTTGTTTTATCTAATGAACTGTCTTTACCTCAACCCACAAGTTTTCTTACTTTTACCCTTATGATTTTCTTCCCATCCCACCAGGGAAGAGTGGGTGATAGAATGTGTGTGGCTGAGCTGCCTGCTGGGGTTAAATGATGACATTCCCTCTCTTTGGAATTGTGAAGTACCTGCAGAGATTTTTTTTTAATTGATTTAGACAAAACAGAAGAATGATAAATGCAATAATAATAGATATGCATTATATAAAAGCAAATACTTCTTAGGAAAATACTCGTTACTGTGTAAAACATGACAAGTTACAAATTGCTTTACTATTCAGTGATGAAAAATTCAGAGAAACAATCCCAAGGTTAATATTCTGTAAACAACATAACTGACAATTTAACAGTGTCCAGACTCCTCCTAACTCCACTGACTGTTAGTAAAAAATTCTAATTTCCCTTCAGAGATAATTAGGAAGATAATTTCATATTCCATTGAAATTAAATTGTAGACCATGTGAAAAGACCTCAGAATAAGAAAGTTTATTTTATTGGGTTTTATCTTTATAATGGAAATTTTTATCTGTTCTCACTCAATAGTAATAGAATGAACTTGTATTAACTGTTAGCATCTTGGAATCTTGTATTATAGGATCTGTGTATATGAGTTCATCTCTATGTACAAAGGAAAACAAAACAAAAAGATAAAAGCTATTTTTCCAAAGATGGTAAATTAGGAGTTTGAACTCCACATGGTAATTTCACTGGGCTAGATGTTAATTTCTCTGCAACATGGTCTTATGGGTAATAATAATACAATTTAGTCCGATTTTCCATAAATTTTCTAGATTTTTCTCTGGATATCTCTATCACTTTTGACAACAAAATTGCAGTGATTAGTTGGGACCAAATAAATATTTTTTGCACAGATGAAATCAGCATTGTTTTATTTGTTTTCAAACTCCTAACAGTGCAGGGTGTTACCAAAATATTTTGAGTATGCTGTTTGGATTTAGTGCTTTGAACAGACAATTTCAGGGATAGAGCCCAACAGCTTAATAGCAATTAAAGGCTTTGGGAATGTTCACTTTAGTTTAGCTGAAATATTCTGCTGAAATGTGCAAAACAGTGCCTGGTTATATTTGAGGTTTTGTGTTGATTTTTATTTTTTAACATCTATATTTTCTGTCTCTGTCTTCCCTGTTTTTACCTCACCAAACACAATATATCTGTGGGTTAAATCTTTCGCCTTTAAAACACTACAGTTAGCAAAGCCTACCTCAATTTCACCATAGATTAAAACTATATCAGCCTCACCCTTTGCCAATTGCATGTTCTGCTTTCACTTATATCCAAATCATAAAATCACAGAAACATGGAATGGGTCAGGTTGGAAGGGACTGCAGAAGTTGTGGCCACCTGCTCATTTCATCCAAACTTCCTGTTCAAGCAGGGTCATCTTAGACCCCATTGCTCAGGATTGTGCCCAGACTGGCACAGCAACTTTTAGAAAGAAATGTTGGCTTTGACTCAGTTGACTACCTGAGACCTAGTGAGTGTTTTTAACACCTTATCAGTTGCTCACTACATTTTTTTTTTTCTAAACATATGAGTCATGGCTAATGTGTTTGAAGAAAAGAAATAGAAAATCTCTGAAAAAAACCATGCTCAAACTCATTTGTTTGCACAGTTGAAAACATATCTGAATTAAACTGCATATATTCATATTTATAGACTAAATTTTTCAAATGGCTGCATAACCAGACAAATCACATGACTTCAGACAAGATTTTTGCATTGTTTAGAATAAATATATTTTCTCTGATATCATATATAAATATACTCTCTCTAGTTTCATTTTTATTTGAAAGAAAAAGAAAACAGTTCTTGATACACACAGCACCAATGTATTTTCTGGTTTACCTAAATGCTTGATTAAAAACTCATCTGGAACTTTAATCATAGTCCATCAATGCCAAATATGAGCAAACTGAAATATAAATTTCTAGAAATCTCTTGATTTTTTCTTTTGTCCCAGTCAATCCTATAATTTATTCTTGTCAAGATGCAAACGCTTTTTTTCTTTTTTCAAAATGTTTAGTTTTCAGAATGCTTCTTGTATTACATTTCAAGAATTTTGGCTGTTGTTGTAACAGTGCTAGAATTCTACTATATTTTTGAAAATCACAAAACCCTTTCTAAATAGAAATTAATTATATCCATCCTGTGAGATGAATGATACATCTATTTACTCAGCATGGTGTAGAAGTAAGCAGCTATGTCTCAATATGCACAAACAGGATTATGTTGGAATTACCTGTAATATCTGCAATAACACCTCTGAAGTTGGAGGTTGAGTTGTATATAGAAGTAATCCAGTTGGAATTTATGGTCACACAAAAAAATTAATTTGTTTTCTGCTTCAGAAAGTGTAAATTTGATGCCTTAAATGAGAAATAGTGATCAGGATCTCTTGCACACTTCTACCAAAGACAAGAGTAAAGACATGCATAGGTACATACTGTGGTAATAATTTGTATTCTTCTCACTACTATATAAAAGACAGTTGCAGTTATTTCATTACATATATATAGAAATAGTACAATAAAAAAATCAGTCTGATGGTTCTGAGGTTAATTAAGTAATTTTAAACTGCCAGAAAAAAAGGTCTTGTTTACTCTCCAGCAACAATTAAAGTATTGAATATCAACTGCAGTATACTGATCTGAGACTGAAATTGGTGAGTAATATCATTTTAATACAATATTTTTAAGACTGTGGTTTATGAATGCACTAAGGACTCAGAAAAGTAGAAATTTGTAAAGATGCCTAAATAGTATATACTGATACACACCCTACAGAAACACATCACTCAATCTGATATTGTTTTCAAAAGCATATTTTATTGATATTGTTTATTGATACGTACAGACAAACCACACACATCCTCATAGTAATACACCTCTGTAACTCTCTGCAAATAGAGAAAATTGACTACAAGAAAAGGCATTCAGTAATCCAGGCACATAAACCAGTACTAAGCAGTAATAGGAAATTTTGTGTTTGCTTGGAAACTGCTTAGAATATTGCTTTGTTTCAACTGAAGAGAAAAATAAAGTACGCAGTAAAATAGCAAAATCTTTTTCTTCTTAGGTGCAATTGATCTCAGTGTGAAGAAACGGCAACACAGAACACTAAATACAGTTCTTCAGCCTCAGAAATATCTCCCACAAATATTAGAAGACATCCTGAGATTAGCTAGATAACATTAGACAAGTCAGATGGAGTTATTAGGTTATAGGTGCATAGATTTAAACTCAGATTAACAGTAACGAAATATGCCTACTAAGAATAATAGCCCTTTCAGAAAAGAAGTACATCTAATCAACTGTGTTATGCACCATTGAGTTTTTGTTCAAGGGCCTTGCTGTTTAATAGCTGTTTGGTGGCATTTGGAACTGGATGCAGTTATTAAACAATGTAAAAAGCTAATTTGTTTCTTGGCAGGAGGAGTTAACCCTTTTGCTCTCACTCAAATTCAAATAAAATGACCCACAAGTAAAAAAACTGTAGAGAAGGAAGGGATACACATGTGATAATGAAGAAACTGACAGCCTATTATTTGCAATCCTGCAATCTTCTGTTAGAAAATTAAATTGAAAAGAAATGTAGATATATTTCCAAGTATTCTCAATCTGAAATAACTCTGAACAAAATATGGAGAATGGAGACAAAATCAAGAATATTTTCTGTAAACAAGGTTTGTTTTGCCTATTTTTCATTTATCTAGTGACAGTATATTATAATGTAGCCCATAAGTACCTAAGTACTTAAGTACTTAAGATAGTACATCATAAGATATTACAGCGGCATAAAAGCTATAGGATGGCAAGATGCCCCCCGCCTGGCACCTTGATTCAAGAAAACCCTTCCTGAAATTAGTTTAAGGATGATATAAGAGTAGTATTCATAAAAAGTATGCAGCTGGTCCATTATTGATTCCTTTCAATAATTATGAGGTTTATTTCAATTTTTACTTGGTATCATAGTATCAGGGTAGCGTCCAACATATAAACACAATGAAATCAGTAAAACAATTACCTTTTGCTAGAGATTCAGAAATAATGGAATAATTCCCACTAGCTTCTTTATAAAATAGCAACAAAAATATCATTACTACAGAAGTTTATGAAAATCTGATCACTTAATACTCAAAGGTGGTCTACAAAGACAATTTAGAAAGTTAGGATAGGCATCCCATAACTGCCACACTGCAGTCATTTATCGCCATCCATTTTTGGGACACTTGAGATTCATCTGACCAAATAGGTACAGACAAACAGGCAAATACACATCATTCTAATGTGAATGTGAGCCCACAGTGTCTATTCATTTATATTGTGTATAAAAAATTTAAAATATCTAGCTCAGATTTTGCTACCCATGTCCTGTTAGATGACTCCCAGACACAATGATTGAGTACATCTGATCCTGCTGTGGGCCAGGTCAAAGATGGACAGTTTAAATTGCCTCTGAAAACTCATATTTGATTTTGGTTTTTGAAAAACACTAAGAAAATTCATAGAATAGTAAATCTGTTTTTCTGTGTGTGCATACTTGACTAAAGTGGGTCCATTTGATCTCCCTGTAAATACTAGCCACTTTAAAGCCTATATTGTCAGGATAAGTCTGACTTTATTGTAGATCACCTAACACTTCAGGACTGGAATTGTGTGGAAGGGTTTAGGGCTCTATTGTTGTGTAAATGTGGATGGTCATATAAGCTTCAGTTCAACTCAAAATCAGTTAATCATCCAACCACTGAGCTTTGTCCCTTGTTTCCATGGATATATTTCCAAAATAAATGGGGACATATTGCCTTTAGCACTGATATGAAATTTTCATACTGTTAAATTATTAGCATTGTCCTTGATCCAGTTTTAGCCTCTCCTATCTTGTGGTCTTGAACAAATGCTCAGGTAAGACAAACTTGGCACGTAACAGATTATTCTCAGTAGATTACTTGGTTACGGCCACCCTGTTTGATCCACGTGGACACAAGCTGTGCCCTGCAACTTATTTTTAACATCAGAGGACGACTTCTGGTCTGTTTTTTTGACTAGTATAGGCATTTTCTGTATGAATGGCATAGTCCCTGGCTCATTTTAGATGTTTTCAACTACTTCTCTCAAAAAGTATGGACAAGACTGCATCAATTTATACTCCAGTCTGTGTAGTCCTCTAACTGTTCCAGGAGGCACTGGGTTATGGCTCAGCTTTCCCTCCCTGCAGACACTCCAGACTAACATGTTCCCACAATTTTACTTACATGTGCCCTGGAAGAAACCCATAGCTGGGTATCATGAAGACATTCAGACTTGGGCTTAGAGTTAGAGGATAGCTACAGGCTTTGTTTTACATAACTGTCTGCTCAAGCTCAGTTGTCATTCATCTGCACTGAATTATATTGTTTCAAAGGTGTGGAGTGCCACATCAGTATATTTGTCAATTATTGTGATGAGCACCATAATGTCAGTGGTTCTTTTCCCCCATATTTCAGGATTCATATTTTAACCTTATTTTTCTTCCAAAATTTAAATGAGCACTCAAAACATCATGATTACACAAAATTAAAAGTTTCAGGAAAATTCTATTCAACAATATCATTAATTTCCATTTTATTTTTTAGAATTAAAAAGAAATAGAATGAGATAGAGAATGTTTCAATCTTGAAAGAATTGCATGGAGAAATTTCATGCATTCATTTCCTTTCATGTGTCATGCTTTAGTCACACTGTCTAATACTACTGCAGCATTATTCATGTATTCTCATTTGCATAAATCCATATGAACCCACATGGGAAAAAATACAGTATGATAACCTACTACTGTTATTAGTTCAGTTGATAGGATTTGCAGCATGGTATTTTCTTCCCAAGTGTTTTAATGGATGTCTCCAAATAAAATTCTGTCTGAGATAGATGTGGCACAAACGAGGTCATCCCACAAGATGGCTTTTAGCAATCACCAATTAAGTCCTGATAGCAAGAAATGCCAGGGCTGCAGACTCACAAAGGTCTGAATTAATTGTCGTCAATGCTTCAGATGTTTTTTAATGAAAAACTGACGTTGAGGAAACCTGTTGAGGAACAAGCGCTTATGGGATTTCCAAGCATTTTTTTAGAGGCACATATCAGAAGGTACAAGCTAGTTTGGAAAGAGACTTAAAGCAACCCGTGTATACAAGAGAAAACCAAGCACACCATAGCATCCCCTTTATGGCACAAAATCATTTCAGATATAGCCTATTCTTCATTTTCTCAGCCCTTTTTAGTCTTGTATAATGTTTTGAGAAAATGTTTGTAATATTGTAAGAATAAAGGGGTAGAATGGTAAATGGTTTACATCTTTTAGTTGTACTATTCTTATAGGAAATACAATTTCTGTCATTGTAAAGCATTTACCTCAAGAGGTATACAACCAAGATTTCTCATACAATAAAGCCTGGCTTTTCTAAACATATCATTTCCATTTCAATACATAAAGGAATTAAATATAATTAACCTGGAGAATATTTTTCTCACATTTTCAGAAAACTTTTGCTGAAATATATTTTATCATTTTGTCCAGAATTTCCATCTGGGTTTCTCTTCTTTATGAAGTACCAGCAGTGTATAAGCAATTTTAGCCACTTCAGATTCTAAGGAATATGAAATTTTATATCACTTTACATAGAAAATCTGTTCTTTTTTAAAACACTGAATAACTTGGAAAATAGTTTTAGATTCTTGAAGGAAGCAATATCAATATGAAATCCTCTGAATGGTTCAGAATACGTACAACAGTGAATTTCTTTTATATTTATTTCAAAATATAGAGAGTCTGACAATGAATTATGTTGTTTGTCATACTGCTATTTATCACAACAAATGAAGTTAAGATTATGTTTGATTTTCTCCAAATTTATTATCCTCATCAACTTGTCATTTGCTGTAGTACCTACTTTAATTTTATTTTAGCACTGTTCTGTGAATCCACATAATGTGTTAATTAAGATGTTAAGTGGGTTAGGCAATTTGAAGATTCAGATATGTTTAGTAGGAATTCAATGTCAGCAAAATGCAAAAGAATTTATCATAATTTTTAACTGTCAGTTCTAATATTTTTATGTTTCTATTTAGGGATGTTTCTCCTAATTACAATTTCAAATGCAAGAGAATATATTATCTGATAAAAGTCACATTAATTTAACAGACTACTTGAAGAAGAAATTTGGCACCAGATATTAATGCTGAATTCTGGGTGTCAACAGTCACTCTCTTAGGGATTTGATTAGTGTTTAATTCCAGAAATGAAATACATAAATGAGCTTTCTGAAGAACTTAATTAGAATCCACCTGGAAAGAGAGAATTTATTTCCTGTAAAACATAATATTCTGGGCTTTCATATCAGGTGGCAGCTAATAACACTCCCAGTTATAAATACTGATCTTGAATCTGCTTCAGTCTAAGTTATATTTTCATACCAAGCACAGTCCAGTAGCAATCCTATTATAACTCTATTTTTCTTTTCTAGGTCATGCCCAAAATTAACCGCAGACATGGCATCTTAGGATGCCAACACCGAATCCCATACACATAGCATTTAGCTGTCAGCTCACTGTCAGCATCATTTTGTACTGTCCTAAAGGGTTCTCTTCAAAATAAATGTGCCACAGAAAAGCCCAGTCCTCAGCAGTGTGGGTGAAAACATACTTGCTGTCCTTCGGGTTTGGGCTAAGTACCAAACCCCTTTTTTTAAGCAGTATCATCATAACTGTAGGATTCTGCTGTCTCTGAGATGTACATAGTGTCATGGCATTTCAGTACATATCTCCCACACCCTAAGGGAAGATTCAAAAGTATTTCTTTCACTTGGCTTTATATCATCAGCAATTTTCATTTTATAGAGAAAGTTGAAAATAGGATTTTTTTCTGGTGTCAAGTTACAGCTAGAATCCTGATTGAAGAAACAAAGGTGTTGGAACAGAGTACAAAGTCTAGGTGATCTAGGTCAAGAAGCTTAGATTTTTTTTTTATCAGGTCACCAGTAATTTCCTGCTCCCTTATGAATAAAATATCTTTTTTTTCAAAATGTAAAATTACTGATATTTTCAGTTTGTTTTCCAAGATAAGCCTCTCTTACTAATGATTGTATTCCACAAGTCTTCTCTTTTTAAATTCTCTTGAATTAAGGTGAAACTGTTAGCAAAGTAAAAGACCATATTTTTTTAAAAAGTGTTTGAATATTCAGTCTGACAGTTTTGACAGTCCTGTTATCAGGATTTAAGAGATGACTGCTAAAAGCCAAAATACTTGATTTAGAATAATGTAGAATAAGTAATAATAGAAGCCAGGAATATATCAAATGCTGTTTTAAATAAGTCAGCAGACTTCAAAGGCACCTAAAAAGTTGTTGCTACTGGATTATTCTTTTTGTACTGAAAACAACTTCACACTTATTCACCAGTCTTGTGATTGCATGTCATATTTTGATACTGTTCTTTTCCAAATTAATTTTGCCCTCATGTCTGCTTCCCTTTTATTCCTATGAAATCATGTTGGATATTGATTAATAAAAGCCACTAGGGAATTTAAATTCTAAACAAAGGATTTGTTTGTGGGAGGTTTTGCCAAGATAAAATGTTAAATCATTTCAAAATTTTCAGATTCAAGGGGTAGACCTTACATTGTGCTCCATTTTAGGTGACTGAGCATGTAATAGATTCCCTATCACTGTAATTAAACATTTTTAAATTGTAGATAGAAACAATCTACTTGAGGATTTCACTTTCAGTCTGTATTCTTGGTGCTGAAAATTACTAAAATGTAATAGACTGAGAGGTTGGCAGGAATAAGAATAAATCTTTGCTCAGGAATCTTTTAGACAAGACAAAATTGCGTGATTCTATGAACAATTAAGGAGAACAGGTATATAGGATTAAATGCTTTAATTTCTACTGCATAAATATACTTTCTATTGTATCTATCCTACATTTTAAAAGATGCCTGTGAAACTCATTACTCCTGGAAGAGCCTTTTAGCAAGAAAAATTAATGACTTTCACAAACAGCATTCACTTTTTTACATTCCTATCCATCACCTTCCTTTAAAATGGTGCAAATAAGTAAACTGTACATTTTGCAGGTTTTTTGCCCTGTAAGGTGTTTTGCAACTTCTAGAAAGCTATTTCAGGGAGCTGTCAATCTGAGACTGTTCCACTTTCACACAGACTGGGAAGAAAAGCTATATCCACAGAAGGAAAAGGTACTAATAATGTATGCAAAAGAATCTGAGAGGGACCATGGGCAAAATTCTCAGAGATTATCAAGATAATTGTGACACTGCTACAGAAAAGTGTATTAAATATTTCCAGTTGTTTGTTTTTCTTTCTTGTTCAGTATTTGATCCTGAGCAAATGTAGTGATAGTCATGTTATGTACGGAGCATTTTATTTTAATTACAACACTTTTTCCTTTGGTAAAACTCCTCTGTAGTATCAGTATAGTATCATACTATATTCATGTCATCTGAACTGACATTTTTGATGACAATTTGTTTGAGATTTCCTTAATATATTAGCTCATGTCTTCTTCTTTTTTTTTTTTTACGAGAGAATATTTCCTTCTTTTAGATTTAAAAACCAAAATATTTCAAAACAAAATAAGAAGAACTTTCAATTTAGGAAAAACTCTACTATGCCTACTGAAAGAATAGAAAAAAATATATATAATGCTTTAATCTGTCATGATGTTTCTTTCCAGACACCTTCTTCCTACATATAATTGAACACGCTAAGCAAAGTCACCTCAATGCAGCATAGGTGTCCCTAAAGAAAAAATGTGGAGATGAAAGGATGCTTGTCTTTATTCATATACTGCAGTTCAAATTAATTAATTAAGAATTAATTTTGGATTGTCCAATAACCTAATCACAGTGCTCCCTGCTGATTTGTTGGGTTAGGAGTACACAAATGTAGAGCAGTGTAACAGATGTCCTGGCTTTGTATAAAAGAAACTATCCACCATATATTTCTAACAGTGTCAAGAAAATCTGCAGGGAAATGTCTGGGCCATATGTTTGATGTTGCATATCAGGCAAGAACTGACCTTCTAGATAGAAATGTTCAAGCTAAGAGCCTTAGCAATGTCCTTTTCATTTGCTTTGCTTGCTCTGTATTCAGTATACAATAACCACGCTAGAGGATTGAGAGCTGATGTCTGTCACATGTGAGAGGCAGTAAGAGCTCTCATTACATCTGCCACTGCAAGTAAAAATGCAGATTCAGCTGAAAAACCATCTAAATTTGGCTGAAGGATGGAAAGCAATTTGGGGAATCAGAAATTGAAAATACTACAAACCTTCATTACTTTTTGTTACTCCATCTTTACACAAGTACTGAGCTGAATTCAGCAAAATACACCTGCAGAAAATCATAAAATAGCAAGTCAGGGCTATATATTTTGTTATGAGAAAATAATTAAATCTCTTAAAATTACCCATAATCAAAGACAAGTGAATGTTTTCCTGAAATTTAATTTTACAAAAAATGCTTTCTTCACTGTAATATCACATAATTTTTTAAAGTAGATTGTAGAAGTGCGATTTCAAAGGCCTATACATTTCAAGTTGTCATAATCTTCAAGATCCTACTGGGAAGAGCCAGGCTTATGGACAGTCATTATAAAGACCCTTCAGTTTGCCAAAGACATAGTTACATGGCTTCCAAATGCTTCCAAATGAACAAAATGAACTCAAGTTAACAAAACCCACGTTCTGTAGAGCAATATTATACCCATTTAAATGGAGACTGTGGATTTTTCTCACTGAAAAATCTGAAATCTATAGAGTTTCAGCAATATATCTACAATCTGACTATCTCATACTCAGTAATTTGTTGCCCTGAGTGAATGTTGCTTGAGGGGTTAAGGGATGACAGCGATACTTTTCTCTCTGGGTGAAATATTTCTTCATGCACATGTGGAATAATAATGTGTGTCATAAATGAAATCTAAGGGGTTGGCCTTCACATTTGTGGAGAAAGATAAGAGGTTAAGTTAATATTTTAATTAATGAAGATATTAAGTGTTTATTAAAGTTGGTAAAAGTTTACAGTTCATGTCCAAATGTTTAGTTATTTCTAAGCGTTAAACGGAGTTTTAAAGTCTGCATTTTACTAAAAAGCTTCTCTAAGAGTTTTAACTAGGATCTCGGCACACAGGAGAGAGAACCCCATCCATAGATAAGAGACTATTTTTAGGAACTGTCAGTTGGCCTGTCACTGAGCTCCATGGCAACTATGCATTTTAGTGAGGCAGTTTCCCACCGAAAGTGCTGATGACATCACCCTGAGGACTGCTACCTAGAAACCAACAAGCCACTGGTCAAGAGACTTCACATCAATCTTGGGCTTTTACCAGTCAGCCCCAACCTGGGAGGTGGACTGAGGGCGTATCAGGGGCGGTGATGGGAGGAGCAAAGGAGGTATAAAACCCCATGCACACCCTGGAAATCGCTTCCTGTTCCTGCCTACACTGGACTGCCTGGTTCTTGCTCAATGGCTGCTCCTGCAGCTCTCAGTCTTGGGATTAGCCTAGTCAGAGCCTGGTGCTGGGATTTTAGACCTGAATTTTATTTCTTTTCTACTTGGGACTAACTCAAGTGGAGCCCAGTACTGCAGATCCTCGTGGTGGGTTTTTAGCCATATTGGCTATAAGAGTCTAATCGCTGTGGATCCGGCTTTTTATTTTTCTTAAATTTTTTTTTGTTAATAAACCTCCTTTTTATTTCAACTAATTATTAAGAGTTGGCTTCATTTTTAACAATGTGTCTTTTATTTCTGACAGGCCTTCTTTACACCTAGCAAAGAAAATACACTAACACAAAGCATACCAGTTTACAGATTGTATTATTTCAAATCACCAGAAGGACTAACCACGTGTAAACTATGTCTCAGGTTTGAACTGTAAGTAAAACCATCCCATCCTCCAGCACAGTAAGAAAGCCATCCCATCCCAAACATGCAGAGAAGAGCACAACCCTGAAAAGGGAGTAGCTTAAGTGGCAGATGCAGTTGTGGAAGCAAAACAATTGAAAAGGCCAATGTGTATACCTTAGATACTTTTGCTTTGGTAGTATTGTGTCACTATGCTTGAAAGACATTCCTGTTCAAAATCAAGCTATAGCATAAGAGTATGTTAGCAGCGCACAGCAATCTCAGCCTCCTAACTCTACCTAAGTGTGGTAAGGTAGGTTCAGCCCATAGAAATAGCTTACTTTATTGACATAAATTTTTTATTGAAATAATTTTTATTGAAAAAAGATTTCAAGAGGCAAAGAATTCAGCAGCTTTTCTGTAAGGGTCCTTCAAACCGGGGGAAATGGAAGAAGCTGTGAGTACACCTCCTATGTAATGGGAGATGGCATTTATTTTCATTTCTTTTTTTTCCCATTCTGTGCATATTCTTTTCAATAAAATATTGTAATAATTTATATTCTTAACTACCTAAAAAATTTAGTGCACATTTTATAGTTTTTCAAGGGGCTGGAAGAGTGCAGAGTTGATAGAGCCATGGCTAGAAGACATAGGAGCACTGTAACAGGTGGGCAATGATAGCTACTAGTAGAAGAAGGACCTTCTGGTAGAAGAAAGTATGCACATGTGTACTGGCAAAAACAAGTCCCAAGAAAAGCTTTACAAAACCTTAAAATGTAAATGAAGGTTACTGCAGGAAGGGCAAGTCAACTAGATGGTCAATTGCTAGAGGAAAGACTATAAAACCATTATGATTACATACTAAGGATTAGTTATTATTACCCCTCTTATTTATTTAAACCTTTGTTAGGGTTTTTTATATCCATTGAATAAAAACATTATTTTTAAAGCTTTAATTCATGCCTGCACTTGGGAGACTTAGTTATTTGAGTCCCAAAAACTTAATACAATTATCCCAGGTCTGCTTGAGCTGGTGGTTTAGAAGCAAGCCCTTCAATATCATTTCAGCCTTTGTTGTTGTCTGTCAATTCTTGCCAAGAGGATTACGTAATCTTTTTTAGAAAAAGGGTTATATCAAATTACAAAATGAATCCAATTATCAGATTGATAATTTTCTTTCTAAATTAATCCTAAGGCTCCATAGGACAAATTTGGATTGTGGTAGCTCTGCATAGCTATCAGTCCTCAGAATAAAAAAGTATTTTCTATTCAGTGGCATTCGATATAGGAAAGTTCCAACCGTGTAACAGATGCAACATGAACTAAGTCACTTGCAGATTATAGTGAATATTGATACTATGATGTATAGGTAGCCTGCCTGAAATATTTGTTGATTAGGGTCAGAAATAACCTGGTTCCCAACACTGAACTTTCCTACAAAGGACTTACTGAAGATATTAATTAAACAAAAAATATCAATCAAAGAAATAGTCAGTGGGTACAGATTAATAAATATCTGCTGCTAAACACACAGAGAGGATATTGTATATAAATGCTGAGCACTGTTCAACAATTCATGTTGAAATGTCTTAAATGTTTGAATAAACTCTTCTGAATAGTGGTCTCAGAAGACAAAGTTTCAACTTAGTTGAGAGTTGATAACTTAGAATGTAAGTTAATGATTTTTAAGATTCCAGAATTAAATGTTGAAGAATCTTTTGACAGGTTAGTGGTTACTTGCTTGTGAGTGTGCAACCATAGATGTTGCTGAAGCCAACAAAGGCTTTTAACAATGCAGAAAACTCACAGGTCTCTGTATCAGGTATGGTGATATTAAGAGGCTAGAGAGTAGAAATCATTGAAAAAAGAAAAATAAAAAAACAATGAGACAGCAACAACAAAACCAAAGATGCAAAGGTGATTTTTACTAAGAAACTGAATTTCTCCTTGCATTTTTTAAGACAGTAGTTTCATTCATTTCTCTTATTGATAGTTCTTTAAAAAAAACTGTTTAAAAAACTGAAGGTCACTTTTCTCACCTTAATAACGTCCCAGAAGAATATATCATTATTGAAAAAGGTCTTCCTATTTCAGATATTTTGAGTAAGAAATTGTGTGTATATATATATATATGTATATAATCAATAAATAGACTCAATGGATAAACCAGATGTCACACAGATGCTGAAAATTGTGAAGATTAAGGCATTATTTTGTTTCTTTGAAAACTCTTGATCAAAATTCAAGATTCAAAATTCAAAACAATTTTTAAAATACAAGATAGAAAATAAATTGCAACTGGAGGAGTACACCAGTTATGCCCCAAATAAAAAGAGATACATATGGCAAGTCAGTGTTAAAAGGTTTTTTTTATTTAAAATTATATTTTGAGCTTAATATTATTAAGCTTAGTATTTATATGCTTATAAGCCTCAGAGGGACAGATTCATATCTGCTACATCTCTTGTTAAAATTTATCTGCAGTCATCACATCATAGTTTTGATGAAGTTTTTTTTCCATGTCTCAAAACTTTACTTAAAACTAAATCTTTAGATTTCTCTTCCTTTTACTTTTTATCAAGCATCATTATCACTGTGATCCATGAAGCATAATAAACTTTTAATATTCCCAAAAGGGGAAATGCAAAATATGAATCTAAATTGCTAGCATGATGAATATCTATGAATATATAAACATTTAAAAATACAATGATGTTATAGAGAAAAAGATATTTCCCTAGAGTATATGTTCAAATAAGGAAGACTGGACAAAAGAGTTATCTCACATAGAAGATAGGAATTGTGAACGGTTTTTGAATTAAATAGTTTCCCTAATCTGCAGGAACCTAATAAAGCCTCTTGATGAAGCCAATTGCCAAGACAATCTCTTCTGTGCAAAGTCTGTTAGAAGTAAGTTTAGGCTGGAAATAAGTGGAAGGATCTTCTTTCCTTTAGGAAGAATCCCTCCCCTTTTCATAATGCTATCCTTCTGTGCACATTTTAGTGGGCAGCTTTTGTCTTATCATTTTCTCCTGACCTACATGACTTTAGAGGTCAAGCTGAAACACTTACTAAATTAATTAGTACCATATAAAGATGTTACAGTCGTAGCAAGGAGTAGCATAACACTCAGCTTTTAACCTAGTGTTTGGGGTAAAAAGGAGGGAGCATCCTTTCCTTCTCTACCCCATCTCTACTTCTAGCTTGTTGTTCTCACCCTTCTGCGTCAAGGAATGTAGCTCTAGCTGGAAGGATTTTTGTGCATATTTACCTCTCCCCATAGATTCTTTTCACCCTACATTCATTGGCACATAATATGGAGCTACCTGACATTCTTGTTTTGTAATTCATCTAAATAAAGAGCTGCCTGGGTTTCTATCAATGCACCATGTCCAAGATGATTTCTTATAACACTAGGAAATATGTTATCCAAATTTCCTCATGTTCTCAGACATACTTGGTCCCACTGAAATGAAAAATAAAAAAAATAAAAACCTTTAATTTAAATTGCTACAATTTGGACTCTAGATAGATTTATTTAAGACACTGTCAGAAATTATTTGCATCACTGAATTTTACAAATCATGCCTCTGACACTCATAACTTAAAATACTTTTACCAGTCTGAAAATTTTTGCTGCTTCAACTAGCATTTTCTATTGCAACTTACTATAATCTTTGGGAAGTAAAAATTGCCTCCCGCTTTGCTAATTCCTGGCACTATATTACGCAGGTACTTCACGTGATGGTTAATTCATACTTAGTTTCAAAGTAAAATACAATCATAAATCATAGAGTCATAGAATATTCTGATTTTGAAGGGACCCACAAGGATTATAGAGTCCAGCTCCCCAAGAGTCACACCATGTGTCTGAGGGCATTGTTCAAATGCTCCTTGAGCTCTGTCAGGCTGGTGCTGTGACCACTTCCCTGGGGAGCTGTTCCAGTGCCCAAGCACCCTTTGAGTGAAGAACCTTTTTCTAAGATCCAACCTAAACCTCCCCTGACACAAGTTCAGGACATTCCCTTGGATCCTGACGCTGGTCACCAGAGAGATCAGTGCCTGTCCCTCCCCTTCCCTCATAAAGAGGTTGTAGACTGCAATGAGGTCTCCTTTCAGTCTCCTCCAAAATGAAGGATCCAAGTGACCTCGGCCAGTCCTAGTAAGGTTTCCATATGCTCAAATGTAAGGAGGAAATACGTGGCTGATGTGTCAAAACTGATAAAAGTTCCATCCATTAAAAATGCAAATCAGCAAACATTAAGAGGCAATTTAACACTTTTACATTATTAACCTATTTTGCATAATTATACATGTGCATAATTTGCATGCCAGATGAATGTGGCGTAATATATGTATAGCAGAGGCACAGCTACTGACCCAGAGTGGAAATTACTGAAAAGTGCTGTAAAGTTCCCTTCCTAGTGACCATTCTTCCCTGAGGGATGTCACACCCTCATTCCACATGATAGGAAATGCTGTGATGCTGCATGATCCCCAAAAATAACAGGGCTGTCTACTTCTGGCCGTGCCTGGCCAATTTATTGCAAAATTCTTCAAAAAGCTACCAAGAAACACTCTTTTATATTTGATAACTAAAATTTTTTAATTTTCTTTGTGCTAAAGATTAGAAACTTAACAAGTTCTGTACTAGAATTACAGCTAGTTTTAATGAATTTATAAAGAGAAAAATAGAACACAATTTGAAGAAAAACAAAACATAAAGTTATAAGGAACCTTATAAAGGGTATATTCAGCACATCAATAAGAATACATGAGTACTGACAATTGTCATTGACATTGTGTAAAACTAATTTGTTCTTGCCATTTTTTCTTCTCAGATGCCTGTAAATGTAGCTTTAAAAATCTTAATATCCAATCAAGTAACGTTTTTGGAAAATTTATAAATTTTTTTATAAATACTTTTAAAAACTACAAAACAATACTGAAAATTGTCTAAAATTATTGACCTGAATTCTATGAAGTTAATTAGTCTTGAGATGCCTTCAAATATGAAAATTATCTATTGAAGAGATCCAGTATTATCCTGTATCAGATATCAAAGAGAATTTCACATCTAGTCATATATGCAATGTCAAATTTACCGAGAATGCTTGCTGTAAGAACCTCTGGTGCCAAAAACCTCCTGACATCTTCTTTGTCTCAGTAGTTTACAGTCATTATAGATTTTTAATTGATTTATACATGTGAAGACTGGTAATTATTAGTTGCTAAGCATAGAGAGTCACATATAGACCTCAGTAACCTTACATCTCACTCAAGGCAGGTGAAGGCTTTGTATGTCTGGAGTTAAGTCTACAGTAATATTTCACACCGCAGATAAAGTGAGGTTGGTGGGGTTATTAATTTTCATATTATGTAGTGGAACTGCTTGTACTAGGCTTTATAATTGCTCTGTTTAGGACTCTTTTAACCATAAAGCCTTTTTTGTTTAGTAAGATGTGTTTCCCTTAAAGAGTGTGTGTCCTATATTTTTTATTAAACCTGTCATTCTCTTATCAATCAAGCACAAGTAGTCCTGCATAAATTACATCTTAAACTATTATGTTTTATTTAGAGCAGTTCTATACACACTGTCATGTAATTTAAGGGCAATTGAATCTATTAAACCACAAATTCTTCACAAAATTTTGAGGATTTTCTTTATTATTCTTTCCAGGCAGTTTCTAAAGAACTTCAGTAGAACTTTTGCTGGTTTTTTTTTAAAATTATTATTCTTTTTTTTTCCTCTCTGGGTTTTTTTTCTCCTGAAAGAACAGGACTCTCTTACTGTGGAAGACACAAAATAAGCACCTGCTTATTACATTAGGTATTGTTTCTACCTGCAAATGACAATTACATTTGCTCAGGAGAGGTGGAGAAGATTGTGGGAATATTATTATGAACAGTCATGTAACAGTTATCATAGCCAGGACAAAATAACCTGCTATTTTCCTTGATTCAATTTTGTTTTTTAAGCACCAGCTATTCAATAGAACCTACAGATTGGGCCTTAGGGGTATTATTTTCACCTGCAATATTTTTATTTCAGGTGATCTGTAGCAATCATTTAAACTCACATCTCTTATGTCAGATGGCGCATAAAAAACAAGCACTTTATTGTTTTCAGATTGGAATAGTTGTGATTTCTATTGGTATTATGTCCTTTTTCTCAGAAAACTTACATCCGTGTTCACAATCTTTTATAGGCAGAGTAGGGTTCTGAATATTGGCTTTCCTTGGTCCAGTTTAATTCAGTACAATTCCACAGAATTATAGTTGTACCTATGTGTGACCTCTGCATCCAGATGTGCACTATAATTTGTGGACATCACCAATGGACCTAGTGTAGTCCAGCCTCATCTCCAGCTTAGAGATGACAGACATATCTCTAAGCTCCATTAAGCTGGATTCCCAGCCTCATAAGGAGATATATTTTAGATATTGTAGGCAAGACTCAGTTCTCTAAAAATTGATTTCTTACACATTTTGTGTACCTTATTGCATTCTCTGTGGTCTCCAGTACCACCAAGAAAGCCACAGGTATTCCCCAAGTCCTGTATTTTATCTTTCAAATGTCTGCAGGTGCCTCAGAACTGTTAGGGCATCAATAATGATACTAGACAGACATGCTTAGACGGGTGAATCCCTCATGAGGCTGTCTGGATATGAACTCTATTATTCTGACTGAAAATCTCATTCCCATGCTCATACTGTTTTCAAAGAGATATTAGAACATGAGGAATTCAGCCATACTTTTTCCAAGCACAGGCTGACACCATCTGTGTTCCGATGACAGATGGTAGTGAAGACTTATAGAAACTACAGGAAGAAACTATATGATGGAAAGGGTACTGAAGTACTACTGGTACAGCCAATCTCAATCTTCTTTACAAGACATTTTTAAGGCACAGATAAGTCAAATGTCTCTGACAGTGACTGTAGTGATCCAGAATTAATGCCTGGGCTTGGGTTAGATAATATCTTGAAGTGCGTTCCTACCTTTCTTTCATATGTTGCTCAGACTGTAGACAAGAGAACAGCAGAAACTAAGATTATGGATTTGGGTTTGTTTAGAGTATTCTTTTCTTTTTCTTTTTAGGCCAAAATGAAAAAAATCTTCATCAGGTATTTGCCACTTCTGAGTAACATAGCAAGTAGTCCAATGCTCTGAACTTTTATAAAAATGTCGATAAAAGTTATCAAATTTATATATATATATATATTAAATTTTATTATTATGCATCTGTAAAATTAAGGTAAGATATACTACAAATCCTTACAATTTTTGAAAATCAAGGGAGGTTGGTCTTAAAAAATCCAAAACTTCAACAACAGATCTGATCATAACAGTTATTTACACATATCACTCCTGAAAAAGAAGCACTTATTCACCAAACACTGACAGGTGGGTTTTGTTTCCTTATTTAAACAGAGACTTAGAGCATATATGAGCACAACAAGCACAATTTATTTCCTCATGAAAAAGAAGCAGGCCTGTGGTATTCCTTATGCGACATTGCTTGCAGTGTGGCAAACACACAGTTCAAAGGTGAGAAAAAGGTTCTATTGAGCCAAACAGTTATCTTTAGTCCTAATGGAAATAACTCATATTCTTACAGATAATACCAGAGATAACTCCCTAAACACACAGTATTTGCCAAAGGAAAAAAAGCAATGAGGAAACACGGCTCTTAAGCAGCTTGTTTCCATGTGATAATCTCTGCTGCCTTTCATGGATAACATGCAAGTGAACAAAAAAAATCCTATTGTTCCAGCTGCCCAACCCTTGCAAAGCGGCAAATATCTGCACTTTCTGCAGCGCTTTTTGTCCATTCAAGAAATCTCTAGTTAGGGTGTGTGACATACAGGGAGGTGAAGCACTGGCTATGAGGGTGGTTTATTATTGTACAGAACATGAAGGAAAGATTGGGAGAAAAGTTGGGAACCCAAGGAATATGATGATAGAATCATAGAGTGGTTTGGCTTGAAAGGGTCCTAAAAAATCAGTTCCAACCCCTCTGTGATGGGCAGGGACGCCACACACTAGATCAGATGGCTCAGGGCCCCATTCAACCCAGCTTTGAGCACTTTCAGCTTCTCTGGACGCCCTCCTTCAGTGTCTCAGAACCCTCTGAAGAGCTTCTTCCTAACATGTAAGATCATGGATCAAGTGGACCAAATGTCACAAAGGCGTGCCAGAGGAACAGGCCAGAAGGAGACAAGATTAAAACTAACAAGAAAACAATTATGAACATTGACAACAGACTGCTGCAATTAGAGAAGCCTGAAGATATTAATGTATTTCCAGAGAAAAAATAACTGGAATTTGTAGGAAACGAGATACAGTGAATTTTATTGAAGATGAAATATATAATTTACTTTTTGTTTAATACTATACTTCCTTACAGCAAAAATTTCTCTGATCTTTTTATGAAAATGCATTAGCCACTTCTGGTAAGTAGTAGCTTTTACAAGTCAGCTTTGTGTTTAAATTATAATAGAATGTATCGATTTTATCATTTTCTTCTATCTTTATCCATGACGCATTAGATAATACTGAAGACTATTTTATTTTGGAAAACATGTTACTGTAAACAGAGAGTGAGGTAATAAAACAACAATCATTAGAGAGAAAGGTAAAAGACTCACTAAATCACCTAATGCATTGCTGCTATTGCACTGCTGATGCTATTGTACTGCTATTGTACCACTGATGCCTGAAGGGTTTGATACATTTTGTTCAGAGCAGTAATAATAGCCCTGAACAAATCAGTTTCTGTGACTGCCTTAGAAAGTTAGCCCAGAGATTGATTTCGCTGTATCTGGAAATTTTGTGCTTTTCATTCTAATTTTTTCTGCCTTTTGTTTCACTCTGTTATTCCATATTAACCTTCATTTATCACCCTAAATCATTCCACTTTCTCTCTGGAGTTTTGTCTTCTGAATATTGTAGATGCTAAGGAGTCTTACCCTTTTCTCCAAGTTAACTCCTCAGAAGTCATTCTTTCCACTCCACTGATAGTGATTGTTTTCTTGTACTCTCAGCTCTGTCTAAATTGTCAATATCATTCTGAAACGAGGTGGCAAACAGAATTCAGCTGGAGGAAAGCATTTCAGTTCTGTGTTAGAAATTCAGTTCGGTGTTAGAAATTCAGTTCTATGTTAGAAGAGCTACCAGGGTGACTAAGGGGCTAGAACATCTCTCATATAAAGAAAGGCTGAGAGAGCTGGATTTGCTTGAGAAAGGGGGTTGACCTCCTGAGATCCCTCCCAGGCTCAGTCATTTTGTGTTTCTGTGATTCTATACCTTTATAGAAGATGAAAAATCATTATGTCCTTTTTCTGATACAGATGTGCACTTGTACAGATCTTGAAGATTTTTTTCATGTTTCTTCATTACAATGTTTTCTTTGTTATTTTCGTACTGAATATCAGTGGTTTAGAACACATAATTATGTTCCAATTTTCTGGAAAAATATTATGTTGCTTTAATTTCTGATCTTTCACATTTCTTTAATTGTGTTGCTGTTTCATTTTTAATGTTTCTTTAATTATCATCCACAAATTTGTATGAGCATGTTCTATTTCACGTTTAAAAACTGAACTGCATTTGTCAACAGTGAATCAGGGTGATCTTTAAATATTTTTCCAAGAACTACCAGCTGAGACTAGAGAAAGGGGAGGAAACAATGAATTTCATGTCAGCTTTTGCATACTCCTGATCCTTGGTTGTTCCAGGACCTGAATGCCAATATGCACACAAAGGAGTGTTCAAATATTTTCTTTGGCAGCTCCAAGAAATATCATCTTAATTAGAGACCCACAGCATGACAGAATAACATATATCTTAGCAGAGAGATTGGCTACTTTCTTGCTCTGTAAAATATATATATTTAGTTGACAGATTTGTCAGTTCTTTGTCTTTTCTTTGTCTATTTTCTTCACATTTAAAACAGGGAAAATATCACATATGCAGTTTGCTGTGTATATATTTGAAAAACCCGTAATTACTTGGCATGCAATGCCATTTGGAGCCAGCATTTTTTATTTTTAATTTTTATTTCTGTACTAATTCCCCCACTAGTATATTGTTTAAATTTTTAAGAGTCTGCAGCTTGATATTACCTTTTACATTCACATCTAAATTGGCCTCTGTTGTCTTTTTATCACCCTTCAGACTTCTCTGGGTTACATTTCAGCTTTTCCTATAATCAAAGCTGAAGTTTCTTGGAAAATGTTGCAATACCTTCTATTAAAAATCAGTGACAATTAAAATATTAGTGTTTGGAAACTCCTGCTTTGTTAAAAGCATTTGAATAAACATGATTTCTTCTCCTTCTCTGATTTCACTTGTTCTTGCTTTCCCATATGCATTTGTCTGTTTTTTTCTCTTGCTTGTAGAAATAAACATCTTACCACCAGAATTAGGATTTCTTTTTAGTTCTTCAGCATTTTTCCCATTGAGATACTGACTCCACAACAGAGAAAGACACAGGTCCTTGCAGACTCTTTCTGCACCTTAGTTTCTGTAGAAGAAAACTTGAACACATTTTCCAGAGGATAACCATCATATGTTACAAAAGATCCTTAATCTTTTATTTTCAAGCTACTCTGTAAGTTGCCTGAAATATTCCATGGTATATTGACCCTGTATCTTTGTCGTCTTCTTGGACATTATTTCACCCTTTCCGCTCCAGATGACTGTAAAAGATATCAACTTAGCTTTCACGAATATTTTTTTTAGATCCAGCCTAATTTTACTGCCACCTTTTATTCTGACTCACTCTTTCCTTTCTGTGTCATCTCTAATAATTTTAATATTGGAGGGCTTCCCATAACATTGCCTTTTCAGAAGCATTAAAAGATATAATAAACATAAACACATAAACAAAGACACAGTGAGAGTTTTTAAGGCATTGATAAACTGTAGTAGAGGACATTTTACTTAAAAACTCTTTCAAAGTATTCATTCTATTAAATAATTTTGAGAACTGACCATCTTCACAACAGCCGCCCATGAAAAATCTTCATCGATGGGTGGTTTCCCCGGGTTCCAGAGCAGTTAATACATTTTCACTGTTGTCAAAGAAGAAAACACAGTGACAATAAACTTTCTGATGGCAAAACACGGATAAGAAAGCTAAAGAGCAAAAGAACAGAAAAGTCAGACTGAATGAATTTGTACAAATTTTAACTCTTCAAACAGAATTAATTCTAGAAGATCAAGTACAAAGCCATATATTTAAGAACAAGTAATGACAGCTAATGGAGTATATATTCTGGAAATACCTAATTAGCTGTGCAATAAACTGTTAGGTCAATGCCATACCCACATGATTAAATGTCATAGTAATATTAAAGCAGTGAGAAAGAGTACTGATTTTATCATTATACAAATCACTGGTGAGGTAGTACAGAAAATGTCTTCTGGAGTTGCCATTGCTGGATAAATATCATTCTCTCTAGCTTAGTAATTGGGAATTGATAAGAAATTTCCTTGTATTGTTCCAATGTGCCTATGACCAGAAAACTAATACTAAAGAGATTTTGCTCAGAAGTGGAAAACATAATAGTGGGTATACCAAACCAATAGGGAAGCACAAACAATGACTTTGGTTATAATAATGAAGATGAGAATCCCTGAGTTTTTTGTATCTGCAAATGTATCATCATTTTTGTGCACATATAAAAGGTAACGGAGAGTTTAATGGTTCCATGCTGCTTTTGGGAGAGCAGTGAGATGTCCCCATGGATATTCTGAGTCAGCTACTCTCATACTGAATATGATGAGAAAGCATAGTTTAGCCTGAGGGATTATCAAGAGGGCAAAGCAGACAACCTATAAAGCAATCTCCTGACAGTTCTTCACATCGAAGAGTATGAAATTAGACCATGTAGTTCTGAGTCACAGAATCACAGAACCACAGAATAAGCTCAGTTGGAAGCGACCTTCAAGAATCATCGAAGTCCAACTCCTGGCCCTGCACAACAACGTCCCCAAGAGTCACACCATCTGCCTGAGAGCCTTGTCCAAAATCTTCTTGAGCTCTGTCATGTTTGGTGCTTTGACCACTTCCCTGGGGAGCTGTTCCAGTGCCCAACCACCCTCTGGGTAAAGAACATTTTTCTAATATCCAGCCCAAACCTCCTCTGACACAACTCCAGGCCATTCCCTCAGGTCCTGTCACTGGTCACAAGAGAGAAATGTCTGCCCCTGATCTTCCCCTCAAAAGGAAGTCAGAGGTTGCAGTGAGGTCTCCCCCAGTCTCCTCTTCTCCCGGCTGAACAGCCCAAGTGACCTCAGCCACCCCTCATACAGCTTCCCCTCCAGGCCCTTCACCATCTTTGCTGCTCTCCTTTGGATGCTCTCTAATAGTTTAATGTCTTGCTTATGTTGTGGCACCCAAACCTGCACACAGTGGTTGAGGGCAGTCCACCCCAGAGAAGAGCAGAGCAGGACAATCCCCTCCTTTACCTGGCTGATGATGCTGTGCCTGATGCCCCCCAGGACACTGTTGGCCCTCCTGGATGCCAGGGAACTGCTGACTCACATTCAACTGTCCACTGACCAGGACCCCCAGGTCCCTTTCAGCAGCATTTTTTCCAGCATCTCATTCCCCAGTCTGTATATCCAGGGTTGCTCCATCCCAGATGCAGAATATGGCATTTTCTGTCGTTGAACTTCATATGGTTCCTGATTGTCCTGTCTGTTGGTTAGTTAGCAA
>VZTZ01021833.1:0-15292 GCA_013400955.1 Drymodes brunneopygia | reverse complement strand
TTAATATAATGTATACATTTAAATATTTTTATTTGTTAATATAATGTTAGTTAATGTTAATTAGTTATTTATTTAGTTACTTATTTGTTGCCTGGGAAAAGGAAATAAAGCAAAATCCAAGAGCAGAGATAATGTGAAATAGACAGACCAAAGGTGATTAAATTGTCTGCCCAGAATTTGCAGAAGTGATTCATAGCATTAGTACTTTTGGGTTCCAGCTTGAGTCACCAGAATGGTATCTATCAAGTTGTGGCTCTCCATGCACCATCAAATGGCAATTAAATTCACTCCATAAAACTAATACTTCAGTGCTATTAAATTAAAAGTTGGCTGATAATGTATTTTCAGTGTTATTGCCATCCTTGGAATGTGCCCACAGTTTGAGAGCCCTGAGGGAGTGTTTTTGTGGTATCTATGGGTCTGTGGTAAGATTTTACCCTTGTGCTAGTTAAGCTGTCACCAAAGAACTTTAGATGGAGACACAGAGCAATAGAATAATCTGGGCTGGAAAAGACTTTTAAGGGTCATCTAATCCAGGCCCTCTGCAGTGAGATTAAAAAGGATAGGGCAAAATAGAGGGCTAAGTTGGTTATCAGTCAGCATGGAGGAAGGGATGCATACATGGAGCAAAAAGCCTTATTCAAGTACAAAATCAGGAGAGAAGAATCTGAGCACTTTTGCATTAGAGCTTTTCATCTGTAGCGATCAGGGAAGAATTAAATCCTCCTCGTATTTCTGTGCTGAAATGATTATCATGAGGCATTTTAGGGTAATAAAAACCAAGTGATAATTCTCTACATATGGTCTGAAAACTTCACGAGAGTGAAGCACAAGCTGAAAGTCGGTTTTGCCAGGCTATTGACTCCCGCAGCAAATTCACATTATGCTGTGCAATAGTGGCACCCAGTGGACGCTGGAAATGCAGCAAAGTTTGTGCTGCTGCTGGGTAAGGTCTTCCCAAATCTATCCCATATTTAGGAAGGCAGCGGAGGATTTAAGAAGACATGTTTATGAGGAACAAAGCTATGCACCACTGAAGTGTCCTCCTAAATCAAGGCAAGCCATGTCAAATGGGCTTTTAATCTGAAAAGTTTAGACTGTCTTTTCTGTTCACATTAAACTGGATAGTGTGAGAACTTTTCCCTACAGGGCAGACCCTATGCCTTAACTGCATTAATTAACAAAAACCCCTTAAGCAACACCTAATGCAAGAGCTTCCTGTGGAGTGGTGAAAAATTGTCTTTTACTCCTACTGCCCTGAAAGAACTGTCTGGATGGTGACAGTATCAGCCAGGAAAACTTGGTGAGAAAGTGAGGAGCAACATGTTTGCACGAGGAAAGCGGGATCAGAAGGAAAGCACGGCTCCTTGTTCAGTTTCAGTCTGAAAAGGCTGTAAGCTGCGTGAGATAGGAGTTGAGAGCAGGAGGAGTGTCAGGTGGGTGGGAAGGAAGTATCAAGGGAACAGGTCTTCAAGACTTAAATTCAGGCAATGCTAACAGCAGCACCACCAAAAGTAAATGGTCACTAATAATAAGCTGTAAGCAGAACAATCCCCCTCAGTATGGAATCCTCAATATGTTACAAAGTTATTTCTATAAAGAATATATTATTTACTATGGGGTGCTCAAAATGCTGCTCCATGGGGAATGAGGTTGTCTATGCTTGTCGTCTTCCATTTATTGGTTTCTCAGGCATCATCTATTGCAAACAGTAGTGATGAACAGGGATTTGGGTATAACTGAAACGTAGTGCTAAAGAGAAAGGTGTACATTAGAATAATGTTCCTGCACACAAGGTGCTATTGAGCTCAGATTTCAGTTGCTGTTATATGTGGGCCTACTCATAGGATCACAAAAATGTGATGAATGAGAGTGATGATCTGAGTTCCGAGAAAATGTACATCCTTAACTGCTTTAGCACACTCTGCCCTTTACATTTATTTTAGCATTTCATTGTAAGCACCTGATGCTTTGGCATTTTGGCCATGCTGGAATTATTCTAGACCTGCAAAGAGAGGCTGGATGCAGGAAAACACCTTCCAGGACTTTCTGTTGATGTGGTTCTTAGTCAGTCTGAGAAACACTCAATTTTTGGAGAAATGAGAGTTCATTTGAACAATAATAGGTGGCATTATTGCAATGGGCTATATCCACATATTATGTGGCTGTAGGTAAGTAATTTTTTATCTTCATTTTTTATTATAGCACAGGGTATGAGAGGGAAATGAAGTCACTCAAAAGTAAGACTCTGCCCCAAATGTGTAATGTGAACTTCATGACTGATCCAAACATGATGTTTTACTACAGTCTAGGCTGAGGAAGCAATTTTAATGAAAGAGAAGGCAAAACAGCTGTTAGAACAGGTTTGCAGTTTATTTTTGAGCAAGATACTTGATTTGTTCTGAGCTAAATAATTAGAAGGCAAAAGTCGGCTTTTAGTTACTAAAGATTGCTCCTGTCTCATCCTGTATCCTAGAAGAACTAGGTTACAAGTCACAGGATCTCACCTAGGAAATATTCATGGATGAAGCCACATGACTGACTTCCTGCTCCTGTTATCTGAATTTATTTACATGTTTAAAGGCTGTGACAAATTGCTTTTCTCCTCACTCAGAAGAGGATTTTTGATGATTTGTGCCCCAGGGAACTGGCAGTGTATGTATTTTCCAGCCCATGGACTTCTGTCTGGCTGTGTCAGATGAGGTTAAGAAACACAGCCTGCACCTTTATTTTACCAGCTTTGTCAGTGTATTAATGATATCGATGTTACTCTGAGTTAAAATTCGGTTTTCTGTCCTCCTTTGGTTTATCTTCTCTTCAAGCTCCTTTAAACATGAAATAACACACTTGCATCTAATTTTTGGCACATTTCTCTGCTAGAAGAATTACTGTCTTGTATGAACCAGTAAAAATGAAGCACTTGCCACAAAGTGTATGAAGAAGGTAAAGCACTTAGGACCTAGGGCATTGGAGAAGGCATTAGGACAGAGAAGTCCAATTAATCAGATCAAGACTTCTAGCCCAAAAAAAAGGACAGGTAATTGAGACATACTCATGTAATTACAATTGATTTTTCTTACAGAAAAAATACCCCAAAAGACAAAGAATGGCAATTGCTGAAACAGGTAATGGCAAAGGATCCTCATTTAAGTAGAGATGACATGGGCTCTTTTTCCTTCTTTTTCTCTCTTGGTTTTTAAAGAAGCTATGAGTCCTTTTTCTCTCTTAGTTTTTAGAGAAGCCTTCTAGTCCTAAAAAGAAGAGTAAGCCTATACCAATAAGTAGTATTTTAGAGTTAAAATGAAGAGAAAATAACACAGAGAGAGAGATAGGAAAGGATATAACAAAGACCTTTTCAGTAACATGGATTAAGCTTACAATTGAATGAAGAGAGATCACTTAAAATTCATTAAAGTCCAACTGATTAGACTGTTGGTTGTTTTTTTCCTTTAGGAAAAAGGGTTTGTGGCCAGTTATTTTGAGAAAAGCATTTGCACTTTCCTTAGAAATCCTTAAGGTTTTGGAATAGGTACTTGCATTTAGTTTGGCCACTCATCTTTGAAGTGACTCCTATATTTTACTTCTGGTTGAAGTTGCCCTTCCCTAAAATAACTAAGGATCTAAGCTATAAGTGTCAGTAAATACCCAGCGAACATCTCTGTTGCTGCTGGGCAACTTGTCCATTGTGGCTGGCAGTGGAGATGGCAGAGATATCCTGCAGGTTTTGTGCATTAGGAGTGGGAAGCATTAGCTTGCTGTCATGGCAAGGGCCATCTAGAAGGTGGTTTGGATCTACTTTGCTTTAGAAATATCTTTGCTCAGTGATGGGACTAATGAATCTCCAGAGTTCATGGTGAATCGTTGCTGTTGGCAATATGGAAGTTATTTTGATGGGAAGCAATATGGAAATACATGCTATTAGTATTTTATATAGGTGTTAGGAAAAATCAGTCACAGACAAAACCCTAACGATTCAAACTATTTGATGCACACACACAGAGTTGCTTCAAAAACTGCCAATTCTATAAATATTTTGGAAACAAAAGCCCACGTGTTCCATGCAACAACTGCTGTTTAGGTTTTTATACAGAACTTCAGGGCAGATGTTGTGAACAGAACACCTAAGTACCTTGGCAGTCTAGGAGTTTTCATACCTGTAAAGGCCTATAGTGACTTTTGGGACAATTTGGGATGTGGAACAGTTTTATTAGGTTTTGGTGCAAGGACTTATATTGATGGCTCCCAATTTCACTGAGGAACGCTAAGAATTCAGTTTGTCATACTGATATGCCTGAATTGCAAGGGACTTTTCACACACATTTTGTTCAAACCAAACCTGAGGCATGCTCTTTATTCCTGGAGTGTGAGAGAGCCAGCAGTTCTTAGCACACCAGAGACTCACTCCAAGAAAGTTTTCAATGATCTTTACTAGAACATCACTTTCTCTTATGTAGAGAGGAAAAGAAAACATGTAAGAGAGATTGGCCTGAATTTTTTGTTTGGAGGCTGCTACTCTAGTGATAAGCAATATGAAGGATATTTTAAAAAGTCATTTGCACTGATCATTCTTTGAATCCTTTTGGGAAAGGGGAGTGCACTGCAGTCAAGTCTCAGGAGAAAATCCAGTAAACCGTTGTTTCATTCTAGGCAAGGCATTGTCCTTCAAAACAGCATTTTCTTTCTTCTAAATGCCTCAAATTTGACTTTTTTTCTAGAAGTCTGGTACACTTTGATTTAAAGTTACATTCTTTGGCCTCAGTGATTCAGTAGCTCTGGTTTCAGAATAATGTGTATATACCTCAGAATCCTAGATGTCACACTTTTCTAATATCACTTCTAGATGTCCAATTCTATTATCTTTGATTCCTTCTGAAACAGAACAGATCCTAATCCTGGGAGCTCTCCTGTATTCAGGAGAAACTCTGTACCAATCTGTGAACACCTAAAGTGTCTCCTCTTCTTTATGGACTGACAGATGGCAGAATGCAGCTTGGTCATGTGAAATTTCTAGTCCAGACTTGAGCTTTACAGATGTGGAGGATTCAGTTGGTTTGGAATATGGAATGAGATTTTTTACTGCTTATGTGAAGTGAGCCTTGAGTGTTATTGGGGAACTCTAATACTCAGTACTTTGTAGTTGTTACATTCCTTCTGTTATAACAACTCTTGTCTTTTTCTAAGAATGAGAAAGCTGTTTTATGGATTAGGGACACTGTTAGAAGAACAGGCAGTGACTGGATGACAGAATCAGAACAGTATTTGGGACTTTCCTAAATAATATGTGTCTTTTCCCAGATCTGTGCAGATAAAATATGGCAAATTAAGGTTTTATCTTTGCCATAACATAACACTTCTGCATTTATCTATCTAAAATACCTGGAGAAGACCCTGGGTTATTGAAGTTGGAATCTGCTCACTAGGTAAATTCAATTTCAGTCAGTTCTGACCTGTTTTCTGATGTGAGATCAGCTTATGAAAATAAGCTGACTTAGAAATATGATTTTGAATGCAGATTGTATCTGCCCCTGCATCAAAGTGCTGTATGTTACTAATCATTGGATTTTCCTATGTTGGAAGAACAATCTTTATTGAAAGTGTAACAAAATTTATGGCTTTGTTCCTCCTAGTTCAAACACCAGCTTAACTTTAAATATATTTTATTATTTAAATAATAAATGGTTTATTATCCTTCATAAGAGTGGTTCTTTATATTGAGACCTGTTGAGGCAGCAAAGACTATTGAGTAGAAGAAAAATCAAAATTCAGCTTGTAAAATATTCCATTTTCTCAGAGTCTTAGGATTGTGCTTATTTCTTCTAATATAGAGTCAATGTAACAACTGTATTTGACCAAAGCACAGCACTGGAAGGTGCTAATGGAGAGAAAAACATCTGAGATCACTTTACCTGATGACTCTTAGTAGACCTCTGACTGCTCATAAAGATTGTATGCAAACAGCTGATCTTAAACTTGAATTTCATTGGCTTAAAGCAATTCTGAAATTATTTTATTGCCACTGCAGTCATAGAAATAAATCAATGTTCATAGGAGACCCAAGGAGATTTACCCATCTAGGCAAGGAGGAATCTTAGGACCAAATAACTTGAGTCTGCTGTAGCCAATAAAGTTCTATCAATTTTCACTAAATGAAAACTGCCTCTTTTTCAGTTTTTTTTAATTTTTTGTTTGAATAAGGGTAGCAATTTCCTCTGTTGTTATTACAACATGAATGGACTCTTATTGAGTTGCTCACTAAAAGTTTTACAGCTAAAGTACTGTGAGTGTTTTCATTATAAATGGGTATCATAAAACTCTAACTTGCTTGTAAAAATTCTCTGCCAATAAAAATCTGGCACATCTAGGGTTGGTTCTGGAGCTAATTTATTTAAAATAATTTATTAAAATAATTGAACAGCCATTGTGAAGTAATGAATGTAGCAAACAATTCTATTAACGCCTGATGCCTCATAGCGCTGTCCTTAAAAGCAACAAAAATTTTGGGAAGAGAAATATCTGTAAAGCAATGAGTCAGTTTTGGTAACTATGTGAATTCAGATGTAAAAACCTTTCTCTGAGCAATTTATTATATGTATTTAATACATTATATTATACAAGTGTTCTACTATCATGGTACATTTAATTAGTGTACATATGATTCAAATACTGCAGAAGCCTTGCATTTCAGATACTGGATATTTTTAAAGCTAAACTGACTGACTGACACCATTGAAATGAGAAATATTTGTGGGAAAATTGTTTGCATAAGGATCCTTTTCTTAAATGTGTTTGCAAAAATGTCATGTTTAAAATAACAGTAAAAAAAAAAGCACAACATCCTATGCAATGACCATTGCTCAAACATTTTCTCTACTTCTCTCTCTAATGTAACTCTGCTTTCTGCTGTGGTGTTTCCATTGCCATAATTTGAGAATAGAATAGGGTTGTGTTTTTATGTAAGTCATAGTATAATGGTATACAGCTGGTCAAGAATTTTAAATCAATGAGAGAAGTTGTACATGAAATTACAGTGATAATAACAACAGACATTATTAAAATTATTACTCAAATCTGTAGCATAATCAAGTTAATGTTTCAAAGTTTTGACTTGAACAAATCCAGTATTTTAGCAGGAAGATTATCAGATACTTTTCCCAAGAGAGGAAAGACACTCTGAAGAGTTAGATTAGGTGATAATGAGTGGCTGTGACCTCCATGCTGCTCTTTTTGGATAGAGACCCTTTCTCATTATTGTAATAGAATAAGAGGGTCCTCTGAAAATGCCGTGTGCATGAGATTGTTTTTTTTCCTCATGAAGAAGTACACTAAGAGACACTTAAAAATAAAATCCATGGTGTCACGCCAAAACCTAAACAGTACAAAGTAATCAAACATGTTGAAAGAGTGTCCTAATTTTTAAATGCCAGGCACCAGGTGTTGGAGAATATGCCCTCACACTATGCAGTGTCTGTGACATTATTTATTTAAAAGTAGATGATTGGAGCATGTTTTTTTCAGGGAGTACATCTCATTTTCTGGAGTGCCCTGCTATGCATAACCCTGAAGACCCTGTTTGTTTATAGGAATAGTTGAGGTGGGTGTTTTTCCTTTTCTCAGACTATGATCCCCCAGGGTAAATAAAAATGAGGGCTATGTGAAAATGACTAATATATAGTCTTTCCTTAATTCAGACTTCAGGTCCCAGTATCTTGTTCAGCATTCTTGTACACCACTTGACAGTTCCTCTCATCTTGTTGACAAGTCATTTTTTGAATCTGTGTGGCTTCATTTTAATGGATTTCAGACCCCAAAATATAATGTATAAAGCCTTATCCATTATTTAAAAGAAACAAGCATGTACTTTCTGGAATTTGTAATGCAGATGCAGGTACCAAGAAAACCCTACAAATAGGAATAGATTCTGGCAGCTTAAAAACAAGCCAATGTATCCAGCCCTCCAAAATGTAGGGCAAAAGAACCTGAGAAACATTTGGTGTCATGTGTCACGTAACTTCAAGAATTTAATCTTTACCATATGTGAGCATAAAGAGTTTTTCCTTTTTCTTACAGGATTTTAGCATACAGGTAACATAGTCATTATTGGGATTGTTTGACAGAATAGGAGAAAGAGAATGTAACAAATGTTGAGTACAAGGGTCATTTCAAATGTCTCTTTTTTTCCCTCCCTGCAAGCCACTGTGCTCATTTGTCACCTGTGGTTTTCTGCCTGTTTTATCAATGTATCTCAATTCTATGAACACCAACAGTGGCTGAGTAGAAGCACCTGTACTACAGATGACTTCTGCATAACTGCAAGTCAATTCCTGTGCAGTCTCTTCTCCTGCCCTTTGAAGCCACTCAGTGTTTATCCTGTAGAAATGGAGGGATATCACATTGGAGGAGTAGGCCAGGAAAGCTGAGTTCATCCTTGGGTGTTTCACTCATGTTTGCAGAGAGTAGTTTGAAGCAATGTAAGCTGTGATTTATGGGAGTGCGAATATGTGAATACTGCTGGGCTAATAGCAGTGCAGTGCCTGGTTTCTTTTATCAGCCACAGAAATACTTTTAAAGACTGTCTTATCCTTCATATCAGACTTCAATATTGAGGGTGTTCAAAGCCAGCCATTCTCTTATCCTTGAAGTAAAGACAAGAGAGAAGTCTGGATATCTATCTTACTGATTTGGTCCATCCTTTCTGTAAAATGACTTATTTTCTATTATCTCTGTGACAACTGTTTGTACTGTTTATCTGCTACAAGCTTAGAGTATCTCTGAGTGCAGAGGAACATGAATTCTGAGGTGCAGGACTTTTTCCTCTTGGTTTTGTAGAGAGAAAGGGTTTGCATACGACTTATCTTTTGACTCCTAGTCAGCCCAGAGTAAGGAACTTACTTCATTTTGCTCTGCACTTTGTTTCTCCCTGCAACATGAATGTAAGTTTGCTACTCAGGCATTGCCATGTTTAGTACATCCTTTCAAGCTGATCCAGCCAAATGTCTTCTTTCTTATGCTGTATAACAATATTCCTCATATAAATCAGATCAACTTTAGACTTCTCCTTGATGGATAAATGTCAGAAAGAACAAATGCATCTTCTTCACCTTGACCATATCTGAAGGAGGGAAATTTTAATGGGAAGCCATAGTCAAAGTTGCTGCAAACCAATGCACAACTCACTGCCAGTTTAGGTACAAAGCTAAAGTTATTGGCGGAAGTTTCAAAGTTACTGAGTTGGGAACTGTTCAACCTCTATTCAGCCCCACAGTATTCTGTGGTGTACTCAACAGGGCTCATAAATTTGGTGCCATGGCCACTGTTGTGCAACATTAGTTGTAAAAATCGTTGCAGTTTTTTTCACTGGTCACTGCTGCTGCCACGGAATTGTTGCAGTAGTTTGGATTACTTGGGATTATATTTGGGGATGTTTTAATGTCATCACTTTGTTACTATATCATCTCGTTCAACAGTATCTGGATTTTGCTGGATATATGATAATCCTCCCTCCCTGCCTTTTTTCTCAGTCACACTCTTCCTGTGTTAGGAATTTTATCCACCTATAGAATTTTATCCACCTATGTATATTTGCCCTGCTAATGTTCATGTCTTCGCCTACATGGTTAATCTGTCCTAGGTTTAGGTAGGAGGTGCTATTACACAGCATGTGTGCAAGGATAAAAGACTTACAGCTCTGATCTATCAGTCCTTGGCTGATAGGTGCCGTGTCTGCTTTTGAAATTCTCCTCTGAGAAAGCTGAGATTGTTTAAGGGGCGATCCTCTTTGTGATATTGTTTCCACATTTGCTGCCTTACATCTGGATCTCCATATCTCCTTTCTGTTCTTCCATTAAAACTGCTTTGGAATCTGCTGATTCTTCTTACCAGAAGCACCCAGATTCAGGCTTATACTGTTATCTATGGATTTGACAGTGGGAAATCAGCTGACAGCCTGGAAGACTTTCCAATATCACTAAATGACTCTGAGATCAATTTAGACAAGGCAAATAAGTTTTGACCAACATTTTACCCATATGTAGGGATCATCAGAACATTAAGTGAGAAAACAGGAATGGTAGGGAAATTCATCCTATGAGAAAAGCCCTTCAGCATCATTTTATGCAAATGAACATAAACATTACTAAAAGAAAGGCAATGGGTCTTGGTTCCCAGAGTGGCCTGGAAAAGCTGCCTTAAACCTCCTTGTGGAAAGTGCAGAGTTAAGACTGCTGTTGTGTGTAATTATTTCAAATCATGAAGTCATTAATGCAATTCATCTGAAGTTCTGTATTGGTATCTTTAACAGATGCTAGTTCTTTTTAATATTTTAGGAGGAAAGACAGGTATACTGAAGAAAGAAGACTGTTGCCCCAGAACTCATCCATTCCTGTTGTAAGAAAAAGAAATTATTTCCTTTCAGAAGACTTGATCTATGCAGTAACATGGTCACACATTTATTTTGTCACTTGGATTAAGTTTCTACAACAGGGCTGTACTCATAAGAATGTAAGTTCCTGGCTTTTTTCCAGTTATCAATACTGAAATATTAGTGATCAAGCATTTACTGAGCACCATTCCTCAAATGCAGGGGCTCCACAGCATCTTGTTGCATTCATGGAATTCATTTGTTTGCATTATCTGGATAACTGGTTCTTTTGTATTGCCAAGGTGATGAACAGATTTGACATTTAGCTGATTACTTCACCAAAATTAAACAGAAAACAGGGCAGCCATCCAAAGTTCCTTTCAGTGTGAAACCTAATTATAAAAATGCTTTGAGCAGCAATTTCTTTTTGGATGTTAAAGTGCTTTTATTAGATTGTTCCCCTGTCATTTTAAAATTTATTGCTGGACACTTATAAATGGGGTTGCCTGCTGAAGTAGAATTATTTTATTTTCTATATTTAAGATGGGAGGAAAAAGTGTATGGAGCAAATTTTAGGCTGAATTTGTTAGTATTTTACATGGTTCTGAATAGGAAGGAGAATAACTAGTGCTGGCCTTCATAGACTCAAAACATGTAATTTATCTCTGTGTTGAATAAAATCATATCTGCTTTTTTTTTATTCACAATTCAGCAACTCCCAATTTCCAAAAACTATCACTTGGCTAATAATGAAATCAAACATGTGATTTAAAAGTTGAGTACAGCCCTGTATTATTAGAAGGTTGTATTATTAATGATTTACACTGATAGAAAAATCTCACCATGTGCTTGTACCTGTCTTTCATAAGCCATCACCTGTTCTCAAACACCATAAAAGTACTTTTAAGTCATTTGTCAAGGTCATCGAATAAAATTTGGCCCAGTGAATTTTAAACAGTAAATCTAGAGCTGAAGACTGCTGAACAGATCTTAAAAGAAGTTTCTTGTGAAGTATTTTTTGAATGTCTTGGAATACATTTAACTTTTATACTGCCTGCTGTTATTAACATCCTTTGGACCCCAGACAAGGTGTGATCTGGGGAGATTTCAAGGTGACAAAATTGCGGGGTTTTTCATATGATATTGTCTAGCACACTTTGGGTACTAAATCATCTTGTGAGGAAATAGATCAATTCTTGACACTGAGATCTATTAATATACCTTGAAGCCCAGTGAATTATGTGAATTTGCTGTTTCAAGCTGTAGAATTCTGCCATAACTAGGAGGAAATATTTTGCTGTAGGTAGATTAATGCTGAAAGTTTGTCAAGAAGAAGTTTAATGTTGAAAATTTATTCTTTCTCTTCTTGCCAGTACTAGAGCTTCTACAATAAATACCATTTGTGATCTGAGGAAAAATAGATATCTAATTTCTTTTATATTTATCTATGTTATTAGAGTTTCAATTATATAGTCTATTCCCTATTAAAAACTGCGTCTCAGTGAAAAATCTTACAGAAGGTAATTTTTACTCCCATCTATCTGAGAGCTTTTCTCGTAAAATACAGTCAGTGCTTATCAAATAATTTAATTCATACCCATTTCAGGATAAGTAATTAAGATAACTCTACATTCTGTATTACTAAATAACAAAAATGAGAATAAGAGATATGCTAAATACCCTTTTTGAAGATAATGGATAGGACTTAACGTGGATGTTCTGAGGAAGCTTTGAGTTGACAGTGAATGCATTCTGAACAGCAGTGCTGAGTCTTAGTGGGTGTACAACACAAATGTGAGTTTGTTTTTTGATTGAGTGTTGACCTATAGTTCAGTACTTAGCCTTTCTAACTCCTCTTTGCATCTATAAAATGTCCAGAGCTGGGGGTGTTTAACCTGGAGAAAAGGAGGCTCAGGGGAGACTTTATTGATATCTAAAACTGCCTGAAAGGAGGATGAAGCAAGATGGGAGTCAGTCTCTTCTCCCAGGCAGCCAATGACAGGACAAGAGGAAATGGCCTCAAGCTGCACTAGGGAAGGTTCAGGCTGGACATCAGGAAGAATTTCTTCATGAAAAGGGCTGTGAAGTATTAGAATGTACTGCCCAGGGAGGTAGTGCAGTCACCATGACTGACACAGCTCTCAGTGCCATGGTCTAGTTGACAAGGTGGTGTTTGATCATAGGCTGGACTCGGTGATCTTGGAGGTCTTTTGCATCCCAAATGATCCTAACTACTTGCTTGTCAACGTGATAAATTAGTCAGGGCTATGCTAAATAGGGAGAGACATCTTGCTGCTAATTTGAAAGTTCACAGATTATGCCCCTGTGCACAGAGAACACTCCCTTGCTCTGTTTGGTTGCAATCAATGATCCCAATGGCTGTGCCCTGTTGCTGTCTTGCATTGTGCCAGCAGGTTTCCTATAATTTAAACCAATATGATCTATCTGCCTGAACTGTGTAAGAACACTTCAAACACTCTAAAAGCACAAACTGAAGTAGTTTCTCATTTTTCTGTGCCCTTTGATGTAAGCAAGGGATGTGTGGACCTGGCTTTAATATAAGTGCTGTGCAAGCTCATCAATAACTCATTTTGGCCAGGGTCATCTTGATAGTATTCTTTCTGATCCAGTGTTGGCTTTGTGACAATTTCAGGGAAAAGTGGCAAGAAAAATATGTCTGTTTAGCCCATAGTGCATACCCAGGTTGGAGTTTTGTAGTTGAGCTCAAATGAGGGATAGTAGCAATTAACATTTTCTTATCAGAGCTTATTTTTGGATTCATGTTTAACTTTAGATGTCTGTTNGCTTTCAAACCACAACACTTTAGATGTCTGTCAGAAAAGACTTTGTTTGACCAAAATTGATTTCACAGAAAAATTAAGTGAGAAGGAACTGCAAGACTTTTGGCAGGTCAACAAACTTGTATGCTGAACCCATTTGTATTTGCTAAACTGAAATTTCCTGCGTCATAAAGGCCACCAAATTTAAGTTATTTTTGAAAATAAGTTGGGTAGTTGGTCACAGCTAAGAAAAGAGAACTGGAAACTCCCCTTTGGTTGCAAAAGTGCTTCCTACAGTATTTCTAACTTTTACTCATTGTTTTTCCATAGGTTGATGGGATACTGTGCCTGGCTGACATCCTCACTGATAACAGCCATTCTGAAGCTACTCATGCAGAAGCAGCAGCAGTAATTGCTCAGATCACATCTCCACACCTCACGTTCACTCAGCATCTCAGCAGCTTTCTGGAAAATATGGAAGAAATTGTGACAGCACTTGTCAGTAAGTTTTTTTACCCAGTTTCTGGATCCAGTTAAAATAACAGGTTAAGGTAGGACTCTTTCATGAGAAATATTTCTTAAATAAGGTTTGCCATACTTTCCTTGACAGATAAAATAACAATTTTAAATTCTGAACCAGAGCATTCTGCAATTACATAATATTTTGTACTCCAGTCCACATGTGAATAGAATTTATGCATATTTGTAATAATAATATTTGTGTGAGAATCTACCTTAAGACCCATAGGAAAGACTCAGCAAAGAACCCTCTTGTCTGATGTTTGTCTGTAAAAGAGTAATTTCTAAGAGTTGCTAACCTTTTGCTCACCACTACATCTCCATTTATATGATAATTCAGAGGAAAAGTAGAGTGTTGTAGAATCTATGGGTATTGTTACAAAAAATGAAAGATCTTTCTTATCTAAGCCTCTGATCCATTTCAAATGAGTCAAAGGTAACAGCAAGATTTTCCTTAACCTGGGTCAGTGAGGATACTTTAGAGATTTTTCTTATTACTTTCTAAAGAGAAGAATATCTTATTTCTGGCACTGTGCTCCCTCTCTCTCAAATACCAGAAGCTTTCATTGAAGCATTCTCTTCTCTCTAGTCCAGAAATTCAATTCACAGAGCTGCAAGTCAGAATGTACTCTTTGGGTTTTCTAGTTTGATTTCTCATGTGTAGTGGATCAGTACATTTGCAATTTCTTCTAGTAAGCCCAGTGGTTGCAGTTAAACTGCAGCATTTCAGTTTGAATGCATGTTTTTGTGTTTGGGGTATTTTATTTTTAAGAAAAAAAAGTAGTACCAGTTCTTGAGGTTTCTGCAGTGGCTGGAAATTATTTTAGATGTATTTAGGCATTATTAAATAGGCTCCAACAGAACTAGCAATGCAGAAATCAAGAAAACAATTTATTCCTGATGTCCAGCAACAAATGGAGAAGCCTGTGCCCTGACATTGCCCTGAATCCAGCAGGTAGAATTAACCTGAGCTGAGCTTGGTTCTGTTGTAGCTAGAGGCATCTGACCTGAGTTGTTTCAGATGATTTTCTTGGTTATTACAATGTACCACAGCCAGGGGCCAATCTGAACAGCCTATCCAGAAGGTATTAGCTGGTGGATCATTTCCTCAATTGTTGCTGTTTAAGTTCCACAGGAATTTTAGTGGTATAATGTAAGCATTAAAAATAGAATGTGTATAACTTTGCAAGAGCCATTTCAGTAATCACACACCACTTTCCTTGTAATATTTATAACTCAGTAATTGAATTACTGTAATATGTTTAATTTTTAAACCATGCAGAAATCCCATTACCAGGTGATTCACATCTTAGTTAAAGTACACATCTACAAGGGCTTAAAAGGTAACTGTCTCTTCAGCACTTCTTATTAAAGTTGAAAAATATGCAGGATGATTTTGAACTAAAGAGAATTAGATTTTGAGATAAGCAACATGTATATGTACCTTATTCTAAAGAAGAGGATGTATAACAGAATCATTTCCTTATGGATCATTTACTGTTAGCTTTCTGCCTCCTGTATTTAATTTTATTTAGTTATATCAAGCTTTATTTTGAACAACATGCAGTGAAATGTTCCCAGTAGAATGGTATAATAGGTAGAACATATCATTCATTAGAGGTTGTAGTGAGGTGGG
>VZTZ01021832.1:578-13138 GCA_013400955.1 Drymodes brunneopygia | reverse complement strand
TCAATATTCCTGAGAATACTGATTTAGTCAAAGCAATCCAAACCCAAAGGATGCCTCTCAAAGCTGCCCTCATTGGTACCTTGTATTTCCATTGCTGAAGCAGCATTTGCTGCCTGAAAGTCAGGGATTTTTCTTTCCACCACGCTGAAGCTTCTGGGCTTCTGTTGAAACATTTTCCCTGGGCCCAAATGAGAGGCAAAACTGAGCCAAATTCACTGTTAGCACTGATCATTTTCATATTACACGTTCTGTTATTTTATTAGATTCACCACTGTAGGACACAAAGGTTTTAAATTGTAGTGAGAAGCCAACTGGTTTTTCAATACCTTGGCTAAATGACACATTTAAAAAAAAATTTATTTCTAATGATAGCTGTATGTTTGAAAAGAAAACTTCACATCTGAATTTTGTTACATAATTAATTATCCAATCAAGGCCACAGCTCAGCCAGCAGCCAGTTGCATTCGGAGCTCCAAGGATTTCCAAACCATCCCATTCCTGCACCCATCACAAGGTTAACACTACAAACAGACCCTTTTTTCAGTAAATTAACCCCAGGAAATGAATGAGGCAATTGTCCTTCTGCTTCCAAAGCCCCAGGATGCTACTGGTGGCGAGGGAACCGACTGAACAGGTTTCACGTTTTCATCTACAACCCAAACTCGTTGACTGCAGAGCCCTGCAGGCAACCCTGGGCTCCTCCTGGAGTTCCCATGTGCTTCCTTCCTCCTCTCTGCCTCCCTGGAGGAGCAATCCAGCCCTTCCCTCCAGCCTGCATGGAAGAGCTGGTCCAGGATGTAGGAATCACACCCAACGCAGAATTGCAACCCAGGGATTCACCAGTGGGGCTGTTCCAGGATGTGGGAATCAGACCCAACGCAGAATTCCAGCCCAGGGATTCACCAGTGGAGCTGCTCCTAAATCAATTCTGACCCAAAACAGAATTCTGACCCAGGGATCCACCAGTGGGGCAGTTCCTAAATCAGTTCTGACCTAATACAGAATTCTGACCCAGAGATCCACCAGTGGGGCTGTTCCTAAATCAGTTCTGACCTAATACAGAATTCTGACCCAGAGATCCACCAGTGGGGCTGTTCCAGGATGTGGGAATCAGATCCAACACAGAATTGCAACCCAGGGATTCACCAGTGGGGCTGTTCCTAAACCAATTCTGACCCAACACAGAATTCCAAACCAAGGATTCACCAGTGGGGCTGTTCCTAAACCAATTCTGACCCAACACAGAATTCCAGCCCAGGGATTCATCAATGGAGCTGTTTCTAAATCAGTTCTGACCCAACACAGAATTCCAAACCAAGGATTCACCAGTGGGGCTGCTCCTAAATCAGTTCCAACCCAGTACAGAATTCCAGCCCAGGGATCCACCAGTGGGGCTGTGTCTAAATCAGTTCTGACCCAACAGAGAATTCCAGCCCAGGAATCCACCAGTGGGGCTGTTCCTAAATCAATTCTGACCCAACACAGAATTCCAAACCAAGGATTCACCAGTGGGGCTGCTCCTAAATCAGTTCCAACCCAGTACAGAATTCCAGCCCAGGGATCCACCAGTGGGGCAGCTCCTAAATCAGTTCCAATCCAATGCAGAATTCCAACTGAAGGATCCACCAGTGGGTGTTTCTAAATCAGTTGAGCTCATGCTCCATGTCACACGACAATATGTTGAGGGAAAATGAGGAAAAATCTCCCTTCAAAATGCCAAGGGGAAAAGAGATAAAGAAAAGACCCCAAAATCCAGATGCTGTGATCTTTGGAGGGGAGTTAAAGCTGCCAATTCAGACGATCTGATGTTTGCCACCTTCTCAAACCAGGGCTGATCTTTCAGGCCTGTGGATTAAATCCTTCAGGGCTGTGGATATCTCCTCATATCATACAATCATGGAATTGCTAAGGTTGGAAAAACCCTCCAAGATCAAATCCAACCACCAGCCACCACCACCCCCACATTCACCATTAAACCAAATCCTCCAGTGCCACATCCACACGTTTTTTGGACAATTCCAGGGATGGTGACTCCACCACTGCCCTGGACAACCCTTATCCATGAAGAATTTTTTTGCTGCTGTCTAATCCAACCTCCCCTGGTGCAACTTGAGGCCGTTTCCTCTCATCCTGTTGTTTTGCTTTGGAATAAGCCCTGGGGAAGAGGAGGATCGCCTTTGCTTGGCTTGTGGCATCCCAAAATTGGAGTGTGAGCATGCTGCAGGCTGGAGAGGGAAAGGATGAAGAGCTGGAAGCTCTGCCCTGCTCCAAGCACCAAAAATGCAGCCTCTCATTTGCAAAACTGAGGCCACGCTTGGAAAACATCCCTTTTTCTTTTGGAAAACGTGGAATAGAGCTGGAGTGTCAGGGCTGGAACATGGGAGGAGGAGGAGGAACACGTGTCAGATATAAATCCCAGCCCCATGGTGGGAGTGAGCTCGCTCTGACAGCAGCACAGGGAGATGCCAGCGGGGTCAGCAGGGAAACAGAACGAGTGGGATGGCTCTGGAATGGCTGGAGCACGGAATGACCCCGGAGAAAAGCTCTATTCCTGTAGGGAATGACTCAACCAGGCTTATTCATGGTGTGTCCCCCCTGCAGGGATCAGGATATTCCTGATCCATCTCCTCCAGTTGCTCTGCAGATAAATGTTTCATTTCTATTCTGAAAACTAAAGATGGATCTGTAAATAGGGATCCAGGTGGATGCAGAGGTCTCTTCTCTCTCTGTGCTTCCTTCACCCCCTGACACATCCCTGGCAAATTTGGAGCACCACACATTGAAAAAATGTGGTCTGACCATTGGAAAATCACCTTAAAAGTGGCACTTCTTGTATGACAATGATCTTCAGGCCTGCAATCAACACCACACACACTCCAGAAGGCTATGAGGTAGTTATAAGGTCGTTTGGAGTAATAAAATAGTTTGGAATAATAGAATGGTTTGGAATAACAGAATGGTTTTGAAACCCCATAATCCCTGCCCAATCCTCCTCCCAGTCCACAGCCCTTCCCCAACGGGTCCTGTGCAAACTGCACATCCCAAAACCCTTGCAGGGATGGAGCAGCTCCCAGGCCCTCCCCAAGAAAGGGACTGAGGAGCTCTTTGTGGCTCTCATCTCCAACCCCAAAGCAAAGGCTAAATTTAATCCTTTGGTATAAATCCAGAGTAAAAACAGAGAAAATGAAAGTTTGCACGAGGCTGCTCCTCTTTGCCTCACTGCAATCCTCCCCCTGTATCATCTCCCAGCTCATGTGCTTGATTTGATTTTCCCTTCTGACCCCTTTTCAATTTGCCTTAATTTGATTGTGGCCGAGGCTGAGGGCTTCGTTTCCCCGCGTTGATTCCCGTGTTTAGTTTCCCATCCCTCTCATTATGCCTCTAAATATTTCCTCTGGAAGTTACAGCTTGGTGTTAGTTTTGGCTGCAGCTCTTACTTCCCCAAATAAGTTTGATCTTTGCTCGCTCCTGAGAGTTGCAAGTTGCACCCTGGATGAAGCCCAGGGCAGCAGCTCTGGTTCTTGGATTTAGGGTGGAATTTTTCGAGCAGCAATTGATTCATGCCTCTGGAAACTGCTCCTCTGAACCTCGTTTTCCTCTGTGCAGATGATAAATGGTGTTATATATAAAAAATAACAGTTCCTTGAACATATTTCATTAATTCCTGATCGGGAGAGCACCTGCACAACCCTGACTTTAGATCTGCACTCTTTACAAACACCCCTTTCCACAATGCCAGGACCTTTAAGACTCAAAACTCCGAGTTTTATCTCCTGGAGCAACATCTGCCCACTTCATCCATCAGTCATTCCCCTGCAGATTAAAATGGAAAAAACGCCGTGGCCTCCTCCCTGCTCAGCCAGCTCGCCTGTGAGAGAGTTCTTTCCACAGCACCATCATCACCAGATAATATATTTCATTTATTTAATGAAAGCCATCACGTGCCTGGTGTGGGGTTTCAAAGTGAGCATTGTGCCCAGCTGCACAGCTCAGCTCTGGGAGGGCCTGTGGCCTCTCATTTTACACTGAATTTTAGCCCAAATCAAATGATGGAAGGGAGGAAAAAATACTCAGAGGCTTCAAACTCTCCAGGCTGGAATGTTTAATTAATTGTTAATCACAGGGAGAGGCAGAGGCATCCCTGCCATGAGGAAAAGGCAGAGGAAGGGGTTGGGATCTTGGTTTGCTGCTCCTGCAGATCCCAGAGACAGAAAACGGGAGACAAAACCAGAAACTTTGGAGCTTTCTGGCATTCCAGGGAGGAATTCACAGGTGTTTTCTTACCTGTCAGTGATTTGGGGTCTGGGCACAAAAACATCTCAGAACATTGGGTTTCTCCTGGGAAAAAAAAAAAAACCGCTGTGGGAGCCTGGTGTTAAAGCAGAAATTCATGATGCAGGAAAAAAGTAATCACAGGATGGCACAATGATAATAATGTAATATATGATAAAATGTTCTATATGATAAAATGTTCTATATGATAAAATGTTATATATGATAATAATGTTAATAATAATGTTATATAATCATTTATCAGACACCATTTATCCCAGTGCAGGAAAGCTGCAGTTTGGGGATTATTACAACCATAAAAGCAGATGGCATTTTTTTAACCACTCGTCCAGCACTCCTGGCAATCTCTAAGTGATGATTTTTTTATATAATCCCATAATTACCTGAGGGAGAAGCTGTTTGGCTGGGAGCAGTTCCCCTGGCACACGTCAGGGTGTTCATCCTGTTCCTGCTTTCCCAGGCTGCAGGAGCCTTTTCCCAAAATTCTGGCTTTCCTTAGCTCAGCACCTCTCCTTTGCCCCATAAAATACCTGGGATTGCCCCTTTTTTAGCAGCACAGCCCCAGCTCAGTGGGAACTCTGTTAGAGACACACCTGGAATGACCCCAAAAAATGGTGAAGGAGAAGCAAACTCCACCTGAAAGCAGCTGAAGGAATCCTTTGGATCCCCCTGGTTCTGTCGTGAATCCTGGATTATTGAGCATTTTTAAATGGTTTTATGGGTAAAAGGACAGGCCCGTGCTGTGAAACAAAAACCACAAATTTCTAATTCCCATTTCTTGATCTCTCCATTCTTCCATGGTGTTTCTCATTCAGAGTTGTATTTTTGCTATTTATGGGTACTCATAAAAAGCACAGCCCTAAAAACAGGTACTGGAAAGAGCAAACAGGATTAGGGAGATACCGTCAGTAAAATGATTTAAAAATTATTAGGAAATTATTATTATATTTTAATTATTATATAATTAAAAACTACTATGAAAATTATCAGGAAGTCACTAAGTGAAATTATTGCTCAAATCAAAACACTGGTTACTTAACACTCCTTTACTTTTAGGATAGTTTGAAAAATGTTTCTAAAAACAGCCTTAAATGCCTTTTTTTTGGTTTTTTTGGGGGGTTTTGGGTTTTTTTTTGTTGTTGTTGTTCTGGGTGGGGGTTTTTTGTTTTGTTTTCAATTTCAGGATCATTTTTTCCCCTGCACTGGGCCGAGGGCACATTTGCCCCAGCAGCAGATGCTGAGGAACCACACGTGAACCCTGATTATATGTGAGCAATAGTTTTCCAGAGACTCATAATTTGGCTAAATTCGGATTTTCACAGGTGTTTCAGAGGACACATTCTTGGCCAGCGTGGCAAACCTTACCCAATCTCAGCTCCTCTCTCCTCTCCACCAAACAGCTTTGTTTTTGTTTTTTTGTTGTTGTCTGTAACCTCAAGTCGTAGAAACGGCTGAACCTTTCAGCACAAATATCTTGGAGGCTGAAATGAAAAACAGCTCGGAGCTTTCCAGCACAAATAGGGGAAAAAGCAGCACAGCCCAGCCTAAAAACCTGGATCTTATCGTGGGGAAATGGCAGGCAGCCTCGGGAACAGGCACAGCCACGGGCAAGATTTGTGATGATCCTGCTGCTCTGATCTCTTTATCTCCCTGCTGCATCTCTGCTTTTATCTGAGTGTTGATGCCACGGAATTCGTGGCACCATTTCTGGTTTTTTCCCCCCCGCTTTTGGCTTCCTGCTGGAGGTTGGAATGGCTTCATTTTTGTTATGTGGATAAATAATGGTGTGTTTTCCGTGCTGTGCTGGGCTCAGGGCTTGGGATGAGGTTTAATAATTATCCTTTCCTGGGCTGGGGGGAGATCCTGCCAGAGGATGGCAGAAGAACATATTAATACATATTAATATAGAAGAATACATTAATACATCAGGTGATGCAGTAATGTGCAAAATAAAAGCTTAGTGCAGGCTTCTCCTGGTTGATTGGCAAGCATATTATTTATTTATCTATCTCCCTAATAGCTTGTCTGGCCATATGTTTTTCAAGAAGAACAGATTGTGCTCTTCTGGAGAGGAGACAGGGAGATATCCAGAGGTTTATTTGGGCTGAAAAATCCACATTCTTTGAGGATTTCTGGGTAAGAGCAAAGAACACGAAGAGAGCAGTGAGAACCTTCTGAGGACGTGAGGAGTGTCACCCTGTCACTGCAAGACGTGGCTGCTGGAGGCACTGGTGGTGACAGGGAGGACGTGAGAGCCACCCTGGGAAACTGAATCCATCCCAGCTGTCCCCAGCACGGGGATTCCTTGAGGTGCCTCATCCCAATGTCCCGAGCAGACTCTGGGATCACGATATTGCTGCTATAAATACCCCTGTCACCCTGGGCTCAGCTCGTGGGGACAGGGGACAGCTCCTGCCAGCCCTCCTGATATGGCCCTTGGGAAGGAGCCTGGCTGATCTTTGTCTCTCTCTGATTAGGCAGAGGAGGAGCTGGCGTTCCCTGGGAGCGCTCAGAGCCGTCCCCACGCGCTTGGAATTCAGATCTCCCAGCTCCAGCACACACAAACAAAGCTTGGGAAGAGCTGGCAGGAGCAGGGAGAGCGCGTGGCCCGACAGGTTCCACCAGCCTGGCAGGCTCAGGGATGAGCCAGGCGCGGAGGAGGTTGGAGCAGAACATTCCAGGAGCTGGGTTTGGGTCTCTTTCTCCATCTTTCTCCATCTCCTGCCGTCCTGGGAAGTCCTTCCTGAAGTTGTGGTAGGGTGGAGCTCCATCCCCACCTTCCCAGAGACTCCTCTGCCCCCTGGGTGCATCCCCCAGCAGCCAAACTCCTGGAAACAAAGCTCTGCTTCCCTCCATCTTCTGCCATCCTGGGAGGTCCTTCCTGAAACTGTGGCAGGGAGGAACTCCCCTCACCCTGCTGGGGCATCCCCACCTTCCCAAAAACTCCTCTGCCCATCCCCCAGCAGCCAAATTCCCAAATCTGGACATCAAACTCTGCTTCCCTCCTCTGCATCTCCTGCCAACATGGGAAGTCCTTCCTGAAGTTGTGGCAGGGAGGAGCTCCATCCCCACCTTCCCAGAGACTCCTCTGCCCCCTGGGTGCATCCCCCAGCAGCCAAAATTCCAAAACATGGACACCAACCTCTGTTCCCTCCTCTCCAACTCCTGCTGTCCTGGGAAGTCCTTCCTGAAGTTGTGGCAGGGAGGAGCTCCATCCCCACCTTCCCAGAGACTCCTCTGCCCCCTGGGTGCATCCCCCAGCAGCCAAAATTCCAAAACATGGACACCAACCTCTGTTCCCTCCTCTCCAACTCCTGCTGTCCTGGGAAGTCCTTCCTGAAGTTGTGGCAGGGAGGAGCTCCATCCCCACCTTCCCAGAGACTCCTCTGCCCCCTGGGTGCATCCCCCAGCAGCCAAAATTCCAAAACATGGACACCAAACTCTGTTCCCTCCTCTCCAACTCCTGCTGTCCTGGGAAGTCCTTCCTGAAATTGTGGCAGGGAGGAGCTCTATCACCCCCTTTCCAGAGACTCCCCAGCAGCCAAAATTCCTTGAAATAAAGCTCTGCTTCCCTCCATCTCCTGCCATCCTGGGAAGTCCTTCCTGAAATTGTGGCAGGGAGGAGCTCTATCACCCCCTTTCCAGAGACTCCCCAGCAGCCAAAATTCCTTGAAATAAAGCTCTGCTTCCCTCCTCTGCATTTCCCATTTTTCACACTTCCACCATAATCCCCAAAAAAAAACCAAGAGCCAAAATCCAGGGTGTTTTCCTGCCTCATGAACGCCCTGGCATCAGATCCTCCTCCTCATCCTCCTCCCCATCCTCCTCTTCCTCCTCCTCCTCCTCCCCATCCTCCCTATCCTCCTCCCCATCCTCCTCCTCCTCTGGCCCAGCACATCTGGAATTCCTCACCCAGGCTGCAGCAGGATGCACAGAGCACCTTGAGCTGGTTGTGGCCTCTGGAATTCGGCAGCCAACAAGGGAAATTTGCCTTTATGGATGTTTTAGGGGTACCTAATGTGCACCTGAATAAATGCCTGAATGGCATCATCTGCAGGTATTTACCTTTGCTGTGTGTCCAGCTCGATGGTTTGGAATTTCACCACTCATCAGGACCTGCAGGAGTAAAGAAAAGTAAAGAAAATGCTTATTAGCCCCCCAAAAAAGCCTGTTTTGAATATCTCTGTCTTGCAAAATCTTGTAAATGAAGGATTTGCTTTATTCTGGGGGATGCTGTCAGAGTGAACCAGTGACAGGTTGTAAAAAAATAACCCAAATTTAAAAAAAAATAATATATTTGTCTCTTTCTTTCATTATTTTTAAGATCACATTGCTATCTTTTATTTTGTGACAGCTTTTACTGCATTTTTTGTACCCCTTTCCTTTAAACCCTCTAAAAACTCTCTTATATAATATCACCACTCTACTGTGACTATGTGGGACACACTTTTCTCAGCTGAAATTATTCCTGCAAATTTTTTTTATCCCTCTAAACTATCCTGGGGCCAGGACTGCAAACTCGATGGAATCAGGGCCACTTTTAAGGACAATCATTAATTTTATTGCCAGTAACAGCAAGGTTGGAATGCACCTGAATCAGTGATTTTTGTCACGTTGCAAATTAAAAAATAAAAACTTTTCCAGTTTGATGGAAAATATAAGAATTTGTTCGCTTTAGACTTAACATTTTTTGACTGATCAAATAAATAAATATTCCCTGAACTGGAAAAAAAACAAAAAAACAACCCAGCCATGGGAGAAAGTGGTTTTTACCTCTGTAATTGCAAATTCTAAATTGCAGCTGCTAATTAAGCAGCTCATTAACAGGCTGGTTAAATAACATCCAAACAGGCCTGTCTGGGGTGAATCCAGGGGATCCCAAAAGCTTTCTCTGGAAAGCCCCCAAATGTCCCTGTTGGTGCTGGTGACAGAGCCACCTCCAAAATTATTCCTGATTATTTGGGTGCTGCTTTAACTGCACGGATGAGGGAGAGGAGAGAAGAATAAAATCTGAGTTTCTGGTGGATATTTTGAGTTTCTCCACCCCTCCGGAGCTGTTTGGGGTTTGCTCTTTGCCCCTTTGTGCTCGGCTTTGGAGAGTGCCCAGAGCAAACTCCAGCCCTGCTGCTGGGACAGGGCAGGAATTCTGGAATTCTGCTGGAATTCTGCTCCAGCCTAAAGTCAGGCACAGACAGGAGGCAGAGCCTTGAGGCCTATTAAAGGCTTTAAAATTAATTATTACCCTATTAAAGTTTCAATAAAAATATATGGGAATAAACTGAAATTTTGCACAGCCCACCAGGACTAAAATCTCAGACCAGAGACCTTAAAACTTCGTAGCTGCTTTTTTTTTCTTGCACTCTCTGAGAGTTGCTGCAGAAATCCTTTGGAAGGCTGAGATGGATATTCTGGATATTTAAACAGGAAGCCAAAAGGGCAAGAAGTGAAATCTCCTCACCCCCATCACTCCTCTGGAGTTTGGGGTGTAAAATTCTTGTTCCAGGGCAGCCCCAGGTGCTGGGGAGAGTGAATTTTTACAAACTGGGAGGAAAGAACATTTCTGTCTCTGAAGCCACGTGGAGCTGCAACCCAGAGATTCCTTTCCTCTCCTAAATTAGGACTCTGCTCGTTCTTTTCACTTGATAATTGACATCATAATCAGAATGCAATTTGGTAAACATTTCCAGATTATTTCCCAGCAGCACAACACGTAGAGTCTAGACTTAATTAAAGACACAAAGGGAGCAAAATCCCAGCTGCTTTTCTTTCTCCATCATCAAGATGACAGCATTTATCAGTTGGGCTCTGCCTTCTGATTCTTATCACAGATTTCTGCTCCGCCACCTCACAAACAGCTGGATGTGGGAAAGAAAATGAACTTTTTTTTTCCCCCCCAGTTATTCATCACGGAGGTTGGGAAAAAAATCCTGGTGAAAATGCAAAGTTCCTTCGTGGCATGAAGGAGAAAACTGAGCCTTTATAAGGAATCCTTGGTTAATTAGTGACTGAACTCAGCTGAAGGTTTTCCATGGCTCTGTTGCAGCAAGAGGAAGTTTAAAGGGAAGTTGTACAAGGATGGATATGGAATAATGGGATCAAAATCCACAGGGAATCCTTCAGTGTATGGGGCACCTTTAGCATCTCTGGAAAGGATTCCCTGTGAATATTCCCATTTTCTGGGATCCTCAGCACAGGGAGAGCCTGGAGCTGCTGGAGAGATTCCAGAGGATCCCAGGGAGCTGCTGCAGGGCTGGAGCCAGGCTGGGAGAGCTGGGGGTGCTCCCCTGGAGAGGAGAAGGACACAGGGAGAGCTCCGAGCCCCTGGCAGGGCCTGAAGGGGCTCCAGGAGAGCTGGAGAGGGACTGGGGACAAGGCCTGGAGGGACAGGACACAGGGAATGGATCCCAATGCCAGAGGGCAGGGATGGATGGGAGATTGGGAATTAGGAATTGTTCCCTGGGAGGGGCTGGAATTCCCAGATTTGCTGTGGCTGCTCCTGGATCCCTGGCAGTGCCCAAGGCCAGCCTGGAGCAGCCTGGGACAGTGGGAATTGTCCCTGCCCATGGACTTTTAAAGGTCCTTTCCAACCTAAACCACCCTAAAACTCCATGTAGGCTCAGCCTGTCCGGTAACCATCAGAGCATCCCGTTAATCCCAGGGACAAAATCCCACATTTTGCAGCCCAGAGGGTCCATCTGCAGAGCGTGGCCACCACAGGTGTGCAGTGGCCTTGTGGCAACCACGACATCCAGAATGGCCCTGGGTTTGTCTCAGTCCCCACTCGAGAATGACCTGATTGCAGGCTGTGAACGAGGAGCTGAATTCCAGCCTTCTCCATCCCTCCATCCCTCCATCCATCCATCCCTCCATCCATCCATCCATCCATCCATCCCTCCATCCATCCCTCCCTCCCTCCATCCCTGGGGATGATTTCCATCCCAATCCAGGCAGGAGGAAGGGATTGCTCCAGAGTGAGTCAGGAGGAGTGGGCAGTGGCCAGGGCCTGCCAGAGAACAGCAAATCAAAAATTCCTGCAGCTCAGAACCGGTGGGGACTTGCCCCAAAAAAAAACCTCCTGCAAATTGGCTGCTAATGATTCATCCAAAAAACGAGGAGGACGTGGTTCCTGATCCCCTGATCAGTGACACACCAGGATCTGTCTGTGCCCAGCAGCCTGGTTAGAAATGGGTTTGGATTTAATAAAAAAGGAAAAGCAGAATGCTCTGTTTGCTGGGCTGGCTGGACACAGCTCCTCGGACCCGAGGGGTTGTGAGGATTCTGCTTTTCTTTGATTTTATCATTTTATCCCCAGTGGCCTCTCCAAAGTGCACAAACCAGGCAGAGACAAACGGCCTGCCAGGAAAATGCCCTTTTGGGGCAGCAGCAATAAATTCCAGTGGAAATGACAAATTGAGATGGGCACGGAGAGCCCAGCCCCAGATCCATCCGAGCAAAGCCACAGATCACAGCCCACATTTCTGCTGCCTCTATAAAAGCATCAATTCTTTCGTTTTTCTTATCTATTATTCAGCAATTAAGCAAAATTTTAATGTAGGAGGAGTAGCTGGTAAAAGAGAACCTCGAGCCAAAGGTGCTCAGGCAGCAAAATGAAAATATTTCCCTTCATTCTGGACAGATCCCAAAGGCCCCAGGTGAAAAAAAAAAGAGATTTTCTACGGGAGAAAAATCTGAGCTTGTGCAAAGTAAAAATATAATTTAATCTTTAAGGATGAACTGCTCATTTAAGGGTGAAAAAGGTTCTTCTAGGGAAGAAAAGTTTTAGCTTGTGCAAAGTAAATAGATTTTAAATAATTGTATGGGAAAGAATAGTTGAAGTGCTCATCTCTACCTTCAGGGTTTGCCACAGAGATATTGAATTTATTTTATGTTGGCCCAATGATACCAGTGCAAACTCATGAATATTCATAAAAATCTAGAATCAAACCAGGGTCTTCCTCCTTGCTCATCACTGATCTCAAAAAACCCCTCAATCAGATTAATTCCTTTGCACTTACTTTGAAATTATTCTAAATTCGATGAAATTACCCCAGAGTTGTGATTTGCTCCCATCAGTTCTGATTTATGAGTCAAATTTGTTTGAATTTAGCAGTAGAACAATTTCTTTTTTTTAAAATTTTTGGTGGATTTATTAGAGAACCAGTGGTATAACATGGCCAACATAAAACAAATTTGATATCTCTGGGGCAAATCCTTAAGACAGAGATGAGCACTTCAAGTATTCTTTTTCATACAATTATTTAAAAATT
>VZTZ01021819.1:155012-172797 GCA_013400955.1 Drymodes brunneopygia | reverse complement strand
TCCAGAGGGCAGACTTTGGCCTAGTTAGGAGACTTACTCAGAGAGTTTCTTGGGAAGCAGCCCTTAAAAACAAGGGAGTCCAGGAGAGGTGGCTGTGCTTCAAAACAGAGATCTTGAGGGCACAGGAGCAGAGAATCCCTGTGTGCTGAAAGATGAGTCAACGAGGCAAATGTTCAGCCTGGATGGGCAGCGAGGTTTTGAAGAAATTTAGGAATAAGAAGAGGATATATCATCTTTGGAAGGAGCATCAGCTCTTCCAGGAAGTGTTTAAGGGGGTTGCTAGGGCACGTGGGGAAAAAATTAGGGAGGCCAAAGCTCAGTTTGAACTTAAATTGGCAGCTTTTGCAAAAGATAATAAAAAATGTTTTTACAAATACATTAATGGCAAAAGGAAGGGTAAGGCCAACCTTTGTTCCTTCCTGGATGTGGGAGGGAACTTAGTAACTGCAGATGCGGAGAAGGTGGAAGTGCTACACGCCTTCTTTGCCTCAGTCCTCAGTCTTTAGTGGGAAGATGGCTTGTCCTCAGGACTGCTGTCCTCCTGCGTTGGTGGATGGTGTTAGGGAGCAGAGTGATCCCCCTGTTATCCAGGAGGAGGCAGTCAGAGAACTGCTGAGCCACTTGGGTATTCACAAATCTATGGGACCAGATGGGATCCATCCCAGGGTGGTGAGAGAGCTGGCAGATGAGCTTGTGAAGCCACTCTCCATCATTTACCAACAGTAAATTTACCTGGCTCACTGGTGAGGTTCCAGATGACTGGAAGCTGGCCAGTGTCATGCCCATCCACAAAAAGGATAGGAAGGAGGAGCCTGGGAATTACGGGCCAGTTAGCTTGACCTCAGTACCCAGTGAGGTAATGGAGCAGTTTGTACTGAGTGTCATCAGGCAGCACTTACAGGATGGCCAGTGTATCAGACTGAGGTAGCATGGATTTAGGAGGGGTAGGTCGTGTTTGACCAACCTGGTCTCCTTTTATGACCAGGTGAACCACCTGGTAGATGCAAGGAAGGCTGTGGATGTTGTTGATTTGGACTTCAGCAAGGCCTTTGATACTGTCTCCCATAGCATCCTCCTGGAAAAGCTGCAGCCCACGGCATGGACAGGAGCACTCTTTGCTGGGTCAAGAACTGGCTGGAGGCCGGGCCCAGAGAGTGGTGGTGAATGGTGCTGCATCCAGCTGGCAGCCAGTCACCAGTGGTGTCCCTTGGGGGTCTGTGCTGGAGCCAGTTCTGTTCCATGTTTTCACTGAAGACATGGATGAGGGGATTGAGTCTTTCATTAGGAAATTTGCAGACAACACTAAGCTGGGAGCATGTGTCAATCTGTTGGAAGGTAGGAGGGCTCTGCAGAGAGACCTGGAATGGTTGGATGGATGGGCAGAGTCCAACAAGATGAAGGTTTAATAAGTCCAAGTGCCGAGTCCTGCACTTTGGCCACAACAACCCCTGCAGTGCTACAGGCTGGGGACAGAGTGGCTGGACAGTGCCCAGGAGGGAAGGGACCTGGGGGTCCTGGTCGACAGCCGATTGAACATGAGCCAGCAGTGTGCCCTGGTGGCCAGGAAGGCCAATGGCACCTGGCCTGGATCAGGAATGGTGTGGCCAGCAGCACCAGGGAGGTCATTCTTCCCCTGTACTCAGCACTGATAAGGCCACACCTTGAGTGCTGTTTCCAGTTCTTGGCCCCTCAGTTTAGGAAGGATGTGGAGGGGCTGGAGCGAGACCAGAGGAGGCAACAAAGCTGGTGAAGGGCTTGGAACACAAGCCCTGTGAGGAATGGCTGAGGGGAGCTGGGGTTGTTTCGTCTGGAGAAAAGGAGACTCAGAGGTGACCTTATCACTCTTTACAATTCCCTGAAGAGTGGCTGTAGTCAGGTGGGGGTTGGTCTCTTTCTCTGGGCAGCAACTGACAGAACGAGAGGCCACAGCCTTAAGCTGTGCTAGGGGAAATATAGGTGGGATATTAGGAAGAAGCTTTTTGTGGAAAGAGTGGTAGAATACTGGAATTGTCTGCTTGGGGAGGTAGTGGAGTCACCATCCCTGGATGTGTTTAACAGACATGGCACTCGGTACCATGGTTTAGTGGAGGTGTTAAAGCATGGGTTGGACTCAATGATCTTGAAGGTCTCTTCCAACCCAGTGATTCTGTGAACAGTGATGAGCCAGAAGAAAACAGTTTTTATAGGACATAGTAGAGTAAGGTAGGGAAAGCCTTTTCTGTGAGCCGTTCCTGCTTTCAGGTCTCAGTGGGACCACGTGCAGATCACCTGGCTGTGATTCTTAGCAGCATCATGGGATGGAAGTCTCAGGGAGCTGTAAAGCAGCGGGCTCAAAAGTTGTTTCTCCAGTACAGAGTCAGAGCATCCTTAATCTTTTGGGCACCTCTCCATAAATTCACGTTTTGATGCCAGCAGGCACTGGTAGCTTTGCTGTAGAGGCGGGGAGAAGATTCTGCTGAGCGCAGCACCTGACAGAGACAAGGGTTTAAGTCATGTATATGTGGTTCTGCAGGAGTGAGTGGATTAAAAATGAGAGCATTTTGCTGTATTTACTAGTGGCCTATGTGGAGACTGTGTTTTGTAGCAGGAGCACTTAATCCCTGGCCCAGAGGCTCTCTGTGTGTGCTGCCAGGATGGGTTAATGAAAAATTTTATTTCCAGCAGCACTGTGCTCCTGAAAGCAATTTGAGAACAAGCTGTGGGCTGAATGAGCTGGTTAATACCATCAGCCTCTGGATGGCATCAGGGAGGTTCCCTGGGCCCATTTCTGAACTGACTCTGGTGCTTGGAGTGTGGGGCTGAAGGTGGTGAGAGGGGCTGGACCTGAGGGAAGTGGTCTCATCACCCCAAAACCTTGCCATGATGTGTGTCAATAGGAGGGGCTAAAGACCCTTAAGGGGAAGAGGTGATGGGACAGTCTGTGGAACTTAATACCTGAATTGCTGGATCTGACTGGAACAGCTTGGGGATATCCCAGTTTTCTGAATGCTTCCTCATCCTCCCATGTTAGAGCTTTGTGAAGCTCTGGGTCCCACAGCCTGACTGTGCTGTGGGAAGGTAGGAGTCTTAGCCAACGTTCTGTTTCCATGTCTTAGACTTCCCCATATGATCCCTGAATGTGAGAGCAGAAGGAGCAAGGGGAGTCAGTTTACCTGTGAGTGATCTTCCTGGCATTGTCAACATCCTTGCAGTCTCTACAGCAGCATGAGCTGGTCCAAATCCATCATCTGGGCCTGGGCTGGAGACCACTCTGGAGGCAGGAACTTCTCAGGCGTGTCTCATCTGTTTCATGTGAGAGCAGGGATTTCTTATATCCTCCTCACCTGCTCCCTGGGAACATTCCCTGGGAGCGAGCACATCTATTCCCTCCTCTGAGTCCCTGCCTGCACACCAGGGGCTTTTTTCTGCCTGACTGTGCAGCAGGAAGTGAAATACCTGAGACTTTGAAAGTGTTTACTCTTGGCTTTGAACTTTCTGCTCATCCCATGTTTGTGTGGCTGTGAAGAATCTCTCCCTGTAAAACATATTGCTCTGATGTTGAAGGGGCTGAGGGTGCTTCTACTTCTGGTGCTCTGGATAGTGTCAGTGAGGGATAAGGGAGATGCAGATGGTTGATTTGGATTTAATATCCTTTCTGAATTATATCATAGCAGCTGTTTGGTGTAGCTTCCTGCAAGGTTTCTGAGAGGAAGGGCTCTGCAAGCTCAAGAAAGAGGGAAACTCTGGTCTCCTGGATGGTGCCAGGGCAGATTTATTTTTTTTCAGCTGGAAGCACAGGCACTTCAAAGAAAACACATGCAGGAAGAAAGTGTTGTAAAGGCTTCTGAGCAGAGGGATTGGCTCCCTCAGGTGCTCCCTGGGTGGCTGCTGGGATGGGGACTTGGCACAGACCTGCCAACCTGGAGCTGGACTTTGTGCTTTCCAGGGTGTTAGTGAACACGTGGCAGAGGGCCTGTTCTTAGAGCAACCTGATTTCAGCGTTGCTGCCTGGGTTTGCAGGGTGTACGTGGGGAGGGGAGGGGACAGGCTGCTCTCCTCTCCTCTGTGTTGACCAGGGCCTCTTCAGGGAGAGAACAGAGTGGGGCTGGTTCTCCCGGGGCTGGCACTGCCTCACCAAATGCAAGGTGAGGAATAATAGTTTTCTCAGTGTGGTGGTCCGGCAGGGAATAATTCTGCAGCTGGTGCAGGCTCATGGAGAAATGAAAGCTGGAAGGGACTTCTGGAGGGCATCACACTGAACTCCCAGCTTGGGTCAGAGGAGGTCTCTGTGTGGTTGAATAGAATGCTGCCTTTTTCAGCAGCAGCTCTCCTGCCCATATCCATGGATTTTGGGGCAGGAAAAACTATGTGCATTATTATCTGAGGTCAGGAAAATCTAAAGGGGGATCCCTACTCCACCTTGACAGCAGGCCACAGGGAAATATCATCCTTTTTTTCCTCCTCTGGGCAAACTTATTTGTGCGCAGCCCTTTTGGTGTCACTTTTTTGGATGTAATGGGATCATCTGACTTAGATTTTGTGTTATTCTGTGTAGTTATGGACATGAGTTTTCAGCAGGCACAAGGAAGGAAACACTCCTTATGGCCATGGTGAGTATTTGGATGCTGGAAAAGAAATAAATTGCAGATAAAGTAATGATCCAGCTGTTCTCTGCTGGGATGGATCCCATTGGTTTAAGGTTTTTTGAGAGCTGAATTTTGGGTTTATCCCTTGCTGGTGGCACAAGTAAATTACTGGATCTCACTCTAGGTACTGAGAATCAAGAACTAGACTGGGACTGTCCCAAGGCTTGGTCACAGATCCAGCACTCAGCTATTCCAATTTCTTAATTAATAATCTTTTTTGTAAAGGTTATGTGTTTAGTGCCTTTCTCTGCTCACAGCTCTGGGAATGTTGTTTGTTTTGCCTTTTGCTAATTGCTTTCCCCTTGTTTTGAAGAGTGAACACCAAAACCAGCTTTTTGGGTTGAACTTGAAGCATCCTTTGTTTTTCAGGATGATGCATGAAGAACTACAAGTCAGAGCTGAGAAAAGTCCTTGTAATATAATTTCAGGTCTATTTGCTCAAGTTTATTTTTAAAAAAGCAGGGAACACTTGAATTTCCAATCGCCCAAAATGAGCAGTGGAATGGAATCTTGAATCAGTTTGTGCTCTGAATCACACTTTGGGTTTAGATAGTGCATTTATTCCTGTGCTGTCAGTTCATATTTTTCCAAGACACTGGGTATTTGAGGATGTTTACAGACTATGCATATATGTGTATACATATATATATGTATATTTGTTTATATATGCATTTATAAACTATATTTAACCTGGAATGTGTCCATCCACCACAACGTTACTTTACTGGTGTATTTGGAATATCTTGCTGAAAAGAGGAGCTTCAGTGTGGAATTCATGATGATTTTTTTCTGGTGAAGGACTTAGAATTTGACTGGAAAAATATTTTGATATTCCATGGTTTTGGATGCCTAATAAACCAGAGGACCGCGCTTCCAGGTAGTTGGCGTGTTACTTCTTTTACTGGGGAGGCTTTTCTTTTTTAATGTATAAACTCTATGGGAGGGGAGAAGGCTGCAATTTTCATTTTTACAGTAGTAAAGATCAGGACAGAACCTCTCTCAGGAGTTTGGATTTTGGCTGGGGTGGGACAAGTCTGGGGGGAAGCTGGCAGTGTTTGGATTTTTTATTTTATCTTTAAATATGTTTTTATTTTAAAAATAAAATAGAAGTGAAAATAAAATCAAAAATAAAAAGGTGGAAACTAAAGTAAATAACAATAAGAGAAAATAAAAGTAAACAAAAATAAAAGTAAGCAAAGCTTAAAGCAAAAAGTAAAAGCAAAAGTTACTTTATTTTTACTTTTATTTTTAAAAATCATTTTAAGGGTGTTGCATTTTGCTTGAACAAAGATCCCATGCACTTGGTCTAAATCATCTTTAATTGTGATGCTTCTCCTTTTCCAATTAAACACAAAACACAGAATAAACATTCTCTGCCCAAAGATGAACAGGATTTTTTTTGTCCACAAAACAGCTTTACAGTCATGTTTACACATGCAGTGCTGTCTGAGAGCTCTGCTGTTAAAGCTGGTCTAAAATATAAAACTGGTTTCTACAGAAGCTCAATCAAGTAATCCATGTGCTCAAGTGATAATTAATCAATTGGTTAATTAAACTGCTACAGCTGTGCCTCCAGGAGTTAAGTTGGGAAGTGCATCTCCAGTTCTTATTTTGCCATTTAAATCCAAATTTTACCTGGAATTTGCTACAGAACATCAGGAAACTTAAACTGTACACAGACATGTATACAGTAACTTACTTTTCCTTCAGTCAATAATTAAAACCAGCAGCTGAGCATCTTCCATTCTTCATTGGATCCCTAGGAAAGGCCAGGATTTTGGGCCAACTCCTCTCTTCTGCTCCCATCTTCCAGAGGCTTCTGTAACAAAAATGTTTGATACAACATTAGGTTAAAGCTGAACTACAGCACAACACAAAAACCTCTTAAACCTAAACTCTCTCTTTTAAATCCCAACCCCCCTCTTTTAAACCCAACTTAAACTCTCTTTAAAACCCAACAAACTCAAACTCCTGGCCCTGTGTAGAACATTACACAATCTAAGACAAATACTTTGAATTTCAAGATAAACTAAATCAGTTTCACATTTATTTAAGAATAAAAATTTCTGTTTCTGTGACACAGCTGGGTCCCAAGGTGTATTTAAGACCCAGCCCTCTCACCTGAGCTGTGCCACAGCTTAGCCAGGTAGAATGTTTTTTCTGATAAACTGCAGAATTAGGTGGGTTTTGTCTGCTGTATTGTAAATAGAGTATCCCAGTGAGGAAGAAACAAAGGAAGAAACAAGAGCTGCACCATGTCCATCAGATGCCAGCAGCCCACAGTGGGAAAGAAGAACCACCTAAATCCAGCAAGAAAGGACGGTTTTTCCACCCTTTCATGGCAGTGAAAGCACGCACCAGGTGATGGAGCAGCTGATGGAGCACTGGCAGCGCATTGTAGGCAACACATCATTTCAGCAGAACAGATGAATCACAAATATGCTGCAAATCAAATAAAAATTGTGTTATTTGATAGATTCAAATAACACCTTTCTACTACACTCACACATCAATGCAAGAACTACATACTGTATTTTCTAACAGTATAACCCTGAGAAAAGAGGAGCAATTAAAGTCGCCATTTGAGGAAGGTGAACAATAGGCAGCTGCTTCTCTTTCAGCATCCCAGCACCAGCTCTGGAGAGCAGCTTTTCCAGGTTTTGCTGCACTATTGATGGCTTAAGCTAGGTTTCCAAGTAGTGCTGGCAGCTCATGGTTCAAATCCAGGTAACTCATCTTTTAATCAAGGTAATTCACACCCCAACCACAGTATCACCATACCTGGGTATCTCTACCCAGCACACACAATCAAACCAGAGGAAAGTATTGGATAATGGTATTAAGCATTAGCAGAACCTTTCTTGATCTTTATATCCGACTTTAAACTGAGGCAAGAGGGCAGAGAGAAGCTTGTCTGCTGTTGCAGTTGGAAACTCCAAAGATGAGCTCAGGTTTGCTGAGGTGTCCTGATGACGAAAGGTTCACCAGATTTAAACAGTTGCACCAAAGAAGTTTCCAAGTTGCTTTCTGGAAATCAGTAGGATGTATAATAACCATCTCACCAGACTCTGCTGTGCTGAAAAGGATGCTCTTAGTGAACTCAAAACACCTCACAGAATCAGCAGAAACTGGGCATGATGAGGCATCAGCCTTAACACTCACACAGTGCACGAACCTCCCCATGGCCTGCAGGGAAAATGAGTATTATTAAGGTTAATAAGCAGGGCAATTTGTTTGGTGAAACACATTGGCACACCTGGATTTTTAAATTTTATTTCTCTCCACAAAATACAGTCGCTGGTATCTGTATTCAAAGCAGTGCCGGGAAAAGAAACACCTACCAGGAGTTCACAGACATGTCAGGAAAGAAGTGAGTGATGTGACCACTACGAGACTCCACAGATGATACATCCAGGGGAAAACTGTATTTTTCAATAATTCTTAAGATTCATTATATTTGAGCATCTCATTATACACATGCATTCAGCAAACTGTTTGCTGTTCTGAAGTTTCACAAAGTACAGTGGAAGTACACTAACAATTAACAATGAGTTTATCATCACTGTTACACTGTGTAACTGTTGCTGGAACCCAGAGCATCCTTGAAGCAGGAGCAGCCTCCTCTCCACCAAACACTTCATGAGCACCTCCAGCCTCCCAAAAAACTGCTCCAGGCAGAGCTGGAAAACTTCCCCCTTTTTGGCCGCACTTTTTCAGTTCTGTTCCCTTCTCTGATAACCTCCAGCACTACGATGTCTTCCTTGTAGTGAGGGACCCAAACCTGAACACACTATTCGAGGTGCAGCCTCACCACAACCTTGGATGAGATCCAGGTTGTGCAGCCTCAGAGGAAGATAACCATGTACTGCTGACTGTTGTTTCTTAAATCACTTGAGATAATAGGCAAGAAATGCATTAAGATTAAAAAAAGAAAAAAAGTAATGAAAAATTATAAGTTCCAGAAGAGATGAGTGACCTAGAAAATCCAATGGTCCTCTGAACAGCAATTGCATTAAGTTTGGAAGATAAGTTTAATAATTAAGCTGAAATAATAGATTTTAGTGGTGCTTAAAATGCTAATTTCAACTCTTCTTCAAACCATGAATCTCCAGCAAAGCTCTCAGCAATAACAATAAAAGGTTTCGCATATAGATCTGAGTACTGAGGGTCCAGCAGCACTTTTCCATATGGCCTCAAGAAGTTTCTCTTCCCTCTAGCTGAGGCAAGAGGGTACCCAAATTACACCCAGCCTCCCTCCAAGGCTTCCATGGCCAGTTCCTCCAGGATAAAAACTTGTTTCTGACATTTACCAGCAGCAGAGGATTTGTGGAAATGGGAAAACTTATATCCCCCTTTCCATGACATTCTCCGAGCCCTTGCTATGAGACAACTTGTGAATTCAATCTGAAAGCAAAATGGTCCCTATTCCTTCCAAACACTTCAACACATGTGTTCTGGATACCTCAACCAATTCTCCAAATTTAATTGTGCAGCAGAGACCATTTGTCATAAAAACCACCAGTCTTAGTGTTTCTGTGTGACAATAGATAAGAAAAAAGGTAAAATGCAGGTAAGAATTACCTTAGATCCTGGCTTGTGCAGCACCATTTAAAGCTTAACGTGTGGAAGAACAAAGAGACACAGCATCACTTTCTGGCCAAGGTACTTTCAGGGAATCACAGCCCATAGGCCATGGAAAATCATCCACATCTCTGTGTCTCCCTGGAGACCAACAGTGCAGACAGACCACAGGAGCTACACAAGGAATCAAATGTTCTGTCAGAAAATAACAGGAACAGCATCTGTCAGGTCTGTGTATGATAAATAATGAGGTCCCCAGTAATTAAACTCACCCAGGCACAGATCCTAACCCACCTTGCAGAGGCAGGGACTGCAATGGAACACATGTCCAGCTCCCACCTATTTCAGGGTCCCCAGTGTCCACAGCACATGACCAGCAACAGTTTTGGGTGGACAATGGGGACTTTACCAATCACTTGCTCCTTGTCTAGTCATGGAATCCAAGAACGGTTTGAGTTGAAAGGGATTTTAAAGATAATCTCATTCCAAACCCCTGCCATGGGCCGACCCTGTACTCAATGAGTTTTATTCCTTTCCAGCTTCACTGGGAGAGATGTTAAAGGAAATATCAATCCCAGACCTAGGCTAGCTGGAAACTGTTCAACAAACACAGCTAGAGCCTCAACAACCTCATGTCTTCTTTCCACTCTATTGACAAGACGAACATTAGTCATGTCTTAAATACAGGGCAGCTCTATCACCTAACATGGTAACAGGGAATTTTGGGTACCCTGTTCAAAGAAACCCTCTCGGGCTTGGAGCATGATCCCAGTGAACTTGTCAAAACACACAACAAGGTGATTACTCTTTGTTCTTATTCACATTTATTCAAAAAAAGAAGAAACATCACCAACAAAACCGACATTTTATGCAGCAAAGCCCTCAGTAAGAGATTCAGCACTGCAAAGAAAACATTTGGGCAGAAAAAAACCCAGAAAAAAAGTAACATCAGTTGATCAAAGGGGAAAGAGACTGTTTTTCCCCTTCTTTTCAATCCAAGCTCAGTACACCAGGTTGTAACCTCTGCACTGATTTTCCCATTAGTGGCAGCCAGTCTATAACAACTTGACACGATGACCCCACTTCTAGTCCTAGGAGGATTATTAACAATGGGAGCACATCACCTCCATGGAGCACAATAAAAGCTCTCACTCCAGTACTGGAGAGCCACATCAGCCTGACTTAAAGGCAACCAGATCCTGGAGAAACCATTGCTCAGGAGGGCAGCCTGCTTCACAATTCCAATAAACCATCCTCTGTGTGTGGGTAACCAAACGTGGGAGCCCAAAATACTGCACTTACTTGGTTTACTCTGCTCCTCAAGGTTTTTTTCTGGACAGTTGACAACAACATGAAGCATTGGTCTTCTTCCAGCCCTGCTCCAAGAGGAGAAAATATAAGAATAATATACAAAAATAAAAATAAAATGCAAAATAAAAAATTAGACAGTACTCACTCTTCCAGGGAGCTCCCATGGGGCTGGGAATTGCAGCTGCTTTGAGCCAGGGGGAATTTTTCTTTCCTCACAGCCTGTGCAGCACAGCAGGGATGTGTTCAGATTAAACTGGCTCTTGCATTTCTTAGGGGAGCAGAGTAAAGGTGTTGGAAGATAATAAAATCAATGCTGTTTGTGCTCCCCTGTTCACCCAGCTCAGCCCTCAGCCAAGGATACAGCACAAATATTTTAGATGCTGATGGTGAACTTCTGGACGATGATTAGGGATGTTCTTTCACTAATCCTCCTAATGCTATCTTTTAAATTTGGTTTTGTTCTCGATCTCCCTGCAGGAGGGATCTCCCCATACTGTTCTGCTGCAAACAAAAGGAGACCCCCAACAGCCAGGCAAACACCCTTAACTGGAAGGTTTTGTTTGGATGTGACCAGCTCCAAGGGGGGAATAAAGGTGTTGGAGAACAACTGAGACCACTGCAGACCTCTCAGTGACTTACCAAAACCATCCGTACATCCACCCCCAGCCAGCTGAAACCATCATTTTGCTTCTAGGGTCTCTCTTCCAGCTGAGCCCCTTGCCCAGCAAACATCCCATCTCCCAGGAACACCAAACCCATGGCCCATGTGCCTAACTTGACTGATGAAAAACAAACAGGAGAGCAGCTACGCTCCATGCTTTCCATCCACTGGCCACCCACCCTTCCCTGGATAGATTTGTCCATGTTAAATCATACAGTCACCACCCAAACCATTTTGAAGCCAACATTGCCTTAACCTGCAGCATGATGTTCCAGAAATTCATAGAGGAGATGTGTTAAAGCACTTTATTAGTGATCACAGATACTCTGTACATTCAACTTTGTACAAAACCCTCTCCATTGACACCAGAGTGAGCAACAGCCATCAGGAGCTTTGAACGCTGGTCTGGCTCCCTTCTGAGGAAGCAGAAGGGAAAATAATGTTAAAAAACAGGTCAGATTTGCCACACCAGTTTGACTCCAACAGCAAACCAGTCCTGCAGTCTGCAGCCTGGCCTGCAGCTCAGAGAATTAAAAACTTGTGGCTATCAAAGGGATGCACAAGGAAAGGCTTCGCATGCCCTGCTGCGCTCCATCTCGGGGTCCTGCTTCTTCTGATGCTCCACTGCCAAGTGCCGCTGTAGTTTATCAAGACTAATTAAAAACCTCATCTCAAGAGCTCTAAACCATCCAGGAAGAGATTTCCATGCCCACCACAACCTCATTTGTCATCCGAGTTGCTCTCCGGCAGCAAGGCGCCACTGGAGTTCTTCTTCCCTCTGTGGAGGCACAAGCCACAGTCCAGCTCCACATCGATGTCTCCAAATTTCAGCTGGCAGGACTCATTGCAGCTGCAGGAGAGACAGTGACAATGGTCAGGGTCTTATGGGTAGTGAGAGCTACTGGATCACCCTATCCTGCTTGGGAAGGCTGCTCTGTGGTGGCAAGAAGCCCACCCTTTCCAGCCAAACTATGCTTGGATGTGCATGGACACCCACACTCCTTATCCCATGACACATTGGTGCATGGATTTCCCAACCCACTGTTGGGTCTGAGTATTGCTCTTGGCCACCCCAGCCCATACACTATGCCAGGATCCCCTCATACCAGCGGGATGCAGCAGCGTTGGCAGCCACAATGGCGAGAGCACCCATGTAGTGCCAGCAGAAACACATGGTGAGGAACAAGAGGTTGCTGGAGTCACTCTGATCCCAGCCTGGTCCTCCCCACGGAGGGGACAGCACGAACCCGATCTGGTCACAGATGAAAAAGAAGTCAGGCTTTAGCACATCCCTCCTGTTTTCCTCCTGATTTTAGCCCATCTGCTGCAGCTGACTGTGGACTAGAGGCACTATAACCCCAAGTAACACCTGGGGCACTGCCCTTGCCTTCCCCAGCTACTGACACAAGGTGTCAGGTGGAGATGTATTCTCTGCAGCAAGCCCAGCATCCTGGAAAAACGTGAGATCCCAAAGGTGAAATTGCCAGTCCATGCATTTCCCCCTAGACCAAAAGCTGGGCAATTATGTGAGAGATTTCCAGATGTTTCCAGTTATTTGGAACAAACGGAGGAAGAAAATGGACCTAATAAAATTAATAAAAATTCATTATTGTGGTTTCCTTCCCTTGTGGGCTCCAATTTCCATTTTCCATTCATTTCCAGGTCCATCCATTCTGCTACATTACACATGCATTTTTTCATAATGGCAGCTCTGGCACTGAGCCTCATTTCGTCTTCTTATTTACTAAGATATTGGAATAGCCTACAAGTTTAACCCCAACAGATGTGCCTAAAGTGGCAGAGCAGCCCCACTCCACTCACCTTCCTGGGTGCAAAGCTCTGAGGAGAATGCTGGATGCACACTGACCTGCCAAAGCCAAGAGCCCTGTAGAAGGAAGGAGCTGGTCCTGAAGGTCTCCAGGATGATATGGTCTTGGAGGAACACCTCTAGGAGGGCACAGAGGGCTCCAGCAAAGATAGCCATGGCCTGCAGGGAGTGAAGGTGGTGGTCCAGCACAGCATCACTGTAGTCATGGAAACAGAAGAGCAAACCTGCCAAGATCCACCCTGTGTTAGCAAAGGACAGTCTGGAATTTGTTCTCTTAAAAAATCATCTGAAAACTCACACTATGCTCCAGGCCTTGCCATGATTTGCCTCGGAGGGAAGAACCAGAGAGACACCAACTGCTGTCACCATCTTCCCTCTGCAATGACCAGGCAGCCCCAGCACTGGCTCTGCCCCCAGGGAACCCCTGTACCTGTGGGGATCCCTTTGTCCCAGGCAGGGCTGCAGGAGTAGCACAGGGGTAGGCACCTTCAGCTCAAAAGATGGTGGGGAGCTTTGTATCAGGGTCTGTCCCTCTGCATCCAGCCAAGGTGGGGGGATGACACCTTTTTGTAACTCCAGTGAGAGAGCTGCTGACCACCAGGAGAAGCACAGATCCCTCAAGCATCCCGTGTGGCATCCAGCTATAGCTGGATCCATATTAGGAGCAGCAGGTAGGGGGTGACTTTGTCACACAGCCAGTGCCATTGTGCATCCACACCCCCTCCAGGTCTGCCTTTGTGGCGCCCCAGACTGCCCAGGAGCTGTCATACCCATGAGCACAGCAGCAGTTCCTTATTCCATGCCCCCTCCTCCCCTAGCAGCAGGTGCGATTCACCTTCCACAAGCAGAGCCAGGGACAGTGAGAGCCGGTCCAAGCCAGGGGGCAGCTTCAGTGGGGAGTGTGAGACCACGTCTATGATGCCGGAGAGGAGGAAGAAGAGGTAGACGGTGGAGTAGTGCCAGTGGGTGAGGTCAGTCCAGCTGTGCGTCTTGGGGCTGTACAGCTGCAGGTGGGGACCAGTGGGGACAAACTGCTCCACCAGTATCCCTGGGCAAAGAGAGAAAAGGTCACTTTTCCTTATACATGGGGAAATGACAAGCCAGAGGGAATGTCCCTTTGCAGGTGTGAAGCCATAGTGGTGTTTGTCCAGGAGAATGATAGCAAGGTCCTTGTCCCAGGGCGTGCCACAAGCATGTCCACAAGCCCCTCCATGCCAGAAGTTTCCCACTACAAACAGGCCCAGTGTCGTGGGAGAGAGTTGCTGCTGTGCTAGTAGATACTGGGGCAGAGACCTATCATCACCCTCTCTTACCTACTAGAGCAAAGAGAGCTTTGACTGTGCCTTCGAAGAGCTCTGTGCGGCCATGGCCTGGCTGGCCCTCGGCATCACCTTTCCTCCTGAGGTACTTCAGGGGGTACCGCACCGACCACCACAGGCCAAAGGCAAAGAAGAAAGTGCCCCGGAGGGCACTGCCCACAAAACTTGTTGGCATCGGGCTCATTCTCTGGACCTGCAAAGACAAAGAGTGCCTAAGGACCAACCTAAAGCATCCCCAAGGGACCCACATCCTGGCAGAGCAGGTGCACATGGCTCAGCTGAAAACAGGGAATACCAGAAATGGGATTGCAGCACAGGGAAGCTGCCACTGTGCACCATTGTGTATGTATGCATTTATGTGGCTGCACATAAAATCATCAGGAGTTCATGCCAGAAAACAATACAGTAGTGCCCAAGAAAGCGTAACAGCCATTAAAAGAGGAAACACAACAGAGTTTTTACTAATAAAAAGCAACATGACAATTATTTCCTTAGACCATAAACTTGCTCCAAACTAGGCAATTACCAGGGTGTGAAGCCAGTGCTGGATTAGGAGCTCCAGCCAGTGAAGGATTTTCTGGGCTGTGCAGGAGGAGGGAACCCAGGAACCATTAACTTTTGGAAAAAGAGCCTCATGCATATTCCACACAACCTTTCTGTGGCACACAAGTGGTGATTTGACACAAGAGATTTCCTCTCCATAGGAAGAGCTTGAAGACTAAAGGCATAAAAAAAGCCTTGACAAAGTCGGATCAATGCCAGAGTACCAACCAAGAAGGATGGAGAGGAGCAAAGGTACAGAAAATTTATAGCCTGCAAAGTATTTCAGCCCATACCAAAATTCCTTAGAAAAATCCCAGTGCAGCAAGCACAGAATGGAATAAATAATTATCCAAATGTTTCTAGCATTGTTTTACCTTGGGATGGTCTTGTTCCCTCCAAAAAGACCTCTCTCCTTGTTCTCTGTAAGCTTCTACCACCTAAGGAGGACTCACTTTTCTCCTCCTCATGGGCTTTCTGGTCCTTTTCTGCAGCTATGTGCACAGAGGAAGGCATTACTCATCCCAAAGCTTCCACACCGACCTGTCCTTGCATCACAAATCACATCCTCACTGTGTTTATAAATACCAAAGGAAATTACAAAGGCTGGATGAACAACTCCAGCACGTTCTCCGAGTCCTCCCACACTAGAAAGTAATTAGACACTGCAAAACAAGGGTAGGATGTGGCGTGGCAAGTGCCTGAGGTGAGGGAGAGCTTTGCAAGACGTTCCAGGTCAGGTTATGGCTGCAGAGCTGGCATGGGTCAGACTGGCTCAGCTCTGTGTGGCAAACACAGAATTGGAATGTAGAAACCATTGTCATCCTTTGCATCTCTGGGACGCAGGCAATCTGGGGAAGGCTCAAGATTTCCTTTCAGGATGGAAATTACTAAACAACCTTTCAGGTAGGTGAGAAATGCCCCATCCAGGAGTTGGGGAACAGGGATGGCTCTCTGCTCTATTTTGGGTGCCTACATTAGGGTGAGGTGGCTGATGCCCCAGGAGAACCCATATCTTTCATGGTTATACCCTAGACGCCCCGGCCAGGACACTTATCTTCTCTGCACAGACATCTACATCCGAAGTAACTAACGATAAATCACATTTAAGCATGGCATAACTGCATGAGATATAACCAAATTTTACCATTGTCCTACTTGTGGCTGCAAGGGCAACAGCCTGAAGCTGGTGCACACCCTGATCAAGAGGCATGTCAGGAACGTTAATTTGACATGATTAATTGGAGGAGAGAAGGAGAGCATAGACATCCCAGAGCCAAGAAATGTCAGTCATGTCCCACCTGCAGCTTCAGAGGCTGCTCCAAGCCATGCCAGAATCCAGGATTAACCTGGGGATCTGTCACCCATCCATCCGCCATCCTCCCCCTTTGCCTGAGTTACCAGCAGACCCAACCTGCTGTTCCAGAGCTGTCCCTGGAATCACCTACCCTGACCATCCCTCTCCCCAGCTGAGCAGCCTTGCTCTTCCTCGCAGTGCCAGGGACCCTCTTGCTTCATGACCCCTCTGCAGCCCAATCCAGCAAGGCTTTGGGAAGTTGCCACGAGTCTCCTGTGCTTCCCAGCAACTGGAAACAGCCCTTCAACAGCCACCGCAGATCCCAGAATGGTTTGGGCTGGAAGGCACCTTAGAGTTCATCTCATTCCAACTTCCTACCATGGGCAGGGACATCTTCCACTGGACTAGATTGCTCCAAGCCCCATCCAACCTGGCCTTGAGCACTTTCAGGAATCCAGCCATGTGCTGGGGCATCACCCTTGTAGTAGAGATGTCCTAAACCACCATCAGACAAGCAGAAGTTTGCATACAACTCACACCCCCCCCCAAACAAACAAACAAAAAATCCAACAAAAACCCCCAAAACAAAACCAAAAAAGAAAGTAAAAAAACCCCCACAAACCAAAAATTCCCACCTCCTTTTATAAAACAGACACTATTCTGCAGCAAAACCAGATGTTTCCAAGCAACAGTCCACTTGCACAGCTCATGTATTTGAAGCGCAGAAAAACAGCCCCCCACATTCACAGAGCCCCTTGACCAGCCCAGAAAGCCCAGCCCCGACACCCCTGACCCACTGGCTTCCCCCACTCCAGCTTTGGAGCCCACACTCACATAAAAGCTCGTTTAGCTCCAAGTAAGTGACAGTCAGGAAAGAGCAGAGACACCAGGTTATTTATTCCTCCTGGGAGCTGGTCTGTCTGTCAGAGCACTTGAAATATGGCTGCAGTCAGAAGTTATTACCTGAGCTGCCCTTCTCCCTCCACAGATTCCAGGCTGTGATGTTCCTGCTTAATTGCCATACAGGAGCTGCCTGCTGTCCTTACAGAGCCTTCCCTGACTGCTTGCAGCCTCCTCAGGCTTGGCTTGGGAAGGACAGCGTTCCTGCCCAACTTCCAGGCTCTCCCCTGGAGCTGTTGCAGCTCCAGATCCATCACCATCTGGGATTTTGACCCCATTTGCTCTAGTGGTGGGGACTGCTGCTGTCCCTCTGCATTCCCTACAAGCACCCATCAGCATTCCAGGACAGCCAGCTTGTGTGCAGAGGGCAAGCTCATCACCTGGCTGCAGACATTTGGGAAGGTCTTCTCTTTGTGAATCCTCCTCTGTCCTTGGATACTGCCAGAGATGGGGCAGCTACAGCTTCTCTGGGCAACCTATGCCAGGGCCTCCCCACCCACACAGGGAAGGTTTTCCTCCTAATATTCCATCTAGCCCTGCCCTCTGGTAGTGGGAAGCCATTCCCCTTGTCCTGATACTTCAGGAGTCCCTCTCCAGCTCTCTTGGGGCCCCTCTAGGCACTGGAAGGGGCTCTAAGGGCTCCCCAGAGCCTTCTCGTCTTCAGGCTGAACAACTCCCATCCTCTGCTATGATGTAGCTCCAAAACACAATAACCCCCCTAAA
>VZTZ01021819.1:68572-131703 GCA_013400955.1 Drymodes brunneopygia | reverse complement strand
GATAACCAAGCTTTGGCCATGCCTTGGCCATCCAAGCAGGGCTTCCCCATAGCTCCAGGAGAAGAGAGATACCTTAGAGGCAGCATCAAAGTTAAGAGCTGATGATTAGAGAATCATCAGTGCCAAACCTGCCATTCGCTCTGGTTAGAGAATGGCTGGATGGCTGAGAAGACAAGGATTCTGTTGTCATCTTGGCCTCTTCTTGTTCTACTGCTCTTCCTTCATGTGAGCAGGACTGTCCTCCCAGGGACAGCATGGTTGCTGAGAGCTGAACCACAGAACCACAGAATAGAATGGTTTGGTTTGGAAGGGGCCTTAAAGATCATCTAATTTCCCTCCCCTGCCCTGGACAGACACCCTCCAATAGACCAGGTTGCTCAAAGCCACCTCTAAACTTGGGTGCTTCTGGGGATGGGGCATCAGCCTGCTGAAAAGGGGATGCTCAGCTGGGGCAATTGTTCCCGATCTATCACCCAGCTCCCTATTTTCCATCACTTCCCTGCAACTTAAGCCCATTGCCTGCATGCTTCCCACATTTAGCTTTTCAGAGATTGTCAGCAGCATATCCATCCCAGTGACCTTACTATTTACTATGTGGCACCACTGCCTTGGCCATCGTGGTGAATTTACTCTCCAAGTCAACCACCCCAGGAGTTGAACAGCCAATGTAGAACGGCTCCTCTTGTCTGTGTGCTTCTTGTGCCTCCAAATACTCCTTTCATGGGCCTGTGTGCAGGATGCCTTCAGCCTTGCACCCAACCAGGAACAGCTTCCCTAAGCCATCTCCCATCCTTCCATGAATAATCAACTATTTCAGGTCTCATCTAAAGACCATCAAGGTTTTTCCTTGCATGTCCTGTACACCCAGAATTTCTAGATAACGGTGGTGTGCTGTCCTGTTTGGTTAAAAAGGCAGAAGTTTGGCAAACTAAAATGGGGCTTTTCCTGAAGCCAAGACAAACCACTTAGGAACTTCATGACATCTCAGAGACGTTGAAGACCCTGCAGTGTGAACTCTGAGGATTCCCAGAGCCAGGCAAGAGCCGTCTTTCAGCAGCTGTGACCCATTTATTAAGTGGGTTTGAACACTTCTGACTGGGGGATGGAGGCAGAGGGGGCAGACAAAGGTACAAAAAAAAATGGTTTTAATTACCAGTCCATTTGTATGACATGAAGCTGCCCCGGTCCGTCATCTCATCCCCCTGAGCTGTAGTTTGTCAGGTTTTAGGCTTTCATTCCAAGATCCCAGCGGGACCCGCATTTCTCCACATCCCCATAGGGACGGCAGCTGCAGCCGATTGCTCCCGTTAGAAGGGACCGCCGGCACTCCAGAAACCATTTCGGCAGCATTTGTTGCAACAGCCTCTGCTAATCTCTCTTTCACTTGTAATTATTTTCTCACTCCGGCGCTCCGACACCGGAGCCGCCCTCCCAACCCGCCTCTGCAGCCGCGGGAGCATCACCGGCCGCGCTCGGGGATGTCAGGGCGAGATAAAAAGGGATGCGGGGGCGGGAGTGGAGACGCTCCTGCGAGCAGGACGGAGGGCTTCAAACGGGCTGGGGCTCCTCCGGACGCGATTGAAGTGGGGCGAGGTTTGGAGCCGACAGCTTTGAGACAGCCTGGGCCAGCACGACCAAGAATAATTGAACAAATAGTTCATCTGGTGACCCAACAGCTGCAGGTAACAGGCGATTTCCAGAGGATTAGGGGAGAGCTGTGAAAGGGAGGTCCCACGGGACTAAAGCCCTCATCTTGAATTCAACCAGCCAAGAACACATGTTGGAGCCTTTGTCTTACTTTTTAAGCAAATTTCTTCCCTCATCCCATCCCCTTTGTATCCAAACTATTTCACAAACGGAGACATTTAAGTTGTTGAAGGACAAGGTAGGAAAAATGAGGTCCATGGCAATGAGATGAATTAACAAGTGGTAGTTGATTCCTAAATGAGATTTTCCTATTTTATTTTGATCGAATCCTGGCAGTAGCATTATAATTTTTGCTCAGAATTTCCACTTATAGTGTTCATAGCAGCCACCAGCAAAGCAAGGAAGGATTAGAGATGACTTGTCAAGCAAAGCTGAGCCCCAACATGAAGCTGGGTTGTGCTTTACCTCGCAGCCACTTCATATTGCAGCCTCCTCTTTCTCTGCTATGGCACAAACATCCAAAACAAACACTCTACACCCAGCTGTTGCTTCCCCCAGGGTAAGTCAGAGCAGGTTTAATCCCTAACCCCTCTGCTTTTGATTCCATGTGAATAGATACAGTGAGAGATGAAGATAAGGCATGTTGGGAGTGGGTTGCAGCTCAGCTATGGAAACTGCTTATACATCCTGTCCCACGGAGTGCTCCAACCTCAGCCTGAAGGATCATGTCTGGGAGAGATCATTCCAAATGTACCTCACATTACCCTCTCCAAAGGCAGAGGCTGCACTGGCTCAGAACCAGGTCCTCCTAAACCTGTCTGAAAGACTACTGGGTCTGACTTGGACCAATATTATGGATTTTTCAGGCAGTTTGCAAGGTCAGAAAGCTTCAGCAACCAGGTCTGATGTTGCTCAGAAGTCAAGTGGCACAGAGATGTCACTAAAGAATTGGGGATTGCCCAGGGAAAGCCTCCAGCACACCTTGTGCCCACTCTCAATCCACCTCAAAACATCTGAATCCACTACAGAACCATCTCAATCCACCAGCAGACACCCAGAGTAGTGAAACCCACTGACCATCACCAGGGATGAGCTCACCATGGCCAGACAGACCCAGGATGTGCTGCTGGCTTAACCTCCCTCTCTCTCCCTTTGCTGCAGAGTCAAGACAAGCAGTTTTGATTAAATAACTCATTTTCAAACAGCAATGAGATGAAACCCTATTTCCCAGCCAGCGGCAGAATCTGGTTGCCCACATGGCACAGCACGCTCTCCAAATCCAAAATCATATACGTGTATTCACCCTAAAACAACCCAAATCTGAGGTTCTCCCCATTTCCCCCTTTTGCCTAAACCACACCATGTTTAACAAAGAGGATATGATGGTGTCAGCTGGTCACAGCAGATTCCCTCCAAGCCCTGATCTGCAGGAGGCAAGAGGACAGAGCTGTGGGAGGTGCTCAGTGGCATCCCCTCATCCTTTCCCACCACTCCAGATCTGTCCTCAGACTTCATTTGGACCAAGACAGGGGGATATAGTTAATGACCTAATCACTATTTTTAGAAAAGTAGTCCTCTGTTGGGTATGTACTTGGCAATCTTCAGAGCTGTATCACCAGCAAGGAAACCTTTGGGGATTGGCTTTGCCTAACTCCAGTCACTCAGTAAGAAAATAAACTTCCAAGCCCTTTCCTTGCTGGTACAAAACTATTTTTTACTACCTTTTCACCGGAGCATTATTCAAGCTAGTTTTAAATTCATAGGCAGTGAGAGCTCCCTGTAAAATTACAACAATTTCTAATTTTTTTTTATTGTAGAGGGAAAAAATGTGACAGATTCTGGAGGAGAGATTTGCTGGGGGTTATTAAACCCAGAGCTCTGAAGGCAGATTTCAGTTAAGGGAGGTTGTAAAACACTGACTGCTGAAAACTGCACAATTTACCAGAAAAAAAAAAAAGGATTGTTCTGTGCCATATTTCTCAAAGATGCACAGCCCAAAATTGTCCCTTTTCATGGTGCTCAGTGAATTGGCAGTTTCTGCTGGGTCTCAGTTTGTAAGTAGAAGGGGTGAGTGTGGAGGGGCTAAAGATCCTCAGAGCCTTGGATGAGTCACCCAGCACTAAACCCATTCTTGTCAACTTCTATGTTTGGTGGATGGGAATGATTTCTACAGAAAGTCAAGTTCAAGGCAGTTCTAGCAGACTTCAGTACATAAACCACAGTTCAAGTAGAAAAAGGGGGTAAAACTCCCCACTTTTAAATTACGGGCTGACAATAGCTTAATGATAAGTCTCATTTGTTTGATTTTTTTTTCAAGTACCATTCAATCATTCCACTCACTGGAGAGACCTTAAATTGAATCTCAGCCCTAGAAAATGCATTACTTACTGCTGAATTGATGTCACTGCCAAAGAATTTTCTCTTGGCTTAAGCTGTCTGCAGCAACATGCCAGTGGCACGTTCAAGATCTTTCCCTATTTGTGAAGCAAAATTCCTTGTGTTGGTTCCTCACTTTTCCCCCTTTCCCCACAATTTAATTGAATTCATTTTTGAGAGTGGGATGTGCTCCTAGAGCTGAGGGGACTGAAGGAAGCAGTGGTTCCTTGCCGATTTCTACAGTTGATACAAATGGAACGGTTTGGGTTGGGAGGGACCATGTGTGGGGTTACCTTCCACTGTCCCAGGTCCCTCCTGTCCAACCTGACTTTGAACAATTCCAGGGATGGGGCAGCCACAACTTCTCTGGGCAATCTGTGCCAGGGTCTCAGCACCCTCACAGGGAAGGATTTCTTTCTCATATTCCAACCTAAACTTACGCTCTTTAGTTTGAAACCATTCCCCCTTGTCCTGTCAATCCAGGCCCTTGTCAAAAGACCAGGCAGACTCAAATAATTGAAGATTTCACTTTAAAGCACCCTTAGCTTTTCTTGAGCTTCAGTAGAAATGAAGCATCCTCATTACTTCATAAGCCCAAATCTTAATTTCTTTGTTTCCCACTGTGGATTTTACCTGTCTCCCCATTCTGGTACCCAAATCCCAGCAGTGTCCCACTTCATCTTCTGCCAAAAGGCAGCCAAGACACTACTCACTACTAGTTTTTCCTTGGCCCTTGAGACTCATTATCCACTTTTCTTCTTGACAGTGCTTTCAAATCAGGACTTTTCCATATTTCTACCCCAGTTATTCCATTCTGTGGCTATAATAGCTTTGCTTTTTCCCCCTTTTGCACCAAGTGAGCAAAGAATGGCTTTTTACCATTTGAAAGCAGAACAGTTTCAATCTTTTGAGCATTGGCTTCATCCAAACACCAATTTTGTTTAAAAAAAAAAATTAAGCAGGTGTTTATCTGGAACTTCATGCCACCAAAATTGCCAGAGAGGAAAAATTGTCACAACCCCACAATTTGCCTCCAGGGAATGAGGGAAGTACATGAACCCAGTGTGGGGACCAGAACCTTTTTGATTAATAAAGTTAATTAGCTTCAATAAAAAGAGAAAAGGAGGTCAAGAAACTTTTGCCCCAATATATCCCACAAAGCCAGTGAGTTACCTTTATAGTAATTTCAGCTTACTGAGATCTGGAAAACACAAATTCCAGCTGAGCACAAGCAGGGAAAGGAGCAGACTCACGTTCCCCTTCCAGCCCCAGAGGTCTCCTCCATCCCCTGTCTGGGGAGTTTTCACTCTGGGCAGGGATGAAACTGCCTGCCTACCAGGTCTTTTTCAACTCTTACAGGAAAGGCAGTCTGTAGTTGACTCACATTTTAGTAGCTGCTGCCACAGAGGGGTTTCACCTGTAGGTACTTGCAAACACCAAGGCCACTGACCATGCTCATCTCCCATCCCCTCGAAGCCATGCTGCCCTGGCTCACAGAAAACCCTGGAAATCAGCCCAAACAGCCTATATTCTGGGATTTTTGCGTATTTTCAGCTTAGTAGGAGACAGGGGGTTCAGTCACAATACTATCTAGTGTTTTTATAATACCCTTCTCACCCTTCTCTGCTTGACTCTTAAAAGGACCCATCAAATATGCTTTGACTTGGATAATTTTCTCAATCTTCCAAGCCCCAAAGCCTTGTAGTTCATGGCCATCAAACAGGGCCAGCATGGAGATACCCCCACAGGTGCCAAGGGAGAAGCTCTGAAGAGCAATTATGCAAAACCCAGAAAAGTTTCACATCCTATAAGTTAGTCAGAAATACCATCATAGCAGTGTCTGAGCACTGCTGGTGTCTGGGCCTCAAGGTTTGAAGTATCACATTGAACATAGGAAATGTGATGAACCATTTCTGTAGTGCCCTAGGCTCCTTTTATGTGTTCATTTCCTGAAACCAAATCAATAAAAATGCACACTAAGGGGCTCTCAACCTACTTTTGGTAACACAGTTCAACACCAGGGCTTTGCGAACCTTTTTTTCCCATCTCCAAGGAGGACAAATGCAGCAAGCCAGCATCTTTGCCAAAGCCTTTCTCTCCCATATTATTTCACAACCTCTCCATCTCCCTCCTATCATCCTCTCTTCCTGCACGTACAATTGCTGGTGTCTTCCCAAACAGATGCACACCTGCAAGAAAAGTTGGCATCTTCTCTTTCCAAGCTGTCATAAAGTCAAATAGTTTATGAGTCTATTGATGACAGATAAATTAATTGCAGAAAGTATGAATGACTTAATATTTTGTATGCTAATATATTTTTTTCCTTCTCTTAAATCCACATCATTTATATCTCAGGCTATTTGGGTCATGTTCAGATTCCCATGTCTCACCAACTACTTAAGGTGACAGAAGGTACCCTGTGGCTTTTGAGCTCCTGGATTTGATGTTTTAAGCATGCAACACAACTTTTTTGGAAAGGTTCTTAATGAACTTTGCTCAGCCCAGACTAAGGATGAAAGGAGCAGGTACTTTTGGGGAAGATTTTTGCTGGGTGTGAAAGCACTCCCAGATCCCACAGTTCTCACCAGGTTCATGCTACCCTGCTTAACCTCAGGACTTGGGCTCTCTTTGTAGCCAGCAGATGGACAGGAAGTAATTCAAACTACCCTGGATCATCTTTGACATCAGCAGTCTTTATTTGGTGGCTACCAGGTTTTGGTTTACTCCCATTTCTGGGCAAGTCCTTGTGGACTCAGAGGGAACCCAAATCACAGATGTGGATGATCTGGAAAAGATGGTGTAAGCCCAGGTTGGATCTGGCCACAGCTGCTCTGTCATTCCTGCATATATTGATGACTAACCCATGACTACTCAGATAGAGATCTCTAGTCAATATATTAGATCATTGCCTGATATTGATCCAACAAGCCTCAATTATCTACTTAGATTTAAACTAATTTCAGTGTGTGGATGGAGGACAATCATCTCTGTATTTTGTGCAACAGAGTATTGATGAGCAGTCAGAAAATATGACATCTGAAGAATGAGTAAGATGGTGTTGCTCAGCTGAGAAAAGGGAGGCTGGAGAGGGAGGGCTAACTAAAGCCATGCAAAAATATTTAAGTGAGGTAGTGAAATAACCTCTCTTGACTCTCAATAAGTCGAGTAAGGCATAAAGTGAAAATGGAACAAAGGGGTTCAGACAAACATCTGGTTTTGAGAGAGGGTTTTGAGGGTTTCAGAGAAACATCTAAGTATAATGAAGAAACAGAACAGATTTGTCACAGAAAAACGAAATTTGAATAATTGATGAGTTTTAAGGATAGGATAGATAAAAGTGTCAAACAGAAGGCAGGTAGGTTAGGTGGTGTTTCAAGGCTGCTCTCCATCTCTGCTTTATAAATTGGCTAGAAATCATTTGGCCACAACACTGGCAATATTGGGACCGAAGTGAATATTTTTAGCTAGACATTTTCTCAACTGGTCTGCAGATCTTGCACTGCTAAAGTTGATGGCAGATATTATAAGAGCAGCCCTCCTCTTTCCTTTGATCTGTCATTAAAGTAGGAAAACACAGCAGGAACGTTGCTAAGAAATAAGAACTAGGATGGTTATGTTGCCTCTGACCCCAAACGTTCACTGGACTTTAGAAGAAGTTCTGAAACTGAACACCCAGTGATGTATTAGGTCTGTGAACATGATTCCTTACTCGAGCTGAATGATGTCACTCTGCCATTAGGGACAGAACAAGTTATGAGCAGCCACAAATGAGATTGTTGCTCCTACACACCAGCACAAGATTGTTTACTCTGCAGCGCTACCCACAGTGAACCCTGAGATCCTTGCCAACTCTATTACTGGTGGATTTCCCCTGAATTCTGCCATTGATTCCCATAGCCCTTGTCAAACCACTTCACTTCTCCCACTTTTCAGACTGGAGGTGCATTATAAAGCTTAGCACAGCTCCTGGTTTGGGCAGCACTTTACCAACACCATTTGGACTGAAAGGAATCTCATTGCTCTGCATTTGCAACAGATTTTGCTCAGTGTGGTAACACACCATGGGTGAATTCCACAGTTTTGTTGCAGTAACTGTTAATTGGGTCTGGGCTTTTCCAAGGGAATAATTATTTAAATGAGATGGAGCAAGTTCCTCCCTATTTAGCCTTTGGGATGTCAACAGAAAACAAGTCCCAAGTGGCAGAGGCCAAAGCACGAGCCAAGCAAGCACAGCAAGGTGTCTGCCCCGCTTCCAGGAAGGACGATTTGTTCTGGTATAAATGTACTGATCTTAGGGGTGTTCATTTGGGCTTAGGCGGGCGGGGGATATGGAGGGAAAGAAGTGACCCTGCCTCTAGAGCCATTCCACCTTAAAGAAAAATAAATTTAAAAAGCATTGAAATCATATGAGAACAAAGCCAATGGAAGAGAATCTGGAGGACTGTGCTGTAGAAGACACCCTTGCTATAAAAAGTGACTTTTGATAATTACTGGAAAAGTGCCAGAGTGTATTTTGGAAGAGAGGGGAAAAAAAATCTATGACCTAATGTTTCTGGAACCCATCCACCAACCTGGGTGCCCTGTGGCTGTTTAAATTTTTTATCTGCCTTTCCAACAGGCGTTTCACAATGTGGATTGTTTTGTGTGTGCAAGACAGAGAGAACAAGGCTGCGCCTTGTTGAGGACCCTCTCTGGTCTCTGACTTGGATGGCTCTTGTTCAGGTGAGGAGCAGATAACACCTCTCCAGCCACTTGATCATCAGCGGTCACAACCTGAAGACCTCATCAGGATGGAGACACAAAGAAGGGCAATAATTAAATTGAGATTTAATTAGAAAGATGTGCTGTAGATTTACTGCTACTACTCTGCTACTATTGTAAAACAGCAATAAAAGGAGAAAAATTCCAAAGACAAAGTATGAGTAATGAGAGAACGCAGTTATTTATGCGAGCATATGTAATTTCTGCTATGTTTTAATATATAAATATATCTGGGATGATCCTATGAATTCTGTGACTGGGTGAAGTTTCCTAGATGTGTTTTCCCATGGGGAATGATGCTGTGATCACAGCTCTTATTAGCAAATGCTGCTGTCTTCATGCTTCATGCCATGCAGGATCATGATCCGAGTCTCTTGAGGACAAAAAACTGAAGCAGAAGTAGCAGTAAAATGTAAGTGGTAAAAGATAGTCATGCAGTAATCAAGAGTTCATGTAGCACAAGGTACTTCTGTCAGTTTCCAGAAAAATGTTCTCTTCAAATGTGCTACTATAGATTAATGAAAAGCTTTTGGCTTAATGTAGGATTTAATATTTTTCTTTGCTGGTCTGAACTTAGCAAGAAGCTGGTCTTGATGCCAATTACATTTGCTTCTGGCTGTAAAACCAGTGGGACCATATTAACCGCTTCCTGCTCGCTGGATTGCAAAGTCATCTGTGATTTTTGGAGGGTCGATATACTTAGGGAAAAATAATCTGCGCACTTCTGAGTTAAAAACTTTCAGCTTGTCTGACTTGTGCTGGCTAAGAAATACCTGTAAACTGGTGGTCCACGTAACTCCATTGTTTATAACCTGCTGGCCCAAACCTGCTTTTCTGTTGTTTGAGTACCCTGTTTGTAGGAGGGCAGTGGCCCATCCCAGGTGCCCAGTACTGTTACTGCTCTTGCCCTCTTTGCTCTGGAAAAGGGCATCCATCTCCCTAACATTCCTGTTCCAGGATGAGAACTGTGCTGGAATTCATCCTGTGTGACGGAGGCTCCCCCCCTATTCTGCTCTGCAGAGCTACCTCCAGCTCTGGGGTCCCAGCATGGAAAGGACCTCGACCTGCTGGAGCGAGTCCAGAGAGAGACCACAGAGACGATCCAAGTGCTGGAGCCCCTCTTCTCTGGACCCAGGCTGGGAGAGCTGGGGCTGCTCACCTGGAGAGGAGAAGGCTGCAGGGAGACCTCAGAGCCCCTTCCAGGGCCTCAAGGGGATCCAAGAGAGCTGGAGATGGACTTTGGACAAGGGCCTGGAGTGACAGAACAAGGGGGAATGGCTTTCCACTGCCAGAGGGCAGGGATAGATGGGATACTGGGAAGGAATTCTTCCCTGTAAGGGTGGTAAGGCCCTGGCAGAGGGTGCCCAGAGAGGCTGTAGCTGCCCCATCCCTGGCAGCACCCAAGGCCAGGTTGGACAGGGCTTGGAGCAGCCTGGGATAGTGGAAGGTGTCCCTGCCCATGATAGGGCTGGAATGTGATGAGCTTTATGGTCTCTTCCAACCCAACTGGCCTGTGTTTCTGCTGCAATATCAATGCTCTGAACCAGCCTCAGCCCCTGCTGATTCAGCTTTACAGAGATGTCTCAGGCTCAAGCTCTGCTTTAGGGATGAGGCTGATTAAAATTTGCCATGTGGGGTATTGCAATGCATCTTCAATGCCTAGTGCCTGCACTGGGCAACTCTGTGACTCCTGTGGGGCTGGGGGACACTGGGACCATCTGGATGAATTTGTAGGTCTCAGGGATGCTGGGCTTTGGACCTGATCTCCAGACATCTATGAGGGCTCAGTCTGGACACATGCAGAGACAATTTGGAGCACAAATCTTTACTCTGTAACCTCCCTGCCCTCCCTGTCTTGTCCTTTCAGCTCAGACTTGAGCTGGGCCATGTGAGCCCACATTTTCCGTTTGATTTTACAGCCCATGGGGCTGTTTGTACAAGATTGGCTGGTAGGGATTTGAGCAGATTACAAATCAAAGGAAAGGAATTTGCTCCAGAAAACACAATGGCAGCAGTGGCTCCCACTGAAACCTTCATCAGATGTAATTAAGCAAAGCTTCATATTAGGAAAATGCTTGTACTTGCTGGCTCCCCTAGGCTGAACTGGCTCTTGTTTCCCCATCAATTAACTCTTTCAGGCTCAATCCATGCACAAACAGTCAGTGAATCCCCCTGGCAAAGCACAGTGAGCTGCTTTCCTCAGCCCAGGTGCTGCAGCAAGCTCAGCCCTCTGGTCTCCAACAAGATATAGGAGTGACAGCACCAGCTAATGCAAGACCACAGGAGCCTGAAATCACACCTTTCATCCCATTTTTAAGTTTCATGACACCGGTGAAGCAACAGCAGTGATGGCAGTTTCAGCCACCGCTTAAAGACACAGGAGATGGAGATGGCTATGACACTGGAGACTCTGGGCCCCAAGCCTAGCTCTGCAGGTGAGGAAAAGCAGCCAGGATATGAATTATTAGGTGCAAATGTCACATTTTCCAGCTTTCCAGAACTTATTTTCTCCCTGCAGTTCCACGGTTTTCCCTGTTAAATGGGGGCATTGCTACATCAAGCTGTCCTCTTCCGTCTTCATCCAGGGGATGCTGCAGGGGAAAGCAAAGGCTTCAGAAAAAGCATTGCTGTTGGGAGGGGGGCCGGAGTGCTTGGGGATGATTTATGAATGCCACCTGGTGAAGGGGATGCTCAGGATCTGACCACAGCCGAGAGGAAAAGTAAGTCAGGAGAAAACACATCTCAAAATCACCCTGCAGCAAACACCTGAGGGCTGTCAAGAGACAGCACTGAAAGACCTTAAGGGCTTCCCATTTCCCTTTGCAAAATTTGGGTCAAAAAGGGTTGGAAGTTGAAGGACACAGAAGATCAAAGAGATGACAGCATTTACAAAGGAAGAGCAGGGACCAGAGATGCTTTGGGGAGCAGACTGGGACCAAAGCAGCCCTGAAGCATTGAAAAAATGTTGACAGGCAGTGAGAACAAGTCCTTTTTCCTCCCAAAATACCTTTTTCTCTAAAAAATTATATGAAATGTGCCTATTGATAAGTAAATGTCACCTTCCTGCCAGAGCTCCTCACTGCTGTTGGGTCTGGCATGAGTTGCTGTGGTGCAGGACTGGGGCTAAGAGTGGGAGAATTAAGCAGCAATGGGCTCCAAATGTGAAGCCCAGATAGGCCCCAGGCTCAAGCAAGGGTTTGTGATGGGGACTTGTTGTGTGACATGAGCACACCAACCTGATAACCCCTGGGAGAGTGGTCAGAGCCTGTGCTCCCGTAGAGCCTGGTTGTTTCCCACTGCAGAAGGCTGTGGGTCAGGTCATGGGTGCATGACCAGCCAAGAGAGCAGCAGCTAGTCCTTAATTCATTGCTGGCTTGTCTGGGATCTCTTAGTCATTTCTCTTCATCCACCTTCTTATTTCAGTTACCTTTTGTAAATTGGTGGTGCAAAGCATTTTCTACCTCAGAACCATTTTGCCTTTCTGTGTGGTCTGGGGCAAACCATGTAACCTCTCTGTGACTCTGTTTACCAGCCACCACAGCAGTGAGCACAGCATTTACCTCATCGGGGTTGAGAGGCTTAATTATTCCCAGACAGATGGATGCTGCATAAGCGCGAAGTGTTATGATGACTAAATCTTCCTGGAGGTGCCTCGAATATCTCTGATTAGTTTGTTTATCCCCCAGATTCTGCACCATGGGCATGACAAAGATTTCAAGGAACGTGTTTAAGCAGGGGCACTGCTGCCGTGCCAGATACCTCCGGGTCAGAGGGAAATAGATGATGGAAAACCAATTAATTTTTTACAGCAAGAAAAATAGCTACAGGATTGAGAAACATTAATTATTTATCGAACTGCTGCCTTTGCAGAAAAAAAAGCAAGAGTTTATAAATACCCATATCTCTCTACATATAAAATAATCACTCATGGCACATAACAGGGTAATAACTTCAGTAATCTGAGCTCCTGTTTTGATACTGTTCTTTTTTTCAGAGGTCAATAAAAATAATGAGAGCAAAAATACTTAGGAGCCTCAGGAAGAAAAAAACAAGTACAATAATGGCAGGCAGTTGAGTTATGGAATATTTAGCCCACGGTGCTTGGTTCTAGTCCCCCTGGTATGAAGAGGTGAACTTCTGTGTGTGTCTAAGTCAGTTCCTGATAGCTGTGGATCTGTCCCAAGATGCAGGTGAGATCCAAGTATCAGAGATGGAGAAGAACCATGGCATCTTAGCAGGTCAGCTGCAAGGTGGACACTGGTCACGAGCCCCTCACTGTTGCAGAGACGGCATGCAAATACTGGATTAAAACATGGATTAAACTGGATTAAAACACTGGATATAAACATGGATTTGCTGCAGCCACCTTCCTGCGGGTAATCCTGGCCCCTGGAAGGGACCTTAAAGATTGTCTTGTTTCAACTCACTGTCTTGGTCAGGGACACCTTCCACTGTCACAAGTTGCTCCAAGCCCCATCCAGCCTGGCCTTGGACGCTTCCAGGGATGGTGCAGCCACAGCTTCTCTGGGCACCCTGTGCCAGGGCCTCACCACTCTCACAGGGAAGAATTCCTTCCCAGTATCCCATCTATCCCTGCCCTCTGGCAGTGGAAAGCCATTCCCTGTGTCCTGTCTCTCCAGGCCCTTGTCCAAAGTCTATCTTCATCTCTCTTGGATCCCCTTTAGGCAGTGGAAAGGGCTCTAAGATCTCCCTGCAGTCTTCTTCAGGCTGAACCTTGGTAATTCAGCACTGCTAAAGCTTAATCACCTCTGATTTCCTGCCTGGATATACCTTGAGATGCCACTGGTGCCTTCTACAGACCTGTGCTGAGCACCTTGTGCTGTGGTTCACAGGGTGCCCAGAGAAGCTGTGGCAGTCCCATCCCTGGAAGTGCCCAGTGCCAGCCTGGATGGGACTTGGAGCAACTTGGGACAGTGGAAGGTGTCCCTGCCCAGAGGAGGGGGTGGAACCGGATGAGCTTTAAGATCCCTTCCAACCCAAACCATTCTGTGATTCTTAGTCCTGCCCACATATCTGGGATAGGATTAGCTGTGCAAGGCAGATCCCCTGGGGATTCTGTTGGTGTCCTTGTGTATCTAAATCTATCTCTATCTATATCTATCTATCTAGGTGCAAGCCACAAAATGCAAACTCAGAAGGACATGAGATGCAGAATATGTTTTAATCCAGGTCCAAACTGGAGTTTGGCCCATGCACACATGCCTGAGAGAAGGGCATCCCCAAGAATTTCCCAGAAATGGCCCTGTCCAGAGGACAGCAAGCAGCAGAGCCAAGCCAGGGCTATCATGACAGTGGCTGGGCACAGGACTGAGGTGAAGAGCAATCCCCTACAGAACCAAGCACACCCAAGCACCATTCATCTCAGAGGACCCCTCACCCATTAGGACTTATCAAGTTATGTGGCAATAACCCTTTTATTCAGGTGTCTGGTGGATTTGGAGGCTCTTCCCCGCTGCATCTCTTCTCTGAGCTTCAAAGAGCTGCACTAAGGTCACCTCTCGGTCCAACCAGTGAGTCAAGAGGTTGGACTTTGTAAGATCCCTTCCCATGGGACAAGAGCACATCAACTAGGTTCCACAGCCAGGGCTGACCTGTTCATAGAAATAGTTTATTTGCAGAAACCCTTTCTTTGACTTGTGAAAGAGAGGAAAAAAATTCAGATTTCCTTCTCTGGGCACCCACTGGAGCCACTTCAGCAAGTTCAGTACTTCAGTGCTCTGCGTCTGCAGAGATCTGTTTGCTAGGTTTTCAACCCAAAATTCCATTCTGCATCCTCTCTCACATGCCAAACTCACCATCCTCAGGCCTCCCTATACACTCCATGCCATGAGCAGGAGGCTTCTCTGTCTTACTGTCTTTCACTGCCTAAAATGGCTTAAACCAATCCTTACACTGACATAGATTATTTTTGGCCAAAGGTAACACAATAATTTGTGCAGTAACATCAGTAATTATCGATACAGAACTGCAGTAATTAACAACCAGGGACAATAATTAGGCACTTTCCTCCCTATTATGCAAAATGGCAAAGAACAGCTGGGTTTGCTCAGTCAAATTGAAGCCCATGAGGATGAAGGTTTCATGACTGGAGCAAAGCTAAACAGTTTGGCTAACTTGGGAACAAACAAGGCTTCTGAATTTTTGAAAACCAGGCCCACATTTTGGCATGGCGTCTCTGACCACAGGAACTTCAGGTTTCCTTCCTCTCCAATCAGGATGTGCAAAAGTCAGGGAAATGCCTTGAAACTCTTCATCTGTTTTTGGAGGTTGTTTTTTCCAGACACACTGAGATGGTTTGATTTGAGTCTGGTTCATCTTTGTGGCAAAGTTACCGGGAGGTGGAAAGGATAAAATAGGAGGAATTTCTGATAGCTCTTCTCTATGAGTCTTCCCAGCTCTGTCTTCACTTCCCTTGCAGTTATGCAGCAACAGAGGTTTTCCTCTGTGGTTTCTTAATGCACTGCCAGGAGCAGGGCTGTCCTAAGCACGGAAGTCCCTGTGACCACCTGCATGTCATCCTCTGTTACATGTAGATTTTGCAATTTACAGCACCAAGTTTTCCTAGATGTGACCAATCTGTTTTCCAATATGGTCACTGCGAGGCAGGAAACCCACCCACCCCCAAACCAGCCAACCACACCAAGCTCCCAACAGCTTCTGCCAACAGTGTCTGGGCCAAGTCCCCCCTGTGCTGTTGGCCAGGGTCAACAAAAAAGCCGACAAGGAGTTTTTTTATCATAATGAGGCTCTGGATTATCCCAACAACCAGTGCGGCACTCAAAAGACTCTCACCAGACTTTTTTGGGGGAAAAAGGCAGAGACCAGGAGGAGGCTGAGAAAAAGGAATTAAATGTCAGACTATTTCTTTTCCCTATCAAGAAGGATGAATTTCCTAGGATTCCCCTGCAGGGAGAAGCAAGTCAGTCAGAGCAGTCCTGGTCTTGATACAGTGGCACAACCCTGGGGCTTCCAAGAAAACAGAAAGAGACCGAAGTTGGATTCATAAAAGCTTTGGGAAGACGAGGGGGAAGAGGAGCTAATAATAATAATAATCATAATCATCATAATAAAAATGCCTCAGGGTGATTTCATAACATTAATAGGTAATGTAGTCAATTATATAGGCTTATTTTATTTCAGCAAAGTGCAGGTGGTGAGCTACATCTCCTCACAGGTGCTTTTCCAATTAGCTGTACGTCTTCTAGGTGAATAAATGGCCCAATGCCAAAGCTCCATGCCACTGGCAACAGACTAATCCAAACTAATCCCAAGGACTCATCTTGCTTCATGTTAAAGCAACTAGAGTATATTTTATTTATTATCTCTTGAAAGATCTCTCCTCTTCTTGGAAAAACAAGGAGGACTATTTCACAGCGGAGGCCATAAATGCAGTTCACTCGGCATTCAGTAAGGGCTGGAAAACTATTTCTGCCTGGATCCAGTTGCTCATTACCATTATGTAATAGCAGATGAATATCCTATTCTGCATTAGCTAAATGTTTTCTTTTAATAATCAACTCATATCCACATAATGGGGCAGCTTATGCAATCGGCCACCTCGTGAGCTCTTCAGGGAGACATCTGTATTTCAGCATTGTTAATTACCATCATTGGATCATTAAAATGTATTTATTTACTTTTGTTATTACAACTGGGCGAGTCCTACTGCTTAGCAAAGGGGCTGGCTGTTAAAACCGCCTGGTGTAGGCATGGTGTGGGCAGGAATTATCCCAGATAGCCACACACACACACATACACCAGCATCCAGCAGGCACTTTGGGCTTGATGTGACACCTTGCTCCTCCCAAAGCACGGATGATGATGTGGGTACAGAGCAGATAGGCGGGAGAAATGGGGGACAACCATCCCTGCTGACGTGATTGTTCATTTTACATTAAATTCTGGTAGAAACATCCGTGTTCATGCTGTAGGATGGATTTTGTGGAGCATCACTACCAGTCTTTTGACTTCTAGAGGTCGGACACTGGGAATTCTCACAATGACAGCTCAGTGTTGAGGGCACAGCAGCTCCCTGATATTTGACCTGAGGAAAGGGCCGAAAATGCTCAGTTTTGACCTGATGCAGGGAATTTTACAACACAGCCACATCTTTGGACATTCTTTGCCAGACCTCTGCTGTTTTTTAGTAGAGTGTTTGAGGAAAGGAAGGTTTTCTTCACAATTTTCCAAAGGAGCTAATTTGTTCTATGACTAAGTAAGTTGCTGCCAGAGTCTCTCAGAGGACCTTCAGTCCCTAGTTCCCATTAATTTCCCTCACGTCAGTCTCTTACACCACGGATCACTTTCACAATGTCGGAACCAGAGTGCTGGGGGGTGGAATTAGATTCTCTTTGAGGTTCCTTTCCACTCAATGCAATCTTGGATTCTGTGTTGGTCACTAAAACCTCTTAAATCCTCCTTCTCTCAGAATTTACCCAGGCACCAGCTCTGGGTCACCTGCAAATCCCCAGGGACTCTACCTGACTTTAGACACTCCTGAAAGTCCCATTAGTTACTGGAGAACGCTTTAAAAAAAATCCAACCACTTCCCCAAGCTTTTGACATGATGACCCCAGGTTGGTGGGGAAGAGGAGGCTGCCAGGATAAGGCTCCCTGACATCATCCGAATCTGGTCCAGGACCATCAGACACCTGTTAAGCCTCCCAGTGTAATTCCACAGCAGTTGCTGCCCTAACCCACAAGTGCACAAGCGGGAACATGAGTTGTTTGGATCACTTGCCTCCAACATTGTTCTCTGGAGTGTTTGAAAAAGGCCTAATGAAAAGTGACTCAGAAATAACTGACAAGTGCCAGCCTCACCTTTTTATTGTTTCATCAAAATGGGTAAGACAGTGAAGGAGAAGAGTCAACCTCTATAAGATCCACTGTCCCAACTTGTCTGCAACTTGCAGGCTGAGTGAAATGTTGATACAGGTTTGACAGGGCTGCTTGATTTATGAAGAGCTCAAAGGAGGGGAAAAAAAGGGAGAAGAACTAAACATTATAAATCAATGAGTAACATCCATAACCCTGAAGTGCTTGTTGTAAACAATACAAAACACCAGCCTAATTTTTATAAGTGTAATTTATGACAAGCAATTCCTTCCAAATGAGAGAATTTAAAAGGAAAAAAACGTCACTTGTTAGAATATCATTAATTCAATCAGAGGAGAACTAAGCCAACCATTGTTCCTAATGGCGGAAAATTTCACGGGAGCTAATTGCTCCTCTGTGGTGCTTCTCAGGGTGTCTGCATTGAGGCCTGTCGGTGCTGGAGGAGACCCAGGCTGAAAGTGAGAGCAGTGGGGGCATGGCCAGACCCTCAGCTCTGCCCAGTCCTTGGTACAACCCTGGGTACCACTCTGCCTGGCTGGAAACCTGCTCCCAGATGTGCTGCTAGCTTTATTCCACCCTCTCCCAGCTTGCTTTCTCTCCAGGGACTTCTCCAGAGCCTGGAGAAAGATGTCCATGTAATGATCCAACCTCTTGGGCAGTGAGGGGATCAGGGTAATACCAGGTCAGTAAACTTCCTGCACAACCTGAGTACTGTGGGAAAGCCAAAGGTGCTAAACCTGTTCCCAAACTCAGTAGTGATGCCCAGTCTGACAGCTGCGGGTACTTTGCAGATGCAGCTGTGCTGTGCAGCTCAACAAACCCTGCTGACGTGGGAATTAAAACTCCTGTGGCAAGGAGATGACATAAGTCAACCCAGATAATCCTGTTGTTACCTCTGCCTGCCTCACTGCTCACCATCAACCTAAACCTCTCCAACTAGTATTCCCCACCTTCAGTGCTCATAGCTGGAAGATTAAAGCAGCAAATGGTACCATGGAGAAAAAAACTCAAAACTATTTTCCACGTTATGCAAGCACAGAATAAGGAATGTCCTCTTCTCATCCCAAAGACCTTTCAGTGCAAACAGCAAAATGAGAGATGGAGAGAAAAAGGATGCTTTCACACAGCCTGTCACCCCAGGTATGAACTGGTGGTCTGGGAAGTTCCTGTCCCAGCTGTGGTTTAAATTAATCTGTTTTAATTTGTGCCATAGCACAATAGGAGAGCCTCTCACAGCACAGGGAATGGGACAGAGCACCATCATCCTCTCCAAAAAAGCGTGTCCATTTACACCATGGCAGGATTCAAGTGACATGGTTTGCAGAAGCAGGAATCAAACCCCAACTGAATTCTTAACCCAGGGCCTGGCTCACAAGAACATCTTTGTGTTTATTCCCAGCGTTTTCACTGCAAAGCTCATCTCTCTAGGCCTGCTGTTTGCCTTCAGGTGATTAACAGATTCCAGAGTGCTTAGGGATGGAAAGTTCTTTATCTAGAAATAAATGGATCTAACAGAGATTTAATGAGACTGTAATTAATTAACGTTTGCAGAATGCCGTGTAAGGCACAATGAAATGCGCCCTCAAAATGCAAGGTATTAAAAGGCAGAAAATGTATTATTGTTGGCACTCCAGGGAGCATTAGCAAAGCCCTTTCAGCTCTGTCTTCTCACCTTCCCTGCTATTTCACAATTGTTATTCCTCCCAAAGGGAAGTGGGGTGCAAAACCTGATGATTTGCTCGCCAGCGAATGGCTCCTTCGTTAAAAGAGGTAATGACGGAGCTGCTTGAGGACACGGAGCAGGGAAGGTGGTGCTGGGACATGGAGTGCTGGCTGTGCAGGGCTCAGGTGCGTGGCAGGACCTGGTCTTTACTGTGGGATAAACACATGGCCAGACAGGGCTCTTTAAAATTAATCCCCAAGAGAGCAAGAAATGCCTTACCAGGGACATTGATGATCTTTGCCAGAGATGTCTTCACTTCCAAATCTGCAAATCATCTTTAAGCAGCAAATTCAGCATCAAATTTTAGGGATTTGGCCCTTCTGTTCCCAAATCCCTGTTTAATACTTGCAAGCTGCAGGCACTGCAAGTGATTTACATAGGTCCCTAAAGTTTGGACAGCCTCAGTACATGGAATCCCAGACTGGTTTGGGTTGGAAGAGATCTTAAAGCTCATCCAGTCCCACCCCCTGCCTTGGGCAGAGACACCTTCCACTAGACCAGATTGCTCCAAGCCCAGCCTGGTCTTGGACACTTCCAGGGATGGGGCAGCCACAGCTTCTCTGTACCAGGGCCTCACCCCCCCTTACAGGGAAGAATTTCTTCCCAGTATCTAACTTAGACCTACCCTCTTTTAGGATATCTTATCCTTTTTTTAAAATCAGATGTCACAATGGTTCAATAGAGGGCAGAAAGCTCTAGAGGTAGGGGGTTATCTAAGCTGCTCCCACACATTTAAGTGCAAATATCAGGACTGAGCTAATCACGACTGAATATCAAGACGGGGGGGAAAAACCTGCTCTACAGACTGTTCAGCAGCACCAAGCTAGTCTGTCCTTGTGCAAATCATAGAGGAACATATGTAGCAAAGTTAATCTTAAAGATTTCCTACAAACAGCTAAGTCTAAATATTTGTTTCACCAGGAATATTTGGAGAGTGGATGAAAGTGTTCTTAGCAAGTACATGGACATGTGCACCATACACACATACACAAATACACACACATATGCATTAACACTGAAGGTGGGGGTAGCTGTGACCTCCAGAGGGCTTGGAAAGCAAAATAAATCTGTTTCCACTGTGTCTTGGAGAGAAGGAACTGACACAGCAAGTTGCATTATAGACACTTCACAGATTGAGCAATGACATTTGTTTTTCTGGTAAGCTCTTAAATGCTTTGAAAGAGGTGAAACACGATCCATCTAAAACTCGAGCTTAGAGTCATCAACTCTAAAGTCACCCTCTCAATTACACTTACAAACAGCATTTTCCTCCACAGAATTAGAAGCAGTCTCTGTAATCCCTTGGTCATTGCAGCACAGCAATCCCACACCTGCATGCAGGGTGGGAGATCACTTGGATGAGGGAACTGCACAGAGATAACTTGAGATGGCACCAGAAATGCTGTTGGCAAAGAGGGAAGACTGCCACAAGAGATGCACTGACCACGGAGACTGGTCACACCCCCTTGCTGGATATCAGGAAGCTCCTCTGCCAGCCTGATCACACTCTGCTGGCCCTCATCCCTCCCCTGCTGTATTTGGGAGGGATAAATAGGAAGGCAAGGAGAAACCCACCCCGACAACTAAAGCATTGTGTGCTGCCAAAGCCTTTACCACGTTGCAAAGCCTTCAGTTCATCTTCCCAGCACTGGTAAGAGGAGGCTTGGAGCAACGTAGTCTAGAGGAAGGAGTTCCTGCCCATGGCAGGGGGGTTGGAACTGGGTGGTCTTTAAGGTCCCTTCCAACCCACATTGTTCAAGGATTCTACATACTGGGAGGGAGCAGAGGAGCTCAACAGACATGGTCAGAAGACCAGGGAATATAAACCATGCATAGAAATGGAAGAAACTGATTTCCATTGCCCCTCAATTTCAGAGCGTAAAGCGGCAACAAACCCAACACCACAACCTGGTTGCCAGAAGAAATCTCTCCCATCCTGCCCGCCATGGCAAAGGTTGCATGGGAAACCATGAAACCTAAGAGTTGCAAGAGCTTTGTGGCGGCCACAACTCAAACAATGGATTAGGATGTGTTACACTTGTGGAGGACACTTGGCTGCACCTAGCCAGCCTGGAACAGCAAACCCCCAAATCCATGTCTGAACAAGCTTCATGGAGCCCTGTGTGGCCAACTAAACCTTTTACCCATGAACAGTCTCTTATCTAAATTTCTCCTTCTCACATGTGTCTCGTGTCTTCTCGTGTCTCACCTACCCAAACAAGCCTGTCCTTGGCAGGCCAGCCCCAGGAGGAAGAGTGGAAGACAGCTTGATTGCCAATATCTAATCATAATTTGGGATCCAGAAAGCTACTTACCTTAGGAATTGCTTAATAATACACTTAGTGTGTGAAGTATTATCACTACATATAATTAAATACAGAGAGTTACACAGAGGGAGATAAGGATCCTGTGCAAACGGACAAGAAGGAAGGTAATTGAGATCTGGGCTTCTATTCTGCCAGCTCCTCACCTAGATCACTGTGAACTGCCCCAACATGTGTGCCTGGAGAGAGAAAGACTTGGAAAGTGGGAAGGGAGAGGGGATAAGTCACTCCCTCTTGCCCTATCTGTCCCCACTCCTCCGTTTCCATGAACAGTGCCCACAAAATCCACAGGAAGCCCTGGAGTGCAATGGGGAAATTGGTGCACAGGAACAATGAAGCCCTGGGGTGTGAATTATTTAGTCCCGTGGAAGAACAATTAAGCTCTGTGAGGTATTTTGTCCAGCCCTATGGCAGATGGAAGTTGGAAAGTGCCAGCGAGGTGTGACACACACAGGGGACAAGTCGTGCCCAACCTCCAGCAGCCCCAAACTGATGCTTTGACTCATGGGACAAAAAAAAAAATCTGTTGTGATATTGAACCCACCCTGAGGATTTGCACAGGAGGTTAGTGCCAACCCACAGTTGAGAATTTCACCCCTTTTAAGAAGGGGTAACAGAATCATGGAATGGATTGGGTTGGAAGAGATCTTAAAGCCCATCCCGTTTCACCCCCACCCCTGGGCAGGGACATCTTCCATTATCCCAGGTTGCTCAAAGCCCCAACCAACCTGTCTTTGGACACTTCCAGGGATGGGGTAGCCACAGCTTCTCTGGGCACACTGTGCCAGGGCCTCCCCACTTTGACAGGGAAGAATTTCTCCCCTATATCCCATCTAACCCTTCCCTCTGGCAGTTTAAACGCAACATCCCAAGTCCTGCTGCCTTTGAGCCGAATTGGCAGGTTGCAGGACGTTTAACATCCCTTCTTGAGGAGAGAGGAAATGCCACCAGGACTGATTTATTTTGTTGCTTTGCTGGCGGGGGATGTGAAGCAAACAAGAAAAAAAAGAAGGGAAAAGAGCAGGAAAATGGTGGAGAATACAAATGAGGGTAGAGGTTCTAGCAAGACATTTCTGCTGCAGAATCACCTACGTTTCTGCAGTGGTGCTGCCATAACTTGTGATAGCATTGCTCAGCTCATGGCAGAAGGGGGCTCTCCTCATATCCCAGTTCTTGAAGCTACATGAGCATTAGTAGCACTATGAGTTATGATATTTCTTGTTGAACCCATAAAGCCTTAGAGAGCCTCTATGCCAAGCACTGAGACTACTCAAACCCAGACAAGCAAATCCTTCTTTAGAGGAGGAGCACAGAGGGAGCTGACAGCCTTTGCATGTGCAAGGAGGAGAGAGAATGAAAGGAGAAAAGCAACTATTGCTCACAATTATTTTCCAGTCTTTTGTGCCCATGGAAAAAAATTAGAAAATATGCCTGGAATAGCACAAGGAACAGTGGAAATGCAGAAAACAACCTGAAACTTATTTCTCTAAGCTCTATATTTTCTGTTCCTCAATATTAGGATGTCTCAATTGACACCTCCTAATTATAACATCCAGCTGCAGCATCATAATCAAGGTGAACAGTGAACCTGAGAGAAAAGGTCTTCAAACACAGATGCTCTTTGCCAGCCTCCCCAAGCATCCCTGAGAGTGTTTTGGGTTGAAAGGAGCCTTAAAGCCCATCCAGTTTCACCCCCTGCCATGGGAAGGGACACCTTCTATTAGACCAGGTTACTCCAAGACATGTCCAACCTGGCCTGCAGAAGCATTTCAAAAGTCAGAGGATTGTTCACCTTTTCCTTACCCAAGGACAGTGAAAGAATAAGCAAACAAAAAAGTCAAGGGAAGAGGAAAATGGTTCAAGACCCCTTGGCAAGACAAGCAATAAGTGCACACCAGGCTTGGACAACAAACACATCAAGGAAGAAAACAAAGGTGTAAGAGAGAAAGGAGAAAATATTTGCCTTTTTTTCTAGAGTCCTTTTCCCTCTCAGGCAAACAATATTTATGCCATGGGGCTTTGACAGTCATCTGGAAAACACACAAAGCCTTTTTGTTCCCACTTGCCTCCCAGGTGGGAGGACTGGTCGAGCAGCTCTGAGGAATGAGGGTGAAAACCAACGACCCAGAGCCACTTTTTAAAGGGAGAAGAGGAAAAGGAGTGAGGAGCAGGACAGGAGGGCCAAAGCTCTGCAAGGGAGGGAAAAGGAGAGTTCCAGAGCCAGAATTCCTGGACATGTCCCTTCCAAACCAGTCCACTCTGATTTGGAACAGCATCACATCCCTCCTGACTCCAAAGGACCTGCATTGCCTCAAAACCCACTTCTGAGCGGCCAACTAAAATTTACCTACAAACATCATTGGGTCAGGATTTCACTTGCACAACAAATTCCTGGGAATTTTTAATAGTGGACTTTAAGCCCCACTAAATCACAGGGATCTGCAGGAAATCTTGAGTGACGACATTGGTTCCTTTCAAACAGGCATTTAGGACATGATAAATTTGGTCTGAACTTAAACTTCCTCCCACGGGAAGCTCAGCAAGCCAAAAAGCACTTCTAAGACAAATTCAGAGTGATGTAATGGATATGTGACTAAAGTAGTGGGGTTTAGGTAAACCTTAATCCATAATAAATTGCAGATAATTTGTATGTAAAGGGTTATAAAGACTGTCTGGATACTTCTAATAACTAAATGGGTGAGTGAGAAGAGGAAAGAAGAGATGAGGAAACCAATTAGATGTAAATTTAAATAGGAGACCAGCTTAACACCCCCTAGAAATGCTCATTATTTTGGGAAACACTGGCCTGATGGAATTAAAATGCTCCGTGGGAAGAGGACAAGTTTTTCAAGTATGGGAGAGTTTGGAGGTGGACAGAAGGAAATGAGTAACTTGCTTAGAGATGAAGTCTTTTCCTTTTGTGGGGAAAAGAAAAAGATGAGAATATGAAAGTTAGGCATTTTGAAGGGCTCAGATTGATCCTGTTTCAACATTTTAGGCTTTTTCTACATCAGTAGCTTTTAAGAAAGTTATAGCTAATGGCTTTATCAGCAAAGCATTGACTTACCAACAAGGATTTCTGCTTGAAAAAGGAAGTTTTTGGTGAAAAATCAGGGCTGTTAACATTGAACATCCATATTTTTAAAAAGGACATTTCAATTTTTTTTCAGTTTGATTGCTCAATAATTCTCAAATGCAACATTATTCAATTATTCCAGACTCCCAGGATTCCTATACCAAGTGGGATGTCTAGACCATAAAAAGTCATGGGCTGCTTGCCCCAGCAAACACCCACTAAGGAAAGGTTTTCCACTCATTAATCCACCCCAAAGTCCCTATGCACAGCAGGGGATTTACTGTAACCTGGGCAGGACATCACAAAGGGGTTTGCAGGATTTGGGATGTGCCACTCAACATTTGACTTTCACTCCCAGCATCCCAGGCCTCACTCACGGCATCCAGAACCTGGAGTATCTCCAGAGCCACTGAACCAGGTTGGTCACCCCGTCATCCTGCAGGGAAGTTGCTCCAAGCCACTGACCCATCTGAGACTGGCAGAAAAAAAGCACAGAATTTTCAAAATCACCAGAGTTTGCCTTCTGGACATGGTATCACACTCAAAATTGTGGAATAGTTTGTGCTGGAAGGGATCTTAAATCTCATCCAGTTCCACCCCCCTGCCATGGTCAGGGACACCTTCCACTATCCCAGGCTGCTCCAGGCCCTGTCCAACCTGTCCTTGGACACTTCCAGAGATAGGATAGCACAGATGCTCTGGGCACCCTGTGCCAGGGCCTCCCCACCCTCACAGGGAAGAATTTCTCCCCTATACCCCAGCTAACCCTGCCCTCTGGCAGTGGGAAGCCATTCTCCCTTGTCCTGTCCCTCCAGGTGCTTGTCCAAAGTCTGTTTCCATCTCTCTTGGATCCCCTTCAGGCACTGGAAGGGGCTCTAAGCTCTACCTGGAGCTTTCTCTTCACCAGGCTGTACAATGTTGGACTTGCTCCAGCAGCTCCACATCCCCCTGCTGTTTGGGGTCACAGAGCTGAATTCAGCTCTGCAGGAGGGGTCTCCCCAGAGCAGATGGGCAGAATCACCCCTCATGTGCTGCCCATGCTGTGGGATGAGTTCAAGTCATGATCAGGTTTCTGGGGTCACATGAAGTCTCTCACCCACCAACACCCCACTCCTTCATGTTGCTTTCAAAATCTGCCCCTTTCCTTACATGTTATAAATCACCTTTTTTCTTCCAGGCTGCCCCTCCTGCCACTGCCAGGGCTGGGGAACCCACCACCAACACAGACATCGACACTGCAAGGAAGGACAAAGTGATCGCCCCTCCTCTCCCTCCTTCCCCCTCTTCCTACTTTCCTCTCTCCCTCCCTCCCTCCCGAGACTAATCTTTCATGACCCGCTGGTACATTTTAGCAGGTGATGGATCTGGGGGCAGATAATTCTGCTTTCTGGTTAATTAATCCAGCATTACAAGAGCAATGAGAGACTAATGCCCGGTCTTAATCCCCCTGCAATAACATTGCATTCCACCTTCCAAGGCAGGGCCACTTGTTGGGGTGCAATTGGGGTATTTCAGATCACAGAGGCTACTGGTTCCCAGTGCCATTCCTACTGCTCATGCTTCATTAGCCATAATTAGATATGTTACCCACCCCATACACTCGATCTAAGCCCAAAATATTGTTTTACAACATTAATTAAAAAGCATTGACACTGAATGCTTGGTTCACATGCTCCAATGTGATTTACGGGTTATGTTTAATTACCTGACAACTGTGATTTACCACATCTACCAGGTAGGTACTGTGTGAATTTAAATCAATTAATGTTAGGTGGCTTTAGTGTACCTTGCTGGGGAACGAGGGAGGGTATCTCATGAACACTAAACTCCAGACACATGAAAAAAAAAAAAAGATATTTCAGGCATCTAAACTGCAAACAAGATAATGTGACCTGGGCAGAGTCCCACAGCAGCTGTTTGTGGAGCATTGCTTCATTGAGGATCTTAGTGACTTTTCATGGATGGTTTAACTAATTAGTTGAGTAGGCCCTCAATAAACGAGACACCAAGTAATGTTTAGCTTTAATTACACAGTAGCCCTGTTCAGTTGCCCTAAGTCAGACATGTGCTTAAGTGTTTTGCTGAATTAGGGTCAGTGTGAATACACAACTCCTGTAAGCATCTAGGAAACTGTGCTGACATTGATTTAATGAATGCAGATTTGCAGCTGGGGAAAAAATATCCTGAAAAATAATGAAGAAAGAAAGCAGCTGGAGCCTTGGCTCAGAAGGGGCACTGTGAGAGGCACCTCCTGTTGTTGATCCCAGTCACTTTAGCAGGATAACATTCACATTTGGGGAGAGGGGCAGCTTGCTCTGGCATATGCCCTGGTGCAGTAAGATTTCCTGTTCCAGGAAGAGAAGGTTGATGTAGAGGGCCTTGAAGGATGGAGAATTTTGCCAGGTGTCCTCTTACCAGCTTTGCCCCATCACAATCCTCCTCTTTGTCCCTCTCCTTCCCCTTTTCCACCTTGTCCCTATCACAGGCTCTATGTTCTCCCACTCACATTCTCTCCTGCTCTTATTTCCACCTTCAGTCCAGCCCCTTCCTTCCAGCACAGCAACTTCAAGTGCAGAGCTCTCTCACCCCAAACTCCAGCTACTCCTTCCAGTAGTCTCCTCCATCTTACATTGCAAATAGCAATTTGCTCCTTCTGATTTTCACCCACCACTTTCCTTCCCTGGGAGCCCTGGGAGCTCATCAGACCAAGCCAGTGTCCTAACTCAGTTCTTTCTACACCCAGCTGCAGGGATACCCTGTATCCTTCTCTTTTACACAGATGTTGGGTCCTAAATCCAGTCAGGACAGAGGATACCTCACCATTGCAGATAAATCTTCTCTTCGTTGTCACTCCTACACCCACTGTCTCCAAAGGACCCCTGTGCTGAACTAATTCATTCCCTACTCCAGCACAAAGTCCCAGAACCCATACCCAATCCCCTTCATATTAATTCTCATGTTCCAATCTTTTGACCCAAATCTGTCCTGGACTTTCCATTTGGGTGATCTTTCTAGCTCCTCACCTTCCCTTTACTTTCAGCTGCTCTCACTTACCTTTTCTGCTTGATTTTTCCCAATTTTTTCCCCCCAAGTCCAAGCACACCCTAATTTATATCCCTTGTCCTTTCCAGCTCCCACCCATTCCCAGTTCATTAAAAACCTCCTTGAACACACCTTAGGTAATTGCTGCCCAGGCTCCTCTCTTCCCTCCCCTGCCATTTGCCCTCCTCTTCCTGACACAAGTATTTCAATCCCATTAAATCAACATATCCCAAAACAAAGAGAGTCAGTATTCAGGTGGAAAATTTCTTTAAAAAATAAACATCTTTGCTGTCCAGATGAATACGTGTTACTGAATTGTTTCCCAGCTACTCTGTTTATGTAACCTTGAAGCTGTTTCGTACAATCCTGTAGTTCTGACAACTCAAGATTTGTTATGAACTAATATGTTAAAATCAAAATAACTAAGAGGTACAAGAGATTATTGCAGATCACTCAGACAATCTGTGCAGGGAGAAGCAACAATTATAATTTGTATTTTTTTAAGAGGAAAGGCTTTTCTTGGGTTACCTTGTCTTCAACTTTTGAGTAAAGCAAACCCACTCTCTTTCCAATTTGATGGCCTTTAGGAAGTTGAAAATATACACATGGATACACGCATATTGTCTTTCTACCTGGTGTTTCTATGTGAATAAAGGGCTTTGAGCCAAAACCAATCAGATAAAATCTTTCAGGAACTTTTAATATGTCACATACTTGTGCAAATCGCCAGCGTGTTTATAGCAACAGGCACCACAACAGAGCTCTGTACTCAGTCAGAGTGGGCTCCATCTGTTTTATGCCTGTATTTACACGTGGCACTGGGCAAAACATCAACTGGCACAGCACAGAGGAACTCAGAGGGGTGGGGAAATCATTGCTCTTCACTCACCCCCCACCCTGAGACCCTGAACGGGCCATGGACACATCTGCAGGAACAGATGGAGTGGCACAGCTGTCACACAAAGCAAACATTATGGTTTAGGACAAGAGGAAACAGCCTTTTGTTGTGCCAGGAGAGGTTCAGGTGACATGTTAGGAAACATTTCTTCCCCAGAAGGGCTGTTCAGCCCTGGCACAGCTGCCCAGAGCAGTGGTGGACTCACCATCCTTGGAGTGAATTAAAGCTGTGTGGATGCAGCACTCGGGGACATTGTTTAGTGGTGGGATTGGCTGTGCTGGGAATGGTCGATCCATTGATTGATCCAATGGTTGAGCTTGATGATCAGAGAGATTTTTCCAACTAAATAATTCCGTGATTCTATGCTTTTGGGTCCTGTTGTAGCAAACCACTGGGCTGCTGCACCAATTCCTCCCTCTCTCTATGAAGGAGAGTAAACAAGACTTAATCGTGTCACTGAAGATGCTGTGAACTGTCAAAGACCTGGGAATCTCAGAGCGTAAGATCCAGCCCCAGAAGGAAATATTACTATGCATGATGGTGTGTAACCATGTCGGTGAGGAGTTGCCCAATGCTGGAATGGAGAAATCGTCTTTCGGGTTGTGTTAAGATAAAGGGGAAAAAGACACTTCTTTTAGAATGCAAATGTTCCTACCAAAGTAATTATTCCAGAATAATTAATCTCATAAATAACCAAAACCAGAGAACTTCTGTGTCCTGGAAGGATAGAGTTTCATGATTTTTGGGGATTCCTAGGTATGTTGTTGGCTCTTTTGCCAGACAGCACCTAAAATGGTGGTTTTCCAGCAAGCTGGGCCAGACAGAAACATAAACATCTTTGAGGATGAGATGGAAGTGATTAATTTGTATTCTCTTGGGCTGGAAGGATAAAGCCAAAGCATTTTAACCATTACCATCTTGCTACCAACAATGGGAATTTTACCCAATACATTGATTTCTTCAAGCAGTAAATGAACTGCTTTAATGTTTCTATTTGTCAATGGAAATTGCTTTCCAAGAAGCTGAGTAGAGTCTAAATTCTTCTCAAAGGACAAGTCCTTTTCCTTTTGTGCCTTTCAGTGAGGCAGAAGATGGAACCTTCACCTGCCAGGGTTGAATGCTGCCAATGCAGATGTCTATCAACAGGTAAAATGAGTCCCCAGGCAGTGCAGGCTGATGGGAGCTCAGCTCTAGGCTTTAAAATGGGATGGAAAAGTGTCCGGATTGCATGGGGGAGCCTGGGAAAGACAAGCATGATTTATTGCACTAAATCACACAAATAAAGGTAAGTGAGTGACTCAAGCATGTGCTTGCCTTCACAGGGGTCAGCACAGCAGAGAGGCACATCCCTCTTCCCACCTGGTGGAAAACTGCCCCAGGGGATCCTCCCAGGATCCAGTTGCTGATCTGGGGAACATCACTTTAAGCCAATGTATTTAATTTCCAGTCCCCTGGGATTCCAGATGAACAATCAAAGGGGTGAAAAGGGAAGCTCCACCCACGTTTGTATTTCACAGGATGAGGCACATTATGAACTGACAGTAGAACTGCCCGAGGTGCAGTGAGGGCCGATGCAAAGCCCATATGAGCCCTGAGTTTTGATTGATTACCCCAGCAGAATTTTCTTTCTCTCGCCATAGAGTTAACTGCATGCACTGGATGGAGGAGATGCTCCCGGCCGAGAGGGAAGGCAAGGAAGAATCCCCCTCGCCCTCCCAGCCTTCAAACTTCTCTCCTACTGAAAAACCCTTTGCAAAAATAATTTTTCAGGGTTCTGCCAAATGGGTTTTAAACAATAATTAGCTGAGGAAGGGCTATGAAGATGCAGAAGTGCCATTAAAAGGAGAAATTATTCACTCCACCACCTCTGGGAGCAATGCTGTCCTGGTGTGGGAGGAGAGGAGAAAGTACCAAGAGCCCACTTACCAAACCCCGCTCTCCTTACTCAGAGGAAATTTTTTAATTGCCACCCACACAAACTCAACCCCCTGTGACTCATTGCCACAGAGAATGAGATCAGTTTTAAAGTGACCAGAACTTGAACAAAATAAAGGTTGTCTCCTAAGTTCTTCATTCATAGATGGCACCTTTTCCAGATTTTCCCACCTACTGCAAGAGGTAGAAATGTTCTGATTTATTTACTTCTTCACTTCCCCCAGGAAACAAGGCTCTCAGGAGATCCCATGACTCTTAGAACCAAGGATTTCTGCATAAACACCTATTCTCAGCATACAGGAAAAAGAATCCCAGAGCTGGGAGAGGCCTCATATTGTGGGACCACTGCCCAAGTGGGAACGACAGCTCTGGGCTATGATCAGCTCCTGCTCGGGATGCTTTACTCATTTCTGGCTCTCCTCCCACTGCTCCATTCCCAGCTCAAACCCAAAGGTGGAGAATAGAGAAAGGATTGAACACCTGAATCAACCTCCTACCAGCTGCTGTTGTAGAGCAAGAACAGGCTATGCATCATGGATCCCTCTGGATTTTGGACAAGAAAATAATTCCCAGAGGGATTCTGAAGCTCAGCTTCAAGCTTAGGGTGTCTCAACCCCTATGTTGTTGGTTGGGTTGTAGGTTTGGGCTCAGGGTTCTAATTACTTTTCATTCCTTTTTTCTTTAATGATAGATTTTGAGTGACAGATCTTTACATTGCTATCAGAAAGAATCCAGGAGCGGGCAGGGTTAGAGCTCCACTCAGGGTTTCCATGCCTCAGGGAAGCCCTTCCTGGCTCTTACCTGGCCCCTGAAGAACAGAGGTTTGTTGTGCAGGCTTGGGGAAAGAGACAGGAAGACATGAGTGTCCCAAAAGTTTGGTAGGAAAATGAATGTCCATCACACCAGAGAGGGAAGTGGTGAGGCAAAGGAGACATCCTTCAAGAGCTTCTTCCCATTCCTTCTCCCTGGCAGGAGAGCAGTGATCAAGAAGGACAGGGCATGGGCAGCTGGTGCCATATTCACCTTATTCCTTGTCCATGTGGTGACCACCCACACAGCAAAGGGCTGTGTCCTCTCCTCCTGATACCATGCTCCAGGCACCTGACCAAACCTGGGGGTGGTGATGTCTTGGAGCCTTCTTTTGAAGCATGGCTTTGCAGGAGTAATTTTTCCATGCTTCCTTCTCTCCTCCTGTTTTATCCATGGGTTCCCTAGGACAAGAGGCCTGCAATGGTCCATCACTCCTGGTACCAAATAATGCCATCGTGGCATCTTCTGACACAGACACTGAACAGAAAAGTTTGTAGACTATGTTCCATAGGAGGTCAAATCAGTTGCACATGGATCAGAAGCAAAATGAGGTTTTATCCATCAATCCTTTTTTTCTTTTTCCTTGCTAAGTGCATAATTTTTCCATTTTTCTTTAACGATCATTCTAATGTGAGACTTTAAGCACTGGGGCCAGAACCTGAAATAATTCTGCTTGAACAGGTCTTACCTGAGGTTGTTATTGGGTTGCTGCGTGTCTTCTCCAACCTCTCCCATCTTCCACGGCTGCAATTTCCAAGAAACCGGGCAAGAAGAATCCATCCACTGTTCCAGCTTGCCTTGCTGAGGGGCTTTGGGATGGTGGGATCAAGTACCAACACCAATTGCTCTGTGCCAGAGCACACATTTTACATGGCCCCACTTTGCAGCTCTCCCAGCCTGATGTGGTTTCTGCCCAGATAAGCCAATATACACCCAATGGCTGTGGGAAGAGGTTAAAAACCCCCTAATTTGCTGTCTCTTGCCTATTCATGGAGCAATTCCAATTATTTAATGGATTAAATGAGCCTGAAAGCCACAAGGAGCCCCTGTGAAAGGAGAGGAGACAGCATCTCACAGTTGGAGGTATTTCATGGGTCAGGTTTTGGCAGAGAGGCATCACCAGCATCCAGGGTTGGCTGTGCCATCCCTCTACTTCTCTTCTGCAGGAGCGGAAGAAGATTGGAAAGGTGGGAACTTCTGATTTTTTGATTTTGCTGCTGTGATTCTCACTTTTCCTGAAACTGGATACAGGGTCTGGTTGAGGCATGGGACTAAGTCTCTTTCCTAGAGGCCACCTATCTTCCAGGAGGTCAGTTTGTTGGGAAGCCAATGTGCATCCTCAATGATGAAAGATATGAGCAGAAAAATTCCACCTGGCATGCAGGGACCTTGCTGAAGTCCTGGGACTGTGTCTGCCCCCATCACCGTGACGGGACTGCCAAGCATCAGCTCCATCCCACTTCCTTGCTCTTTAATGCGTGTTCTGAAATAGATTTTTCCAAAAGAAAAATGGTTACCGGGGCTTTTCCCTCCTCTACTTTGCTTGGCTGGGTCACCTCTGTTTATTGCTCATTCCCATGTTTATCTCTGCTCCCAAGCATCTGGGGACAGGCTCTGTGACTGGGGAGTTCTGGACAGGCAGGATGTGGCACCCAGGATGTGAGACCCCAGATGGTGGGAAAAATTCAGCCAAAATGCCCAATTTCCTGTGAAGTTCCTTTATTATCATTAGTATCATTACTACTAGTATTAATATTACTTTTATTAATACTGTTGTTGTCTTGTACTGAAATACCGACTTTAGGATTTTTTCCCAACAGAAATAACAGGTCTATTTTTAAGGGGAACCCATGGACTAAGCAATCAGTGGGACAAAAACTACCTAAAAACTTCAGAGTGGAGTGAGGCAGTTGGATGGGAAGCAGCCTGGGAAGGAGCTGGGAGCAAGGTAGTACAAAGGTGCTTAGACTGGAAGCTTTGAACTTGAGTGAGAGACATCAGGGGAGAAATGCAAATAGGGAGTGAAAATAAACAAGAAGTACTTTTCCTGCACTCTTGTTAACCCATAAAACCAGAGAAGCAGAATCATGTACACCACGTGTGCCAAGGGAAAGGGGAAGAGAGAAAAACTGACAGCATTGCTGGCTTGACGAGATCTTCAGCAAAAAAACAAATGACCTTTTGTGCTGTCTGGGGAGAAACTCTTCCATCATCTTTATGAATTTCCACCTTTGGCAACAGCTAAATAGCCTTGCATATCTACCATCAAAACACCAACAGCCATGCCATAAATCTTAACCCCAAACTATCATTATGTGCTGGAGAAAATGGATGGTTTGCTCTGCACATGAAAAAAAGTGCAAAGCTTCTGAAAAAGGAGACCCTTTCAGGCTGAGTGTCCTCCCTGGGCTCGCTCCTACTTGTTGGTGGGATGAACACTTCTTGCATGCTCAGCTGTTAGAAATACCCATGGAAATGTGCTATTTTCTTGTCTCTTAAAACTGTTATTATATTGATATTATCTGTTGCTTGCAACAGCGAGTCAGGTTGGGAAACACTGGGCGTTCAAATCTCAGCCACTCATCTGTAAAATGGAGTTAAGGAACTGGAGATTCTTGAGGTCCCATAAATTATAATAATTGGGATTAAACACATTGATACAGTCAGAAAAAGTGCCCAGAGCTTTTGCCTACCCCCTCTGCCCCATGGAGGACACAGTCCAGGTAGAGGCAGGAGTCAGTCCCCAGTGCTGGCTCAGGGGCAGCTGGAATGTGAATTAATTCCTCCCCTCTCATTACCACTTCCTGAGCCTGGGTGCCTACAAGCCCTGAGGGACAGCTGGGGATGAGGGGAAACATTAGTTTCTTAACAAATTCTTATGTCATCTTCTTGACAGCACCTTTAAGCACTGGATGACACTCAGGAATGATGTGGCTTAACCTCAAGGGTTCAAGCAAGAGAGCATTTCCCTTTGCCAAGGAGCAGCAGTAATCGCTGGAGAAGAAATCCATTCCAGCTTTCCGTGCCAGCAGCCACTGAGTGCTTCCCCCACGTGGCAGGGACACATCCAGGGCCCCCTGCTCCCTACAGGAACTGTGCTACCTCTGGAGTACCAGAGATTTTGGAAGAGTATCAGGATGGCTGGTCCCGATGAGCTTTTTCCACCTTAATGATTCCCTGATTCTCTGTGTGTGGATGAAGGGGATATCATACATTCCCCAACATTAGTACCTTTCCATGGAGGTGATGTGATGGACTGTAGATGCTCCCTTAGCCTGCTGCAAATGGGAAAGGAAGGGGGTTAAAGCACAGGGAAGGTGAGCTCAAGTGCAGGGACTCCGGAGCACCAGCGCTCCAGTGGGATGGAGGCTGTGCACGCAGGAGGAGTTGTATGCAAAGGCTTTCCCCAGCACTTCCTTTACACATTAATTATCTGGAGATGAATAAAAACCCACAGTATTATTAAATCCCAGGGATTAAAAGTTTAACATGACCAAGAAGAAGAAGCCTGGAGAATGTTAATTAATGCTTACATGTGGTTTCTACCTTCTCTTCCCTTTTTTTCCCCACCCTTTGTCTGCCTCAAAAGATAATAGATGGGAACAGCTTCTTCTGCCAAGGCCAGGCTTCACCAGTTAAGACTCTTCTTTTTCCACTCCAAAATGTTTGTAACAATTCAGTTCACAGGCTTGTGATTCATGGGGCTTTCCCAGTGTTTATTTGCAATTATAGCTCCCATTTTTCCCCAGCACTGGCCTTTCTTGTAGGTTATATTCCCCACACAATGATTCCCAACCCTGTCCCTGAGCCTGGGACACCCATGTCATCACTGCCTCCACTGCTGGAGCACGCTCTCTTCTCCCCCTCCCTCTCCAAAACAGAGAGATGAAGAACTTCCCATGAATGTGGCATCAAGAGCTGCAAATTCCCACCCTCGGTGGCTCTTCAGGAGCTGCTGTGTGACCCTGACCTTTACTGGGAACACCTCCAGATCAAGGCTATGGCATGAGTCTCTCACAGGGAGGACAGAAGGTGACACACGTAATCCCCAGCCAGATGCTCAGAAGGTATAAATGGCTCCCCACTGATTTATGTCAGCTGAAAATACAACTTGACCACTTTTCTTTCCTGTATAGTCCTGTGCTGTGTCGCTCTTGAACCCAGGAATTCTAGCTAAGCAAATTTCAAGTTACTGCAACAGGTGTAAAGAATGAGGGGCTGTTCCCTTCTCCTGCCCCAATGGAAAGCAGATTACCAATTTAATAAAAAAAAACCCTAAACAAATCAGAAAACACCCCCCCTCCCCCAGATATACATTTCCTATCAGACTTGTACTTGGATAAACATTCCTGGTTCCTGAAGAAATTTGAACCACAGAATATTCTGAGTTGGAGGGGAGCCCACAAGGATCATCAAGTCCAACTCTTAAGCAAATAGCCCATACTGGGATTGAACCTGCAGCCTTGGCATTATTAGCACTGTGCTCTGACCAGCCGGGTAATTAATGAACTTCATAAATCTGTCAGTATTTTAGTTGTAAACTCCAGGCCTTGGGTGCTGGGAATGCTGAAAACTGGGTGTTGCAAGATAAATGAATGATAAATTAATCTGTTTTTTTCTGGAAACATCAATATGAGGCGAGATACAAACCCCAGTAATAATAGATGCTGCCTTCTCTGCATTTTCCATCATTCCAGTCTGCCCCACCTACAGATGTCTGTCCATTCCCTCTTTTCCTCCTGCTGTTGATCATGAAAACCTGATGGAGATGTGCCATGCTGGGGGCTGAAGATGGGAGGAGCTCTGTGCCATCCATTCCTCATCCTCGTCAGATTCACATATGGTGACACCATGTCACAGGCCCAAAATGTTCCACGCCTGTGATTTTGGCAATCCTGCTGTCTCTATTTATAAAGCAAGATTGCCAGGGAGGCGCACCCAAAACAAGCACAATGCCAAGACAGGATTAAGCCTCTCTCATCGCAGCAATTCCAGGCTATTCTGCAGGGAAGAGGAGTTGTGGATCCCCTATCACACACAGCCAGTGGCTTGGGACTGGCCATAGACCCAGCTGAGAGCATCCATCAGCTCCTGGGAGTTATCCCATCCTTTTCCTAAAGAGTCATTGTTATCCCAGCGGTGCCAGGCTGGGAGGCAATGTAACACCATGAGGGGGAACCAGTGTGATCCCATCTTTTCATCTTCCTTAGAATACAAGCACAGAATTAATTTTAACTAAAGGAAGTCTCTTAAGAAGAGAAATTTACCCTGGTGTAATGGAAACTCCACCATACCCTGGGCACGCTTTCCATGCTCAATTAGCCACGCTGTTAAAACGTTTCCCCTGATGTCTCCATTATCCCTCCTCTCCATTAGGGAAAATCCAGTAGATTTAAAAATGAGACGCATGTCATTTCAGATTTTAATGCAAAAAAAAAGAAAAAAAGTATAATGGTCATTAGGATAAAAACCCATCCTCCAAGACACAATTCTCCAGAGGCTGAAATTGCAGCTTTTTGTTTCTGACTGGAGCCCAAGAGCTGATGAACTCCCTGACAGTACAAGTGCCCTTCTTGGAGGGGACTTGGCACAGCCCAGTCCTGTGATAAAAGGTTCTGTACAACCTCAGCCATGTTAACGCTGCCTGCATTCAAAACCCCTGAGCCTGAGCATGGACAAATATTTCCAAATGGAATCTAAGAGTGTCTGATTATTACCCCTGTAAGCAATCGTGGTTTCTCTTCTTTCCCCAAGTTAAAAACAAAGGCTGAGCACAACATCACCACTCGGCCTGCTCAGTGAGATCACCAATTTTTACTGTGGCATCTGTCAATACAATAAAGTACTAAGAGCTCCTGAAAAAAAATCTAGATAAAAATTGATTTTTATTAATTATAAACTCCAGCAATTACAGATATGATGGGTTCAATTCTTCTCTCACCCACTGACAGCACAAGGACACAGTGCCAGGTGAGGGACTGACCCAGAGGCACACAAGGGGTTGCCCAGGGCATATCCTTGTCCCCATCCTCGTCCCCGTCCTTGATGAGCAAGAAGTGGATCAGCACAGGAGGGAGGAGGGAGGGTGCACTGAGAGCCTAATGAGGCTGCAAGACTCCCTGCCACATGATGCTCCTGAAACCCAAGAATCAAAGTGTAATTTCTGTGGATAATGATACCTAGGGTCATTACAGCCAGGAGTAAGGAACATTTGGAAGGCAGATATGGTGTCATGTACCAGGGTTAAGCCAGCTGCTGGAGGTCAGGAAATGAGGAAAGATTGCTCTGCATCTGTCTGAACTGCTCCTCATATTCCCCTTGGCAGCCAGTGTGACACAGGCCGGACAAATTGGAATCAGCCACTTTTCTAAACTACTCCATATTACTCAATATTCTCCATTTCCACAGAATGGTTTGGATTGGGAGGGACCTTAAAACCCTCTCATTGAACTCCTATCATGGGCACGGATACCTTCCCATAGACCATTCTATGTTAGTCTTCAGCTAAAAACAAACTCTCAGACATCTGCTTTTGCTAAAAATGCCCAGCGATTATCAATTTCCATGCAAATCAAAGTCTGGTGGCTTCACTGTTAACTAGAAACATTAAGGAGATTAAGGAAAGGATCTTAACTCTGTGTACAGTTAGTGGTGTCTCCACAGAATGATTCCCCTCTGCAGGAGACAAGATAAATTGTCTCATTCTCCACACTGGACACAAAGAGAAGGAGATGGTCAGCTCAGACTTAACAGCAAACTTTATAATGGTCAAAGTCAGGTGGGGTGAAGCCCATCCAAAGGAAGAAATGTTTCAGGCTGCTGTTGTGTAGCATTGCCCAACCAACTATCAAAATGAGTATAAAAATATCTGCTTTAATTAAAAAAAATAAAAGTGGAAAAAAGTTCCTTTCCTCACCTTTGATTTGTCAGCCCTGAAAGGGCTCATTTTTTGCATACCATAAAAGCAACAAAAAATTGACAAAGTGAATCAGTTACCAACCAAAACTGAAGGAGAAGTAAAATTGTGTAAATCATTAGCAACTTCCATCAAGAAATTATGACATTAAATCCATTAAATCCTGGTGAAATCCACTGGTATTGGCTCATTGGGCTCAAGAACATGACTGACAAGGTGATCTGGAGGTGATTTACAACAATACAGTGCTGGGACCTTTTATTGACAGCCACCTTTGGGTGCCTACCCAGCTCACCCCTAATAGCAAATTCCAGTTGACTGTGGGGTGTCATGACCCAGCTCCAGACCTGAATTCTCCAGCTTGCTCCCATCCTGCACTTGCTGAATTGCAGGTGGTAAAAATAAAGGCTGTTATAGTATTTCCCAGTGCACCAAAAGCACATAAATTTGGGAGAATTTATGAGAAACTCCAGTCAAAACCTCTCAGAGGAATTAAAATACATTTCTTACTAGCAGCTGAACTCATGTTCATATTCTTACTGCTCTCAAAGAGGACCTCTGGGGTTTGCACTCCTGCCACTTTTTTTTTTGTCTTTGTTATTTTGAGAACTGTGTTTCATCTCTCTGTGCCTTTAGTTTCTGTATCTGTAAAATGGGCACTTCCCCTAACTTAGAAGTTCTGCATTAAATAAAGTTGCCAAAGCATTAAAATCATAGCCATGGAGTTCTTGTTTTCTTGATTTTACCCTGCAAAGAGAGTAAAATCAAAGCAGGTTGCTACAAAAAAAGCAGCCTTTGTGTCTCATCTTCCTCCACAGATTGAATTTCTAAGGTATGTTAAGAAACGAGACCTCATAGGGGTTAGTGGTGTCCATTTAAATCTCTCAAATGCCTACATGCAAACATTCCAAGTGCAGGAGGATTAACTCCAAATCTGAGTGGATTAGTCAAAAAGCTTCCATGGCAATGTGGAACTGCTGGAGAAAAATATATAAAATTGTCACTTTTGTCTACTTTACAATACAACTTGATCCCCCCATGTATAATGAGCTGTAAGCCTGGCAATATCCTGGATCAGGTGGGGAGGAAAATTTCACTTGGGAACAAAACAGTGGAAATCAGAGGGTCAGAGCATCAGAGACATGAGAGCCAGAAAACCTGAGGCCACCTTGGTCCCTCACTCAACACCCCACGGTCCCCACCGGCTGTGCTCCTGGAGCTCGTCCAGACCTTCTGCAAACCTATAGTCACACACACACATATAAATATATATTTACACACTCCCAAGGAATTAAAGACAACTCTGAAAGATTAGGATGTGAAGGACATGATTAAACACATGAAATCACATGAGCAAACAGATAACCTTGCACCATTGTTTGAAGGCTAAAAAAGGAGACAATTCCCTTGCAAGAGGAACATTGAAAATACAGCAAGTACAGATTCCTGCAGGACTTCCCTGGGCTAGGAGACTGAAGGAGGACAGAGATAACAGCTTATAACAGCCATGCACTGACCCATAGAATTAATACCAGGCTCTATGGGTGGAACAGGTGACCAAGGGAAAAGTCCAGCTCTGGTATAGAATCACAGAATCACACAATGGTTTGGTTTGGAAGGGAATTAAAGCTCATTTCGCACCCCTGCCATGGGCAGGAACACTAGACCGGGTTGCTTCATGCCCCATCCAACCTGGCCTTGGACACTTCCAGAGATGAGGCAGCCACAACTTCTCTGGGCACCCTGTGCCAGGGCCTCAGCACCTTCACAGCCAGGAATTCCTGTGGATCTACTGGCAGAAGAAAGAGCGCACCATTCTGCACTTGTGCGCAGCTCTGAGTCAGAAATATTAAAATATAGTAGGATGTTTTTTCAGGGTTATGAGGGGAGACCTACTCCCAGGCTGCCATATCCAGGATTGTATTTGATCCATAGAACTCTACTTGCTTTTTATCTAAAAAACTTCCCTGCCTGGAATTGGTTGTCAGTGCCTGAATGACTGGTCACAGCTTATCCATAGCCTTAATTAGCAGGTGTGTGACTGCCTGTTTAACCATATTTTTAGATCTCTGGGCTCTTGCACTGTCAGAAAAAAAATGCATTATTTTAGGAAAAGCAGCACTGCAAAACAGAGTTACATTCTATTTGACGTGTGAGGATAAATTAAGGATGAGAATACATTAAAGAAAACTCTGAGCACCTTCATCATATTCCTGTATTCAAGGAGAAACACAACTGAGTTTCAGTTGATCTTGGCTTCTTCATTGACCCAGAGCAGTAAATTTTCCCCCCTTTTAGTGTTTAAATAGTTTGTCAGTGAATGATCCCATTCATAAAGTGCTGGCGATGACAGTTCTGCAAAGCTAAACGGCACTTAACTGTGCACCTAATAAATCTGCAACAAAAATAAACAGAGAGGATGAGAGGGGAAAAAGAAGATTAACAATGGCAGAGACTTAAAAAGAAAAAAAAATTTAAAACCCCACTGGCAGGTATGAAAGGACCTTGTCATTAAAACTGTTTGGAATGGTATTGAGTAGCATTGCTCCCGTTTCCCTCCCCTGTTTGCCTGACCTTTGAATTCTCAGAAGAAACAGGGCTGGGCTGATATCTCGGAACTCTGTATGTGGTAAGACAGACTTGCTGTGAACGGTGCAGATCCATCTCTCCATGCAGGTATCCCCATCCACTGGCAGCTCCTGAATTAGACAAAGGACATCATGCTCATGGAAAGCAAAATTTGCACTTATGAAATGATAACCCTGACTCCAAATAGGATAAATGAATGCAAATCCTCAAATTGTCGGAAGCAGAACTCAGAGAGGGAAATTCAGGCAGAAAATTTGGAACTATGACAATCCTGTAAGAAACAAATCTCATGTCACAAACAAGATGATTTACCACAGAAACCCCAGAGCAAAGGTTTTAATAAACCAACTTAGCATGAAAAATTGTCACCTATACTTAAGAACTGGGAAGAAAATTTGAGATAACAGATTTTAACAGCTTTGGAAAATAAAGCAGAAGAGATACAGGGAAGCAGGATAATGTGAAAAGATTTTGCTGTGGCTAATCTTTTTCAATAAGATAATGGATTTTCTAGACAAGGGAAATGTCATCCACCAGCAATTTTTATGGATACTCCAATTCTGCAAAGGGAACTAGTATCTTCACTAACAAAAGCAGGCTTTGTACGAGAGGGTCCAGAGGTGGTTGGAGATAAAAGAAGAACGTGTACAGAGAGAGGCAAGTAGGCTCAAGGAAGTTTATTAACACAGTCGTTCAAGATTCCAACTGAGATTAATTTTATATAAGCGTTTAATTAAAACTCTGGGCAGTAAAAACATAGTTGAGCCATCAAAGTTTGATGATGACAAAAAGCTGACTCAGATTGCCATTACCAAAGAAATTGTACAACCTGCAGGAAAAAAGGAGATTGAGGAATGAGATACAGCAGAAGAAAACCATGTCACTGAATGATTAAATGAGGACTCTGGCTACCAAAATCAGGTGGCCCACCTTAAAAAACCCCACCATTTTAACTCCAAAATGAGCCAGATGAGATATCTGGGGTAGATGTGGTGCTGCTGTAAGACCTTCACTACTACAGTAATGTGTATGGTTTTCATCACCTGTGTTCAAGAAAGATAAATCCAGCCTGGAACAGAAACAGCAAAAGGATATGGGAGTGATCCTGGGAAGGAGATTATCTCATGGGAGAAGCCTCCAAGAGCCTGACAGGATGAAGACTGCACGGAGATCTGATCCTCGTCTTTAAATACCCAAGGAGAGAAACAGCAGAGACGGAGAACTGCTTGTGGCAGTGGACAGTGCCAGGGAAAAATAAAAGGCCATGAAATGGGACACACAGAGGCCTAGACAGAAAATTTAATGAAGGGCTGCCACAGGAATTGTGCTCTGCAACAACTTTCCAAGAGGCGTAGAAACCTAAAACCCCCTCCATTTGTTTTTAAACAGAGACAGGAAGATTTATGAAAGAGAAAGAGAAAGAATTGCAACAGCCTGGTCTTGTAAACCAAACAACCCTGCTAATCCTGACTTTCATCTCCTGCCATGATCCCAGCCTGAGAAGGCACCCCCAGCACTATCTGCACAGAACCTGCACAGGGAAAAGGGAAATATTTTTGCTCTGTTTCACAAGCATCCATTTCCAGCTCTGTTGTTATTGTAACTACATCAAGTTTAATCAATGTCAGCTGTTAGGGAAGAACAAGCAGGAAATGAAACTGATCAAAATAGGATCCTCCAAAGGGGACATCCAGCTCTGGGAAGCACTTAGGGAGCACCAGTGCTTTGGGAACACTCCCTTGTTCACCTGCACCAGCTTTATTGTGCACAACTCAGTTTCTTTGCTAAGAGCAGATGTTGAAAAGAAGCCAAAATGTAGAAAGTTCTGGATTTCTGAAAGAAAGAAAAACATTCTGCCTTTGCTAGCAAGGGCCTGGATGTGCAGTAACTCCTGATTTTGGGGGACCAGGGCTGCAAGGAAAAGTGTGTGACACCCTCCAAGGAGCTCAGTACCTTCAGAGGGAGCAATTATCTGCTGCTTCAAAATCAGCATTTGTCCCAAAGTGTCTCAAATTCAGACTCCAAAGCCTTACTTTGGCCCTTGTTCCAGGCCCATGTCCCACACAAGGTGCCCAGAGTGTTGAGTAAATCATGAAAATCTCACTCTGCTGCCTCAGGCTCTCAATTGCTGCCGGAGCAGATGGGCTCTGTGTTGTGCCCAAAAGGTCAGAACACTTGGCCTAATCCAGCCCAGGGCAGGGAGCCAGGGAGCTGAGCATTCCTCCGGAAAGGGTGTAGGGAGACTGTTCCACAGCTCCCAACCAGTTCCTATCAAGGGGAGGATCAATTCAGGGGTTTTAGCTCATCCCAGGGTGGTAACATGGCACAAGGAGAGGGGCAGGACCTGGGGAAGGTGAACAATGTACCTCAGATTTAGCAGTTAAAGGACTGGCTGATGCTTCAGAAATAAGCTCTTCCCTCTCTCCTGGCAAGAGCTTGGAACAAATGCAAGCATCTTCTGCTCTCTGACATCTTCATCTCACTGCGCAAGATGGTGACTTTCCACTGCAGGAACAAATCTAATTATTACCTCAGGGGTAAATATTCACTGAGGCACATGGAGAATAAGGCAGGTAACTCCCAATCTGGGTTTCTAATCCCATTATCAGGGATTATTATCAGCATCATTATCCTACATAACACAAAATGAAACATGGGGGGAAAACACCATTGTCTTTCCAGTAACGAAAACTGTGGACAGGAGAGGAAATAGTTTCTCTGAGTCATGCTCCCCACCCAAATAATAGAAATATCTCTGTGTGGCAGAGCAGGTGACGTTATGGATTAGCTGCTGTTAATTTTCACTGTGAAGCAGCTTCTCTGGGCAAATCCCAGCACAGAAAGCTGCTCTCCCTCCACAGGTGGCCCAGACTCCAGAGCATTGTCCTCTTTGAGGTTTGCAGAGAATTGATTCTCTGCATCCCTTTTTTGGCAGGGATCAATCCTCTGAGATTGAAGGCACGTTCCTCCCATCCTCCCACACCAGCCCAGGGATGGGCACAGCACAGGAAAAAGAGAGCAATTGTTCTTGATATGGAAAACAGCCCTGGTGTGGCAGCCTGTGGTTTGGTTTGGGAGCACACTTGGGTGTCTGCTACTCTAAACCTGGCAGCATTGGTGGATCACAGCTCTGGGAATCCCAGGAGGTGCAATTCCCCAGCTGCCAGAGCTCAAAGGACCTCCTGTGGGAACAACACTGGTCAGGAAGTGTCCAAGGTAGGAAGGTTGGGAAGAGAGACAGAATTAAGGGCAATCCAAAGGTCCATATGAAGATGGAAATTCCCATCCCTCCTGGCAGGACCTTGGACACCAAGGCTTGTAATAACACACACTGACATGCCAAGGACAGGGATGGATGATGGAGAAGTATCTCCTCACTGATCTGGTGCCACCACCTCTCAGCATAATCACTGTGAGCAAGAACTTGCAGCCTGTGACCTACTTGTGCATTTATCTTGTGCATTTTTAATCCACCACTTTCAGCTTAGTTGCTCCTCATTGAGCTACTAGACCTATAGAAGAATGTGAATCTTCCAGAGGCACCAGGAAAGTCCCACAGGGAGCTGTGTGACCTAGCTTTACAAATAACTCCCCTTCCTCAATGTTGGCTTGCTAAAAAGTTCTTGAAAGCCACAAAAATCTGCAGGGTTTGTACCCAGCAGTCTCAAGGATGGAGCCCTGCTGTTTTCATGGCAGTTTACTCCTCTTTTTTCCCATCACTTTTATAAGAGTAAGAGTAAGAGTACTACTATAGCATTGTAATTACGAGGTGACACTGCTGGAACAGCCACCCAAGCTGGGACAGGAAGGGATGCTGCTGAAAGCTTTCTCACAGTGAGCTCCTTCTAGCACAAATAGCAGGACCTGACTGATTTCAGACAGTTCTCAGACCTGCTTTAACTTAATCTCCTTTCTGTGACAGCCTCTGTGACACCTTGCAGGGCTTCAGGGGCCCTTGTACTCTTTGTCCTCACCAAACCTGCCTGCACTCATCGTGGTCTGCAAGGATCATCATCAGAATTGGGTATTGCAGCTCTGACAATAACTAAGAAAGGTTTTGCTTCAGCTTAGGTGAGAGCTGGCTTTGAGTGTGGTGAGAAAGATGAAGTCTGAAGTGTCCAGGAAATCGGAACCTTCTCCACCTGTCAAAGTTGGCTCCTGGTTGGGAAGGGCATTAATGGTCTACATGGGAAGCATAGAAGGCCTGAAATATTTTCCTATTGTTTTCTCTACAAGGATTTGGTTCCCTTTGGCTTATGCAAATATTAGAAGGGGCACCATCACTTCCTCTGCTTTTGTTAGTGCTTGGCAACCTCTGCCACCTTCTTCCCCAGGAAATTCTAGCTTCTGAAATTTTACCTTGATAAATCTGTTCCTCAGTAATCTCTGGAGGGAAAGTCCCCACTCCCACCTATGTGCAAGAAGGCAGGCTGTCTATGATTTCAGAAACTTCTCCTAGTGAGTAACATTTTCTATTACTCTCAATTGTTCAACAAAACAAGAGCTCCAGTGTTTCCAGCAGTGAAGGGACCTGTCAGAGCAGCCTGGAGGGGTTCCCCATCCATTGGCGGCTGCCCACACTTCTTCCTTTGGGAGAAGATCATTTTACCCATGGATCCCAGCAGATCCAGAGGCTTCCTTTCAAGCAGTGACTATAATTCCACTGCAGTGGGACACTATGTTCAAGGAGGTTTACAATACAGGAAGGGACTGGAATTAGTGGGGAAAGCCTAGAAACCACACAGTATCTGGTTTAAAAGAAAACAACAACGAGACTTAATCTATTTCTGCCAGGAAAAAATATATTTAGATTTTAGGGTTCAAATCCCTGCATTGAACATCACCCTCATGAACTTTAACTTCAGGACTTCAAGTCTAAAGCTTGTATCCAGTTGTGGTTTCCTAGATATAAGACAAGGGACAATTTGGGGGGTTTTTTAGCCAGTTTTTAGATTGTAATTTAAACCAAATATCACTAATTTAAGAGGTTTAAATTGCAGCTATAATACAATAAGGGAAAGCTACTGTGCTCTGAAGATTGATGCCCCCAAACCACCTATTCTTCAGTTTACAATAAAACCTGATAAATCCTACCTGGCAGTACCAGACCTTGCGAAGAAAGAGGAGCGAGGTTCTTACAGGATATTCATGCCCAACATCTAAGATTCTACAGGCTCCAGACTTCTGCCTTTGTTGAGATTTGGGCCCAAATCTTGTATTGAAGCTTAAGTCTAACCCAAGAACTGTTCTTTATCCAGCTATATTTTAATTTGTAGTGCATAAAAGGAAACATGAAAAACCTGTCATTCATCATTCTTGCACATATAGCTAAACCACAGAAAACAGAACAGAAAACTTTACAGAACTACTCTAGAACTAGAGTTTCATCTGTCCAAAAAAATGAAGTTGACTTTTCACCATGATTATTTTTCTTTCTAGTTTTGATTTTTCATGTAGGTTGATGCAGTTAAGCTCTTCCCCTTTGCTTTTACTTTCAGCTCCTTCTTCTCTCCTCTTTTTTCCAGTCCATTCTTGAGTACTGTCCTTTTCCATTTTGCTGCTGAGGAAAGATGATTGAGAGGGGAAAACTGAAAACCCACCCAAACACCAGATTTCTTTGTACTGGCCTGAAGTCAAATGAATAAAGACTTTTTTCCCCTTATTCACCCTTGCTGGGACCTGGGGGAACCATCCTGCAGGATGAGCTCAGTGCTTTGCAAAATTATCTCAGCAGTGGGTACAATAAAAGGTGGGTCCCAGCCAGAACTCCGGATATAAACGCTTCCCATCCCTGTAGGGGAGTTGGGATTTTGACATTGGGGCTTGTTCCTTTCTGTCAGGACTGGAAGCCAAATACCCCTGAACATCATCTGGCCTCAATCCCAAAGGCTCTTGTCTCTGGTCAGATCTGTGGGATGAGCAACCAGCAGTGCTGGGACAGCAGATCCTGAGAGGCATAACAGCCAAGAGGCTTTTAAAGGAATGAAACCATCTCCAGGGCTGGCCCAAAGGCCCCTGGGCACCCTTGGCTGTCACTGGAGGTGAGGATGAGGCTTTGCAGATTCCCTCAGGGAGCAGCTCCCTGTGTTTCACCTCAGGTGCCTAAAATCAGGCTTGTGCTGCTTTTCCTGAGTCTTAGGTGCACAAGGCAAACACAACTTTCCTGAGGGCTAAATCCCAGCCCAGCCTTCAAGCCCAACTCAGCTCAGCTCAAAGCCAGTGGAAGAGTCACTCAATTCTTGGCATTTCAGTGACCACACCAAAAATAAGTCCAAAGCAGAAAAAACCTTAAAGCAAGAGGAAGAGGAGCACTTGCCTCCCAACAGCAGCACAGTTCTACTAGAATTTGTAATTTTACACCAGTTGCAGATCTAACATGGAACAGACAACAAGAATGAAAGGATTTGGCCAACAAATTATTCCATGGTTTCCCCATTTCTTCCCTGCTCTTTTCCCTCCATGCAAACACCACTCAAGAGATTATCAGTGAAAGTCATTCAGTGTGAGCAGCAGCAGAGAGTGTTTCGAGAGCTAATTCTGCACTTAAATAATCACATTGACAAATAAGATGTTAAGATTGCTCCTCAGCCAAAAGAAGAACAAAAACATCTTCAGTGTCTTGTGGACTCATGAAAAACTAGCCCAGACAGCAAGAGAATTGCACTTTTACCCAGACTGACTCATAAGTGATTAGAATGGGATTACAAAGGAAAAAAAATTATTAAAAAATCACTGGAACTGTTCCCACTGTAAAGCGGGGCTGAGTCAGGAACAATTATTTTCATCTGGGAAGTGGGAAATGTCATTTTGTAAAACTTACTTTATCCTTTGTTGGAAAACGATCAACTTTGCTTTCCTTGGGACTTAGAAACCTATCATTAAAATTTTTGTAAATTTTGTATTCTCATATTTATCAGTTTCATTAGACAGCAAAGAAACACCACACACCGCTTCCTATCTTAGGGAAAGAAAGTGATATTTTTTCCTGTTTCTGTATTTATTTCCTCACCCTGTTATGTAAATCTATCAGAATTTCTCAAATTGAATAAATCCACTTGGCACCAACTGCAAAAAAACCCCAGCAAATGCATCTTCTTTATCCATTTTATGAAAAACCTTTTGGTTGAAGAAAATGCTGACGTTTCCAAATGCTGTGTTTACAGTACATCTCTGATTGCTTGGGTTTTCTTAATTAAAAAAGTCCCAGGATGCTCTGGGTTGGAAAGGACCCTAGAGCTCATCCAGTCCCACCCCTTGCCATGAGCAGGGATATCTTCCACTATCCCAGGCTGCTCCAAGCCCTGTCCAGTGTGGCCTGGAGGAGAACAGATTCATTACAAAATATTTCACTTTGACTCAGAGAAGTTGAAATGTCTTTGATGCCTTCCCTGACAGTCAGCTTTTTGTTTCTAGAATGATCTGCGCACAAATTTTGATTTAATCAGCTGTTCAGGCTTACAAATCAACTGAGTAGGAATGCTTGCAGAGTTTTTTTGCAACTTGATGGTGAAACATTATTAGACAAATTATTTCCACTCAATTGCTCTCTTTGCTCTCCCTGAGTACTGTGGCATTTGAGACTTGTGAAAACACTTTCTGTGGAGATAAGAGTGCTGATGCCACTATCCAAGAACAATAGAGGCTGATTACAGATTTCATAGAATATCTAATCTAATTCCTGTATAAACAGGCCATAGGCCTTTTTAAATTAAATGTTATTTCTAGTCCAATAGACACGGTTGAACTACAGCACAATTCTGGAAAGAAGAGGGAAAAAAAAGACATCCACAGATAAAGAATTGTGCAACAACTCAGACATTGTATCATAGCTCCAGAAAAGCAGCAAAATCCTGCCTCACCACCTTGAGTCTCACTGGGGCTGTCATGAGCATGTCAGGGCTCTGTGGAAAAAAAATGTTCAAAGACAACTAAATTTTGATGCATTCAATGGCAGAGGAAACACTTTGCAGCTCATGGCCTGTGTTTTCTCCAGGCAAGAGGGAAATGTTTTATCCCATTTCTATGACACAGAAAAAAGGAGCTAAGAGGTAACAAATACCTGGTATTTTCCAAGTTCATTGCCAATGAGTGTTGCCCAGCTCTGGTAAATTTGGTTTAGGTTTAGGTGCAAACCTGTAGATGCACTTAAAGCAGTGGCTGCTTTTTCCAAGTTGATTATTGTGTACTGGACACACAGGGAGTGGAGCATGTCCTACCCTGTCTCAGCTAAAGCTGGAGTTTCACCACATGAAACTGTAATCCCTGTCTCACACACTGTAAATACACAGTCAGTAGCACAGAGAGGATTACCTAGACATTATTTCTCTATTAAGCCATTTCAAAAATCAGTCCCCAGGCAGGATTATACAGATTCATTTCTTCAAGGAGTTACCCACGTTTCAGAACATTAGCACTGTTCTGGGACAGGATGTCCCACAAACATCACTGTTGCTTATATGACTTGTTTATTTTTGCCTTTCTGAAAGCCATTTTCAAGTTTTAAAGCACATCCCCAGTCACTGACTGGATGGAGAACAAACAACAGGAAGGGTTTGACAGCCATGGAAAAGAGTCTTGCCAGGCTGGGACACTCAACCATGAAAACAAACTGCACAAATCCTTTACCAAATACCTATTTTATGTTACCTGAGGCAACAGAGAGCTAATGCAGAGCTGGAATCAGACACTTCCAAACACCACTGAGCAAGAAACTGGGGGAGAAAGAATCCCTTTGTCCCCCCTCAACACTGCTTGGATAAGCTGTTTGAGATCTGTGTGTGAATCCTTGCCACCTCAAAAAAGGAATATTCAGAAATCATCTTCACAGGGCCACAAAGAGCCACTAAATGTGTGTCCAAAACTGGAGGAGGTGACAGAAAATAGTGCCCTTGTTCTGACACATTCACCCAGTGACAAGGTGGCATTTACAACACCCTCACCTCCCTTAGCAAGTGCTACAAATAGTTTACACAGAGCTTGCTGTGCAGTGATGCTAAGGAAAATCTGATGACTTCCATTTTCTCCAGATTTTGTTGGAATAGAAAAACCTATTCCAGAAAAGCCCCTGCCTAACATTCTGAAATGAGAATCTCTGGAAAAGAAACAACAGCAACAACTGTTTGATTTATATATTTTATTTTTAATTAAAAAATAAAGGTTATCTTAATACATCTCTTGCAGCCTTTGGGCAAAATGCACCCTTAACATGACTCTATGAAACATGATGCACATCTTTTCTTGGCACACATCTTAAACAAATGCCAACTTCCTGCAGCAACTTTGGAAATCCATCATTTTCCCCAAACCCTGAAAACATTTAACAGTTCATTTAAAAAGTCCCTACAAAAATTAGAAGTGTTCCAAAAAAAAAAGTCCCAGATCCAAGCACCCAAAAGCTTTTGGAGCAGACTTATATCCAAATGCTTATCTCATTCCAAGTTTTATCCCAGATCACTGCAAATTCACAGACACAGCACCCAAACAACCCCAGGAGAGGCAATTGGAGCTCACCCAGGTATGGATCTCCCTTTGGAAGCTTTGATCTGAACTGGGCCAAAGCAAAGCTGGGGGTCTGAACCGTTTCCTGAAATTGTTTAAGTCGGGCCCATCCCTGACAGAATTAAGTGCTGGTTACACGAGGAAATGGTGCTGTCAGAGCTCCCATTCCTCAGCTGTCCCTGATCTGAGCTCAGGCCAAGCTCTTTGTCCACTGGCACCACACAAGGCAAGGATAAAGCCAAGTGAACACACTNTGTCTTTTTTTTTGCTCTTCTTTTCCCCTCCTTTCTCTCCCTTTTAACTTAGTGGTGTAGTCTCCTCTGAGGAAGGCTCTGGTATATGTTCTGGAGACTTCTCTGTCTCCAACAGGACTTCTTCTGGGCTCTCCTCTGTCAGTTTTGGCTCCTCGGAGGCTTGAGATCCCTCCAGTGCCTGACTCTGAGCCTGGCTATTCATTTTCTCCTCTGCTTCGATCTCCTCTGAGGTGGGAATGGAGTTTTTCTTTGGACGGCCTTTGGGCTTCGTTGGAGCCTCCTGTCCACCCTTCAACACCTGGAGCAAAGACAATGAACCATCAGGATCCTGAACTCTGCTGATCTCAGACATCCTGTTCCTTTGTCCAATTACCTCTCCATCCACACCATCCCTGCAGCAGCAAGACACTCCAGCCAAGGATCTATATCCAAGCTAATGCCAAATTTGTTTGAAGTGACAGTAACTTCTGCAGGTGCCACATACATCCTAAGGAGCAGCCTAGAACTGCATCTCCTCTCCCAAATCAGAAAACATGAACATCTCCACTAGAGAATGTCACAGCATCATGTTCCCACCAGCATTTATTGGGTGGTTGTCCTTTATAAAAAAATATTTTAACTGGAAAAGACCACGAAGATGAGAATAAGTGAAAGGTGAAAGGAAGATATGAGAAGCAAAAATTAATTATATCACCTCTCAAAACCACTCTGTTTCCATGGAGCAACACAGTCTTTTTTTGTCTATGCACAAAACCAATCCCAGAAGCACTGAGATCACATGAATGCCAAAAATGTAGAAGGAGATATTTTGGTTCTTCCCTCAGTTCTATTCTCATTTCTTTCACTCCTTTGCTTTGTTTTCCTCCTACTGCCTTTAGTACCCTCTAGCCCACCACATATGCTGCAGTATGAAGACTTCAAAAAAAGAGACCATCTCTGTGAAAAATGATCTGGAATAAACAAAAATTTGGTATAAATAGACACATGTCACTCCACTGTGTTCAGCTTCCAATTTTTAAGAGCCATGGAGAAATGACAAGGACCCACTCACCATTTTCTTCCACTTCATCCTACGGTTCTGGTACCACGTCTTCACCTGGAGCTGAGTCAGTCCCAAGGACTGGGCTAAGTCAAGCCTGAGAGACAAACCAGATAACAGAATTGAGTTTACAGAAGCCAAGAGGAGCTCAGGTGCCAGGTCTAGGCAGTCCAACACTGTAAGAGCATTCAGCAGTGTCCCTCTGATCAGTCACACAAAAGTGGTAAAATACAAGAATTTATGATGCAAAGACAGATGCTCCTATGGAAGATGCAGGTGTTTGCAAGCTCTCTTTTCTAGCAGTGGCAGGGTTTGTCTGCCCTCTTGGAGACATGAACCTGCTGCATTCCAACTGCTGACATTCCACATTTGTCCATGAATTAGGAGCTACTGGTACATCACATCCATGAAAAACAGGTCCCTGGTGTCTGAAGCAAACACGTAGGCACAGAAACCCATCATCAGTCTGCCTTTGAAAGTGCTACTCTTTGTATCATATTTCTTCTTCACTACATTCAGAATGGGGATCATGGTATTTGCTCATTTCTCATGGAGCAGTAGTACATCTAAATCTATTAATTTCATATACATTCTGCTATTTAGGCAATTTAGGCTTCTGAGTGAATTCAGTTTTTGCATGTTTAGCTGCAGGGTATATGTGTCAGACAGCCCATAATCCTGATTCATCCTGCACAAATCTCCAACCTATGCAAGTTCATGTGAACCCATTCATTATTTCAATATTAAAGCCCAGGATATCAAGCAGATGTGGCTCAGAGTAGCTCCTGATCCTTCCCCACAGGTGATAGCTCCGTGCATCTGCAGTTCTGTAATGGAGTTGCACAAGGGATGGAGTTGCAAATCCTCAGCCACACAAGGAAAGTGCCCCTCAGAGTCATGCAAGTTCTGCAGGTGGGACAGCTCCAACTCAGAGCCAAATTCCACAGTATTCTGGAATCTATGACTTTTTGTCAAATATCTCCTTGCCTTTGGATGGGGGAACACATTTGTCAAGGCCAAGTTTTTAAAAATAAAACCTTTGTTACAGCTGGGCTTCTCAGGCAACCAGATTTACATTTGTGAACACCCACATACCCCACACCAGCTCTCAGTGCTCCACCTCACACTCAAGGATTCATGCTTCTCCCCCACTCTGGATTCACTCTGGACCTGCAGGCTTGTTATGCCACTACCTCACATCTGAAGCCATTGATCTAAGACACCATTACTGTTAAGAGCAGAATACGTCAGAGTCCTTGCCCTGACGCACTGCACTCCCTCACTACGGATAAACCAGGGGTTTCAGGTGCCCTCCCAGGGGTACAATCTCCTATCCAGGCCAAAAGCTGCAGAAGTGAACACAGACCACAATCCACTGCTTTGCCACCACATTTCCAGCCATGAGTTAGCAGAGAGAAGCTCAGCTTAGCCAACCCTTCGTGCCTTAGTGCACGTGTCTGGTAACACCCAGATTAACCTGCAACCAGCTGCCATCTCTTGCCACATACCTCAGTGCAACCAGCACTGCCTGGAAACCCAAGGAAATAAACACAGGGGAAGTGGTGCACGGGCAGGAGTTGCTCATCAGCCTCCATGAAGCCAAGGAACAGTCATATGAGATTATTAATTACCAGCCTTGAGTGCTTCAGCAAAGTGTCAACCATCTGGTGATGTGAAGCTGTGAGGAGTCAGTGCAGGCACAGCAGGAGCTCCAAAACTCCATGAGACAGGTTGACCATGGCCAGGAATTTTGGTCTTCCTGCAGTTTGGTGACAGGCAGTAGGAGCAGAAAATGCCATCTTCAAAATCAACTTAAATATTGGGACACTGCCCTCTGTGGAGTGTGGGGACTGATACCTTTCAAACCTTCTCCAGGTTTACAGACTTCCTAGGAATGGGATGAGTCATTTTTCCATAATTTAAATTTGCAGAGTAGGATCCAAAACCCTTAAAGAAGCTAAAATCTCTCTCAGTTTGGTTTGTACATGTGGTACCAAGTAGTGCCTAAGAACTTGCCTGTGCCTTTGCAGGCAGCTTTCAACCCCAGGCTCTGCTTTCCAAACTTACGGGCAGGCCACCACCTTCCCACTGAATTGCTGCCCAAGGTGCTGGATGAAAGCCACTCAGGAGAATCTGAAGATACCATGGACACACAGCCATCAACCAGCAGATCCCAGGAGGAGACAAGCTCCATCTTTTTACAACTGTGTAGCAGGAATGGGAAAGGCAGAGATCCTTCTTCTCTGAGGAGATCTCTGAGCCTAGAGACCTGCTCCCAAGCATGTGTATCATCACCTGACATTTCCATTGACATTCACACCACCTTTGATCCCAGGAAAAGTAGGCTTGAATTTGAATCAGGTTACCTGTCCATGGCCACAGCCAATGGCAGAAGCAACTTGGTGGAGCCAGAGGCAGCATCCCCCAGCCAGGGAATGTTCAGTGTGGAGCAGCTGAGCAGGTCTGGAGCAGCCCTTCTGCTCATTCCTATTCCTGGTGTGAGCAATCGACCTACCTGTCGGGGGTAGAGAGGTACTTCTGCTTCTGGAATTTCTTCTCCAGGCCCATGAGCTGAATCTCAGTGAAGATGGTCCTACTCCGGCGTGGCTTCTTTGAGCATGGCGGGGGCTGCTCAGCCTCCGACTCGCTGCTGCCCTGGGCCTCGCTGGGGGAAACCTCAGTGCCCGCTGCCCCTGCACGGGGCTGGGCTGGCAGCACGCGGGAGCTGCCGGCGGCCGGGAGCAGCTGCGGGAGCACGGGCGGCTGCCGGGAGATGACGGAGATGAGAGGATATGCCCGCAGAGAAGGGGAGCCTGGCAGGGAGGAAGCAGAGATGGATGAAGGTCAGTGCAGTGCTGATGTGTTTCAGTGATGGGAGCGCTGGGGAGAGGAGGGAGACAGGAACAGCTTTCCTGGCTCTGCCATTTGCTTGTTAAAGGATCAAAAGCAAGAATATTCCCCTCTTTGGACCTGTTCTTTCTCCCAGATTGCACAGCTTTCCTTGGTCTGGGGGACCCTAACCCTAGGACAGGGCAAGGAAGGACTGCCTTTCCACTCCTTTTTTTAGGAGCTATTATAACCACCAAGTAAAAGATGAAATCTATCCCTATTCTGTTCCAAACTTTGTTTCCCTGGGGAAACTAGGACAGGGCTCACTTGAGACAGTTACCTTGCAGGTAACAGACAACAGAGTCCAGTTCACAACTCACTCCATTCCCTAACAGGCAACTGCATAAGAACCACTCTCATCCTCCACTGCCCACACTGATTCTGTTGGCCACGCAGGAAGATGAGGATGAATAGATCCCCAGAGTTCTTCACTGATTGAACTCTGCATCTTACACCAATCAGTTGATACCAGCCCTAAAAACAAACCAGTTCTGCTCCAATCTTTTCAGGTCAGGGCTGTTCTAGGATGACAAATTCAAACATTCCCAGACACAAGAGGAAATTCTGATTCACATCAGGCCTTCTGATTTACAGCTATAGCAAATTCCTGCTCAGCTGTCGCCCCAGGAAGCTGAATGGTCCTTTAAAGTTTGGGCAGGGAAATTGAGCTATATACGGGAAAGGTAAACTCACTGTAAGATATACAACCTGCAGAGTCTTGGGCAAGTCACTTTCTTGCTCCGTGTCTCATTTTACCTCATTTGCAAGATGGAAACAATCTTCCTACATCACTGGTGGTAAAACATGGATTAAAATTTAATGTACACAAAGTATTCGGAGATTTTTAGATAAATGGGACTGTGGAAAGGAACATGTTACACCAGCAGGCCTGATTGTGAAACCCTTCACATGAATCACCACTAATAAAAATAATGGTCTCTAGACCTCAATGAGTGTGTTGGGGTGATTAACTCCACACAGTGGAAGAAAGGATTTGCCAGCCTGGTCTGCTGATGACCTGTATTCCTCAGCCCTCTCCCTGAGTGTAGGGTTGTGACCACAGGAGCCAGGTCCTAGGTGCGCTGGGTACATCAAAGAACAGCAAAGGTTTTTGATTGCTGCTTCTCTGCTCAGCTACAGCAAGTTGTATGAAGTCCAGCCACTTAAAAAGGAAGCTTGGGAAACTATTGTCAAAACCCTGAATCCCTACAGACTGGGATGCAAGGATAGCTGTGACTACAGACTGGGGTTTAGGCAGGCTGGACCTTCAGTCTTGTTTTCTCCTCCACACCTCTGCAACACTAAAAATCAAAATATTTCCATTAAATGTAAAGCTTTCCACTTAAACCATCAAGGAGGCACTTGAGAGACGAGATCAGCATTGCCAAGCCAACCTTTAGCTTGTGTCAAGCTTTGTTTACCTTTTCTTTCTGGGGATTCTTTCCAGCTGAAGACTATGCTGATCTACAGGACCATTGAGTAACCTGGTGGAAATTCTGCCTTGATTCACAACTTCAGTGGCTGCTCAAAGATCATATATCAGGACAGAGTGTGCTGTCCTTTGCTTTACACCACTGTCCTTTGCTTTCACACTAAATCTGTGCTGGTATTTATGCACCCTCTGACACCACCCAGCTACACAGGTAGAAGGTAAAGCAGATGCTGCTCCCATAGCCTATGTCCTCCTTGTCAACCCATCACTATTAATTTCCGACACTGTGGGATAACAAAAACTTCTTGACCCACCCATAGAACAGATGATTTCTTCTTTTTCAGCCAAATTTGCCAAAAAATCACCCCCTCTTGCCTCCTCAAAGGGTCTCTCCATTTCTAGAGTCCTTTGCAGGAACATTGAGGCCACCTCCACCATGAGAGGTGTTTCTGGGTGAGCCATGAGGTTCAAGAGGACATCAAGTGTTGATGTGTTCATTTGCAGCAGTTCTGGGACCCAGCCCCTGTACACAACTGCTCTTGGTCACTCAGGCTCCAAGAGGCTTCTCGAGTCCCAGTTCCATCCTGTCCTGGATAAGGAGACTTAAGCTCAAGCTTACTCCAGAAAGAAGTGGGTCTAGTCTTATTACATCCTGTGGGGTCCTGGTTCAAACCTGCCCATCACAGAGCTCCTGCCCCTCTACAGGTTCATCCTCCAAACCTTATTCCATGGCCCATTCCTGTCCTCACTCATGGATAGCTTTTGGCACCAGATCACTCGTTAATCAATACTTTTGTACCTTCATATATTTCCAGCAGGGCTCTCCTTAAAGCACAAAATGACCCATGAATAATAAGTGACCATAGCTCAGAAACCCCTACAAGGCTCCAAGTGACTGACACCTCTGAATGAAAGGAACTCTCTTCAAGGGAGGTCAGCAAAGTTGTTTGATATCAGACCAACCAGGGATATTTGCTTTCCTGTACGGCATGGCAGCTGCATGTGGGACTGCTTGAAGGGAGGGGAGAATGGTTACAATCATCCCAGAGCTTAAGATCTGCCTTTATCAAACAGAGAAAAGTCTCTTCAAGTTATTTTTCTAATAGTCAGGTAAGATCAAGATTAAAGGAACTGCTTTTCCAGAGCAGCAGCAAGGCCTTGGCTATTTTTGCAGAGTACAACAGTGGTTATTAGAGAAGCAGATGACACTGGAGCGGTTCAGGTCTGTATTTTCAAGTGCTGAACACCTGAATGAGGGGATACATTTTCCAAAATGCACAGCAGCCAGCAGCTGTGCCCTGGTCAAACAATCAGAAAAGCTCAGCACATGCTTATTTTTGGTGCCCACGTCAGGACACAAATTTATTTACAGCCCTTCTGAAACCACGGTGCTGCATCTGCGCAAGTCGTGGTTCACAACTGCCAAGCTGATTTGAGTTCCAGGTGCTGAACAGATTTGTGAGGCTGTTGACACTAAGTGTCATCTATTTGTTTATCATTTGTGCTTGTAAGAGTAATCTTTGCTTATAGTTTGACACCAATAGTTGTGACAGTGCTTTTAGAAGTCATCGTAAATAATGAAAGCATCATGATCAGCCCAGCTTGTGAGGACACAGGATGGTTGTGGCATGGAGTAAGGAATAAGGATGGCATCTAGAAAATACATGGGGTTCAAGGCTGCAGATATTTTTGGGGGAAAGCTACAGGTCAGAAAGGGGGCAATGCTTTAGCAGCCCCTTGCACATAGAGCAAACCAGAAATAACTGACCTCTACATTGCATGAGCCAGCTTTCAGTTCCTAGAGAAAACAGCCCAAGTTCAGTGTCCTACTGATCTAGTTATCCCAAAGTTCAAAGTAGCTGAATCTGAGTCGGTCCATAGTCTCTAGGTACACTGTTAAAATGACTCCCCTTAAACCAGACGTATAGTTCTCACCCTGATAAAGCCTTGCCTTTCAAACACCGTGAAATCTGAGGTGAGATCTAAACTCCACATCCCCCAGAGTTCAAAGGTACTTCTAGACTGACATGCTATTGTAAGAATGGAATAATTTCTTAATCTTCAACAAATTAAATGCTGGCAAGCAGCTTTTGTCTGCTCAGCACTGTTGTGACATGCTCTGTCTCCCAAACTAGGATGAATGGCAGTGAAGAGCTCTTTCCCTTCCATACCTGCCTTTCACAATGGTTTCACTGAATGCGTTCTCACCTGCATTGTTGTGTGAGCACCTTTTCTGACCCACTGCTCTTTTGCACATGAAAACCCAAAAGCTGCCCACATAAACCAGAAAATGAGAAATCTGCTACCCTAGAAACACACCTAAAGCATTTTACTATTTCCATCTAAAACTGTCAAGAGGCCCCACACTCCAGTGGTGAAACCACCAGTGGTTTAGGACTCAGGAGGTCTCACTGCTCTTCACAGGGACAGTGGTCTCTTACTATGTGGTTTTCTACAGAAAAGTCCCAGTTTTATCTACTAGAATAATCTTAATCACCCCAAAGCCTAGGGTAGTCCCAGGCTCACTATGCTCCTGAATACTTCTCAAATACTCGGGAAGAATAAGTATAATCCCATACTTCATACCGTTCACAACTAAAGGAGTGCTGCCTAAACAACAGTGCTGCCTGTAGTTCTTTTTTAAGGATTTGAATAATCTCAGTTTCAAGCAGCAAGAAAGCTCATATTTCTGTCCACCCCACAAAACAAACATCTGGTCACTCTTGCTAAAACTAACCAAGGGCTAAAAATAAAAAAGACATTGGATCTGCACAGCATTTTCTGTGATCTGAAAACATTTTGCTTTGCTATTTAAATCTGTGTTGGCAGCCACTGTATAGTGAATAACAGATCTGCAGTAAGCACCGCCCACATCACCTTGGCACCAATTATCTTACTCAAGCCACACAGGTCTAGGAGAACCCTGGACTCCTGCTACTTAATTAAATGGCAGCTATTTCTGCAACAAATGTATCATAATTTGATGTATCCAAAGATTTTTTTGTCATTTGTTTTCCTTTTCACCAGCAACACCAACGAAGCCACTCCACTCATCTCCTGGGACGTTTCTAATAAACTTTTAAACTTCTGACCACTACGTAACACAGTGGATACAACACCACTGCACAAGAGCACCTTGCAGACTTCAATGCTAATTAAAAAGCAATACTTGAAACAAATCTTTTGCCCTTATTTACCCGTTCTGCTATCCTCCCTGGATTAATTTCAACCCCCGCAGACACAGGACAAAAGGAAGAGAAAAGGGAGAGCACTAATTAGTTGCACGGTTTGACTGCCGGCAATGGAAGAACGGTTTTCCTCCCAGGCAAACCGAGTTTCCAAATGTCGTTTTGTAAAGCAAGAAAGAAAAAGGAAGGAAAGATTTATGGATCAGCTCCTCTTGGCAGAACAGTCCTGCTCGGAGGGAGAATGAATCTCACTCAGAATAGGCTCCAGTGAAAGGTAAATAATAAAAGAAAATGAATTTATGACTCAGGAAGGTCTATAAATCTCTTATCTCCCCAGTGTCAAAACAAAGGGAACCAAGAAGGAGTTGAGTTCATTTAGGAAAGAACTGGATTTTGCTGAAGGAGCAAGCTGTCTCCAGACAGGAATAAGCAAACCCTGAGTGAAGCAAGGAAAACAAAAGAGGCACGGAAATGCTGAGAATTAGTTGAACCACACACAGTTTGTTTAGTGGGGAGGGCATTACAGCGACCTTTTCCACCATAGATCCGAAAAAGCAGAGATTTTCCAACCATACCAATTCCACGGATCTCAGCTAGACTTTACCACCGCACCCAGAGCTGAGCAGCGACCTGGTACAATCCAGGGACTCAATGTGGCCCAGGAGCCCAGTGCTTAAAGACAACAAGCAGGTACCCACTGTGTGCTGCAGGACACAGGATGTCCCCTCAGTCAGAATGGGCTACTTAGCCTTATGGTTGCCAGAGCCGCAAAAAGTTGACCAGAGACAAACCCTTGTGCAAGGGTTGTGTTCCTCTGCTGAGCTTCCTCAGGCAGTACATGGACCTGCAGCACCTCTCTTGTCTGTTGGGAGCCCCACTGAGGGCAGGAAGGTAATTCTTGCTCTCAGGTTAGACCTTATCTCATATATTTTTGGTGACATCAGATTTAAACCTTCTCTGCTCCATCTATACCAGGCTTAGGCACTGAGAAGTACCCCAGACATGGGAGACCCTTCCATATTAACTATTAGAAGGTATCAGGCTCTTCCCGAGATCAATGCTGTGCTCCACCAAGCACCCTGATATGGACATGAAGGCAAGAGGAAAGAGAACAGCAACAGGCTGTGCATAAACCAGAAAAATTCACATCCTCTCAGGAACAAGTGCTTGGGAGACGGTTGAGGGGAATTGCCAGGTCTCCCAGACTTTCTTGATCCAGCCCTTTCCAAGTGCCTGGCCAACTGGAGCACTGTCATGAACACTTGAATCCCAAGTTTAAAAAATGACCTGGGTGATGTTTCTGCTATGCAGCATGGTGGGAACAGATGTTTAACTGCTCCTCAACCAAAGATTGCTGGTACATTCACACCAGATTCTTTTGCCATTTCAATGAACCCTATTAATCTGACAAGGACCACAAGTCCTGCAAACATTAAATGCAACTCAGTAACACTGCAGAAAGTGTAGCAAATGGCTTCTCTTCATTGTAGAAACTGATGTCCATGGCAAAATACCCATCAGCTTCAGTAGAGCCAGGATTTCACCTGCATGTGCCCACAGAAAGAAAAGAGAAAACAAAACAAAACAAAAAAATAAGGAAATTAGTGCAGCTAATTTTAGCACCACTAAAATTATCCTTTTTTTAGGCATTCTGACTGAAAGCCAGTTCTTCAGTAGTCTACACCTCTGTATGAGCCAAGTGGGAGTTGGAGAAAAACTTGGCATCTGATCAAATGGCAATTCTTGATCTCGGATTTTCAGGTGGGAAAAAATCTGGGCTCATCCAGGAGTCATTTTTAACCTTCCCTAACAGAACAGTCCCTTTTCTTTTCAATCACTGTTTTGGGGGACAGCAGGTTTTCAGCTAAATCTGTTGCAAATAAAACCACTCATATTGGTGTAGGTTGACTTAAAAGATGCTCCTCCCCAAAGCATCTCCTACTCTGCAAATCCCAGTACAATTCCCCAGGACATAGCTCCAGCTTCCACTCCCCATGGTCCAGGACACTTGGAGCTGTGGCTGAGTTCAGCCCAATTTCAAAACCACTGGGGAAATTTCCTCAGCTTTTGGAGCTGTAGGATCCAGGTTTTTCTTTTTAAGTCTATTCCCATTAGCAATTTATCAACACATTGCTGTACAATTTCTCAATAATAACAGCAATTAATAAGTTTGATATTTGGCGTGCATGCTGCAGGCCTCCACAAAAACAATCAGAAAAAGAATTAATCCTTACTTATTAATGACATTTGATATTCATATTGTGGTTTTTTGTGTGTTTAAGGCCCTGTACACAGTAAGTAATCGGCGTTGAACAGCTGAGAAGCCTGAGAGCCTTCCTGAACAAGACTTGTCTCACTCCCTGCTGCCACAGGCAGATGTGGAACAGCCTGCCTTGGACAGGGCTGGATGTGGGGCAATTATCCACCTTAAAAACACAATCCAAAACTTACCTAGAGCATCACTGGCTCCAGGGATGCCAGATCCCTGAAGGATGGCACCAGGGATCTTCTGGCAGGACTGGCAATGACAATTCTGACAAACTGGCTTTGTTCAGGGCTGTACGGGAGACAGGAGATGGCAATGCACCTTGGACCTGGAGTGGAAAGGCCTGGCTGTGCTATCCTGGGGCAATCACTGGGATATCCTGGGACAACAATGCTCAGCTGCTGAGTTTATTCCCAACTTCTGGAAAGACACAAGCCAGCACCACCTGGTGCTAAAGGCTGCTGTCCCTGCACACAGCAGCCTTTCTTTCAGGCTGTCAGTCAAGCAGAGGAGTGTGCCAGGACCTTGTCAGATTCTCAGTGAAGAGGAAAATTTATATATAAAGAAGATTTGTTTTGTTTTTAAGAATCTATTTGGCCAGCACTCAAGAAATCCTTTGTAGCAAATGTAATGGCACTGTGGCTTCATCAGCAGAGAATGAATCAGAACAGACACCACTTCTGTACTTTGAATTATTCTGCTTCATGTACTCAAAAGACAACCTGCCTTTTGGATGAGGGCCCCCCTTGACTCAAACCTGTCCCCTCCAGCCAAACTGAGCATGGCTCAGAGAGGTCCTGCTCATTGTCTAAGGCTACACAAAAGGGACTCTGTCTGGGATGCCTCATCTTTAGCTGATGATTCCTTTAAATCCTACTCAGTGGGAAAGGAGGTGCTCTGAACATAAGCAGATCTGCCTTAATATTTATTGGACACGTGTGCCCAAGGCCATCGTGGCTGCAAACAGCTCCCAAGGGAAGGCAGGTTTGGAAGTGAATCTCCATTCCAGACCCTTATTCCTTGGACTCGGAGGGAGTTCTAAGCCCAGGCCACATCAATCCCAGAGAAGTAAACACCAGCACATCTCCATAAACAACAACACTCAGGCAGTGCAGGGAAGTTCCCGGGATACAATCCACCAGCTCCCTGCCCAGATCTGCACCAAGGGATACTTTGGCTACACTAAGCCAACTTCAGCTTGAAACTATTTCTTTTGAACTGAGTCATGTTAAATACTTCAGCCAAGATTTCCCTCCATCACTGAGGAGAAGGCCCAGCACTAGAGCTCATCACCTGCTGGACCCAGACTTCACAAGTGGAGCAGCCAAAGGATGAGAGAATGGAACAGCTCTAAGGGGTGGATTTACAGGAAGTTTTTGGTCTTGGCTATTGGGGATGGAGGGGGAGCACAGCACCGAGACGCCAAAACTCTCAGGGTGTCTCAGCTTAAGTTGCAACAACTTTCCAATGACAGACATGACTCGACATCATGGGACACTGGGAGAAGCCAAATCAATTCCTCTGTCCAGACCGTGTCACTGGTCAAGGAGCAAGATTTGGACTTTGATGGAGAAACAGCTCGTCCTAGCTGAGAGGGTGGAGTTTGACAGAA